>CAWUFW010013196.1:0-490980 GCA_963921515.1 Calotriton arnoldi
TGGCAATGGGTTTCCTACTTACATTGGCAATTTCATATCTGTGGCTTCCACCCCTGCACATCTGTTGTGCCTGCCATCGTTGCATTTGTCTACTTCCCTGACCGTGTTGCCATCTCCAGTGGACATGCAGGTTTGGGCATCAATGGGGAGGGACTCATCCGTGTAGTCAGTGCAACATTGCTATACAAGTGTGTTGGATCTGTGCTGATGATTCCGTTGGCACATCCATGACCAGGCTGATGTGATGGGAGCCCTCATTTGGTGCTAATTGTTGATTGTGTGACCAAGTGCTCAGCTGACATGATGGGGCCCTACTGAGGCAACATATGGCACAGCTTTCCTCACACAGGAGTGGAGTCCCCTCATGGCAGTGTGTACACGTGTGACATTGCCTGCGCCCAAGGTGTGTGTTGTATGTGCATGTCTGTGTGTTCACTTCCATTCATCTGCGCATGCTGTGATCCCTAGTGTTGTACCTGTTTGTGATGCTTGCTGACTTGAGCTATGTTCCCCCAAAGTCTTCTCCCTGTGTTCTCTGTGATGTGGGTGCATGGCACATTACTGGTCATCAGGGTGTCACCCATAGGTGTGTTTGCTGTCAGGGCAGAGTTTGTGTGCAGACGCAGATGGGTCACAGTCAGGTTTCCCTTTGGCACTTGTTGTTTGCCCCTGTCATGTGATTTCCAGTTTGTGTTATCTTTCAGTGATTGTGACACGTTGTGTGTGTGACTGCTGGCACTCCTTAGGGTCCGGGCTGCAATGTTGGTTGTTGTCTATGTGTGTTCTTTGTGGGTGACCTTGGCTTCTTCATTGGTGTGTGACTGTGGCTGGGATCCCATTGGTCGGTGTGGTATTGCCGTCATGTCCATGTACAGCGTAGTGTGCAGTGTGTCAGACATTCAGGAGTCTTGTTGAGTGTCCATGTGTGATGTGTTTCTACACCTTGGTTCCCACCCACCACCCTGGAATAGTAATGGGTGCATGTGCTATGTCACCAGTGCATGTGTACTTCACTGCTGCACATTGTTGGAGGTCGAGGGGTGTGGTCTTGAGTGTGTGCAGATGAGAGTTGTTGCCCGGCTAGTCCCCTGCCTCCATGTTGGCCTTGGCTTACTGGCCATGCTGATTGATTTGTGCTTGTGTAGGTGTGATGGTAGTTAGTTGCTCAGGACACCTGACTGTGGTTCACAGTGTGAACGACATTTAGCTTTGTCATCACAGTGGTATTTTTCTTCAGCCCAGGGTCACCACATTGTGGGGGCCCTGGGGGTGGTGCTGTGGTGTGTCTGTGACTTGCTGTGTCAGTTGTTGTTCCTACGTGCCTGTGTGACATGTGTGTTTTGTGCTCCCTCTCACCTGTCAATGCCTGCTTGCCCACATAGGGGATTTGGATCCATGAGTTACCTTAGTGTGGCAGTGTATGCACATCTGTATGATTGGTATTCAGCTCTCCTCATGTGTTGTGTTGTTGCCTGGGGACACTGGCACCCCCACCCCTCACCTGCTGTGTATGATGACAGTGTTGGTCTGCCTGTTTGTGTTTGTGCATCTGCACCACTGCATTGGCATATCTTGGGTGTGCCATTGGCTGTATGTTGTTTGGTGTGTTTCCCCTGCTGTCCCTGGGACTCCTAGGTCATCGGTCAGCACAGTGATCATGGTTTGTGTGTCCCATTGCTGCCATGGTATGGTATCTGTTCACCTCACATCTGCTGTCTCCACAGGGTATCTGCATTTGTGTGCCCATTGGTGCAAATATGTGGTTCTGCATTCTGATGGTCACTTCTGTCATTGTGTCATTGATGACTGTTGACGGTCTCAGCCCCCATGGGTGTTGTTTGTCTGCACATGGCCAAAGGAATGTTTCATTTGCACTGCAGTATTTGGCTCCCCCAATTTATGTTGCAATGGGACACATACACTACTTTGCCACAGATGAGTTTTTGGTTCTGTGACCAGGAATGATCCATGCAGTTTGGCAGTTGCAGCTCTTTCTTTGTCAACAATTACCTTTTGGTCACTGTGATGATGAGGGTGTAGACCCCATTGCCACAATGGTCAAAATGTGCTTCAGCTATGGACCCCGCACTTGCCTTTTGGTCACTGTGATGATGGGGGTTTAGACCCCATTGCCACAATGGTCAAAATGTGCTTCAGCTATGGACCCCACACTTGCCTTTTGGTCACTGTGATGATGGGGTTTAGGCCCCATTGCCACAATGGTCAAAATGTGCTTCAGCTATGGACCCCACACTTGCCTTTTGGTCACTGTGATGATGGGGGTTTAGACCCCATTGCCACAATGGTCAAAATGTGCTTCAGCTATGGACCCCACACTTGCCTTTTGGTCACTGTGATGATGGGGGTTTAGGCCCCATTGCCACAATGGTCAAAATGTGCTTCAGCTATGGACCCCACACTTGCCTTTTGGTCACTGTGATGATGGGGGTTTAGACCCCATTGCCACAATGGTCAAAATGTGCTTCAGCTATGGACCCCACACTTGCCTTTTGGTCACTGTGATGATGGGGGTTTAGGCCCCATTGCCACAATGGTCATGGGCTGCTTGCATTGTGGGTGCCACACACATATATGTGTGGCACATGTGCTAGGGGGTCACATTATATGTTCAATGTCATGTTCAGTGTTGTAGGCATTTGACACAGCCTGCTCACACGCTTGTCATGGTGGTGGGGGGATGTCTTAATCTTGCATTCCCTAGGTTGTGGTGTGCTTGTTGTGTCATGCATTGTCCATCCTATGAGTGGGGGTGGTAGTAGTGGTAGGCATCCAGCCCCCTGGCTAAGGGTGGTAGTAGTGGTGGGCATCCTGCCCCCCTGGGTGAGGGTGGTAGTAGTGGTGGGCATCCTGCCCCCTGGGTGAGGGTGGTAGTAGTGGTGGGCATCCTGCCCCCCTGGCTAAGGGTGGTGGTAGGCATCCAGCCCCCTGGCTAAGGGTGGTAGTAGTGGTAGGCATCCAGCCCCCTGGGTGAGGGTGGTAGTAGTGGTGGGCATCCTGCCCCCCTGGGTGAGGGTGGTAGTAGTGGTAGGCATCCTGCCCCCTGGGTGGGGGTGGTAGTAGTGGTGGGCATCCTGCCCCCTGGCTAAGGGTGGTAGTAGTGGTGGGCATCCTGCCCCCCTGGGTGAGGGTGGTAGTAGTGGTGGGCATCCTGCCCCCCTGGGTGAGGGTGGTAGTAGTGGTGGGCATCCTGCTCCCCTGGCTAAGGGTGGTAGTAGTGGTGGGCATCCTGCCCCCTGGCTAAGGGTGGTAGTAGTGGTGGGCATCCTGCCCCCCTGGGTGAGGGTGGTAGTAGTGGTGGGCATCCTGCCCCCCTGGGTGAGGGTGGTAGTAGTGGTGGGCATCCTGCCCCCCTGGGTGAGGGTGGTAGTAGTGGTGGGCATCCTGCCCCCTGGGTGAGGGTGGTAGTAGTGGTAGGCATCCTGCCCCCCTGTGTAAGGGTGGTAGTAGTGGTAGGCATCCAGCCCCCCTGGCTAAGGGTGGTGGTAGGCATCCAGCCCCCTGGCTAAGGGTGGTAGTAGTGGTAGGCATCCAGCCCCCTGGCTAAGGGTGGTAGTAGTGGTGGGCATCCTGCCCCCTGGGTGAGGGTGGTAGTAGTGGTGGGCATCCTGCCCCCTGGCTAAGGGTGGTAGTAGTGGTGGGCATCCTGCCCCCCTGGGTGAAGGTGGTAGTAGTGGTGGGCATCCTGCCCCCCTGTGTAAGGGTGGTAGTAGTGGTAGGCATCCTGCCCCCTGTGTAAGGGTGGTAGTAGTGGTAGGCATCCTGCCCCCCTGGGTGAGGGTGGTAGTAGTGGTGGGCATCCTGCCCCCCTGGGTGAGGGTGGTAGTAGTGGTGGGCATCCTGCCCCCTGGGTGAGGGTGGTAGTAGTGGTGGGCATCCTGCCCCCTGGCTAAGGGTGGTAGTAGTGGTGGGCATCCTGCCCCCCTGGGTGAGGGTGGTAGTAGTGGTGGGCATCCTGCCCCCTGGGTGAGGGTGGTAGTAGTGGTGGGCATCCTGCCCCCTGGGTGAGGGTGGTAGTAGTGGTAGGCATCCTGCCCCCTGGGTGGGGTGGTAGTAGTGGTAGGCATCCAGCCCCCCTGGGTGAGGGTGGTAGTAGTGGTGGGCATCCTGCTCCCCTGGCTAAGGGTGGTAGTAGTGGTGGGCATCCTGCCCCCCTGGGTGAGGGTGGTAGTAGTGGTGGGCATCCTGCCCCCTGGGTGAGGGTGGTAGTAGTGGTGGGCATCCTGCCCCCCTGGGTGAGGGTGGTAGTAGTGGTGGGCATCCTGCTCCCCTGGCTAAGGGTGGTAGTAGTGGTGGGCATCCTGCCCCCCTGGCTAAGGGTGGTAGTAGTGGTGGGCATCCTGCCCCCCTGGGTGAGGGTGGTAGTAGTGGTGGGCATCCTGCCCCCCTGGGTGAGGGTGGTGGTAGGCATCCAGCCCCCTGGCTAAGGGTGGTAGTAGTGGTAGGCATCCAGCCCCCTGGCTAAGGGTGGTAGTAGTGGTGGGCATCCTGCCCCCTGGGTGAGGGTGGTAGTAGTGGTGGGCATCCTGCCCCCTGGCTAAGGGTGGTAGTAGTGGTGGGCATCCTGCCCCCCTGGGTGAGGGTGGTAGTAGTGGTGGGCATCCTGCCCCCCTGGGTGAGGGTGGTAGTAGTGGTGGGCATCCTGCCCCCTGGCTAAGGGTGGTAGTAGTGGTGGGCATCCTGCCCCCCTGGGTGAGGGTGGTAGTAGTGGTGGGCATCCTGCCCCCCTGGGTGAGGGTGGTAGTAGTGGTGGGCATCCTGCTCCCCTGGCTAAGGGTGGTAGTAGTGGTGGGCATCCTGCCCCCCTGGCTAAGGGTGGTAGTAGTGGTGGGCATCCTGCCCCCCTGGGTGAGGGTGGTAGTAGTGGTGGGCATCCTGCCCCCCTGGGTGAGGGTGGTAGTAGTGGTGGGCATCCAGCCCCCTGGCTAAGGGTGGTGGTAGGCATCCAGCCCCCTGGCTAAGGGTGGTAGTAGTGGTAGGCATCCAGCCCCCTGGCTAAGGGTGGTAGTAGTGGTGGGCATCCTGCCCCCTGGGTGAGGGTGGTAGTAGTGGTGGGCATCCTGCCCCCTGGCTAAGGGTGGTAGTAGTGGTGGGCATCCTGCCCCCTGGGTGAGGGTGGTAGTAGTGGTGGGCATCCTGCCCCCTGTGTAAGGGTGGTAGTAGTGGTAGGCATCCTGCCCCCCTGTGTAAGGGTGGTAGTAGTGGTAGGCATCCTGCCCCCCTGGGTGAGGGTGGTAGTAGTGGTGGGCATCCTGCCCCCTGGGTGAGGGTGGTAGTAGTGGTGGGCATCCTGCCCCCTGGCTAAGGGTGGTAGTAGTGGTGGGCATCCTGCCCCCCTGGGTGAGGGTGGTAGTAGTGGTGGGCATCCTGCCCCCCTGGGTGAGGGTGGTAGTAGTGGTAGGCATCCTGCCCCCCTGGGTGGGGTGGTAGTAGTGGTAGGCATCCAGCCCCCCTGGGTGAGGGTGGTAGTAGTGGTGGGCATCCTGCTCCCCTGGCTAAGGGTGGTAGTAGTGGTGGGCATCCTGCCCCCCTGGGTGAGGGTGGTAGTAGTGGTAGGCATCCTGCCCCCCTGGGTAAGGGTGGTAGTAGTGGTGGGCATCCAGCCCCCTCTGGCTAAGGGTGGTGATAGGCATCCAGCCCGCCCTGGGTGAGGGTGGTAGTAGTGGTAGGCATCCAGCCCCCCTGGCTAAGGGTGGTAGTGGTGGTGGGCATCTGGCACCCCCTGGCTAAGGGTGGTAGTGGTGGTGGGCATCTGGCACCCCCTGGCTAAGGGTGGTTGTGGTGGTTGGCATCCAGCCCCCTGGGTTGGGGTGGTGGCGCGCATTCAGGCCCCTGTGTGCATATGTGGCATTGGTGATGGGCATCCCGCCCCTATGGTGCTGCTGGTGTAAGTATATTCAGATTCCCAGTGTATGTGTGTGATGTGTCGTGTACGTGTTGTATGTGTTTTGTGGTTGGTGTCTGACTTACCTTCTGCGCCGTACGCGTCCGTGCCTGTTCCGGTAGTAGATGTAGAATATTGGTATGATCGGGACGAAGGGATTCATGGTTGGTTCGTGTCGTTCGTCCTTCTCGTTGCTTCGCGTCGTCCTCGTCGCTTGGCTTCGTCCTCGTCGCTTCGCTTCGTCCTCGTCGCCTCGCGTCGTCCTCGTCTGTGCTGTGTTCGTCTCGTAGCCGTGGATCGTGTTGTGGCGCGATTCGGAGCTTATGTGCGCCTCTCCCGGATGCTTTGACGTGCCGTGCGTAGCGACGGGTTCGGCGCGTACGGAAAGCGCATCGTACTTGTCCGGCCGGACGGGGCTGCATTTTCCCTTCCGTGCGACTCGATTCGGCGTTTCCGGATTCGCCTCGGTCGGAGAACAGGACCTGGTTTGGGTGAGTACGGCTCGGCCGGGATTTTTGCTGTTGTGCGCATCGTACTTGCTCGTTCGGTGTGCTGTACGGATCGGTCGGGAAACTGGCTTTCGCATGGCTTTTTTCCCGACCGAATAGTATTGGGTGCGCCTCCGACCGAGATCGGAATCGGCCCCCCAAGTGTCCTGCACTATACTATGCTTTCTGATATTGGCATATCTGTTCCCCTATGTATGTTATTCAGTTCACACCCAATACGTTGCTTTTTAGATTGTACAACAATACAGATTTATTTATGCGTTTGGGGTGCACAGATTTCCATACAAGAAGTTTAAAGCACAGATATTCCAGTAGAGGCTGGTGAACTTTTAAACAGGTGAGGTGTAAATATTGTACCAGCAATCCATGAATACACACCAAATGGGAAATATAAGGAAACTGGTGGGTTGAGTTTTACAGAACAGCACATGTAAAAAGTTGGCTAACAAGCCCCAAGCGTGACACTGAATGAGCATAGCCTGGACGCGCACAACATGAAATTGGCCTAGTGTTATTTATTTATTTTTAGGCTTGGAATTAGGTCCAACCTTTTGGCTAAAATTAAATAAATATTATACTTAGTTATAGGGGCTTTCAGCCAGCCTTCTTCAG
Source organism: Calotriton arnoldi (assembly GCA_963921515.1). Taxonomy (NCBI): domain Eukaryota; kingdom Metazoa; phylum Chordata; class Amphibia; order Caudata; family Salamandridae; genus Calotriton; species Calotriton arnoldi. The sequence goes on from CAWUFW010013196.1 coordinate 7,024, forward strand.
CCATTTGTCTTTTGTTGTGTCATTCACATTCACTACAGTATACAAATGGGACAATGGGTCACCCCACTTCAGCCACTGGCTAACTTCACAGTTAGTGACTGCATTCTTCCCTTTCAGAAGGGCTACATCAACACATAAAGTAGTACCCTTCAATGCCACAGACAGAACTATTGGCTTTGACACAGCTTACTACAATGCATAAAGCATCGTCCTTCAATTCTAACTTTCACTTTTTTATTTATGATCTTGCGCTTTAACCAAATCTCAGATTTTCAGACATTATCCAGCAGAGCATAGTATCAGGAGAGGTTGTGCAGGCTAAAACTACTGCAGAACAACCCCTCCTATTGAAAAACATCAAAGTCATGCCAATTCCTTATATTGACCAGTTTTATGGGTTGTGGCCCCAGGAATCAGTTACACAATGTCACAAATATTTACAAACATGAATGCTAAATTACCTTCAAGCGGATCATGAAATAGCTACGATGAAACCAGTTACATACCCTCAGTGCCCAAATACAATGATGGCACAACATCAACAAGTGCTCAACGCAGGATATATTAGCACTTAATATCGTCTTTAAAAAATATTTTGGTAATACGTGTATTTTATCTAAAAAAAATTAGCACGGCATCTTCTAAAAACGCACCACTTATTCCCAAAACAAAACCTTACACACACAGGATCTGCTACAACAACCCCAAATCCATCAGGACTGCTCCAACATTACTTAAATTTAGGAAAGAGTTAAGGAGGCACCTCTTGAAATAACTTCACATCAACATGCAGTAACAGAGCACTTCTGCATCCAGAACCCAACTACCTCTTTGGAGACTAGTGTTCTTGCCTTTGACCCTGCATAGTGCTCCACTGTCTTTGTGGCCACGTTTGTGCTATACAAATACCACATACATACTTACGTAGCAATTTTAGTAAATAAGCACAGCTTCAGCAAACATTTCTGAAATAATGTCTTTGTCGTAAACAAGCTCATTCTTTCGAAATTATTAGGTTTTTATTTCATAAAATGCATGTCTTCAATTCTAGGAAATGTTAGCAAATGTACCTATTTAGTACCCAGATATCTGCTTGATTCTATCACGAAATAGTCTTATTTATTGTTGCCCAAAGTGAAATGATACTGCCTCATTTTTCCAAGTACAATCTCACATGCATATGGCAGCTGCACATGCCCATCATCTTCAATGAAAGCCAGCGTGGGCCACCATATGTCAAAGTTGACCATCATTATCACACAAGTGCCTACCAGAATGCTCCAGATGCCCATCACAAAGCAATGGATTCCCACCATACAGCCAGAGACGGCCCCAATAAGCCAGAGATGGATTTCATATAACCATATGAACTACTACTATAATAATGCTAAAGATAGGCATCAACTTGATAGGACTGGCCAACATCATCAGAGAGATGCCTACAGAAAGGTCAGGAGTGGCCAGATATAGCATTATGACCACAATAGAGCAAAGGCAAGGGATTGTCGCAATATGTAGTGGCCAGGCCAAATAAGCAGTGGATAATTACTCCTGGCACAGATGCTAACTGCTGCAATAATGCCAGCGGTTCATATAGACAAGGATGGCCCCAATATGCTATGTATTGCCCCCATCATAGCAGGGATCCCCACATTCATTTCTGGGATTGGCAATATCATTCTAGGAGTTGCCAGCTTAATGACAGTGATGTGCACGATAAGATTAAATAGGGCTCCTGTAACGATAATGCCAGGAATGCCTACCATGTCAGATATACCATTATGTCCAATGTACAGTGTCAAACAAACACATGCACACAACAACACTGGCTCATGAACATCTGTAGCCTGCCTTGACTTATAACATTTCATCTAAACCTCCTCTGACGGCTGCTGTTTAGATACCCTTGTGTGTGGATTCTATGACATGTATAGCTACACTGCCCTAGACCCAGGTATAGCTACATGGCACTAGACCCAGAGTCCTAAGACATGCCCTGTCTTCAGGTTACTTGTCACCACAGAGGTGCTCGCAACTAATATGTAAACTACAAAATGGTGGCCCTGGAAACACAGCGGTACAGAGTGAGATGAATGGAAAAGCAGAACTCCCAAACATATTAGACCAAATATTCCAGGAAAAATAGGATAATTGGATCGCATTGGAGGTCAATAGATACTTTGACCCTGGGGTTGAGATTCCTTAGGGGGGCTAAGTGCTGGCTTATAGACTGAGTGAATGCTGTGGAGGCGTCCTTGATTACAATGGATATTGATGTTTTAGAACTGATCTGTAATGATGTTAATGTCCCCTGCATTGCAAGCAGGCCCATATCACTGCCCTGAGTACCCAACTGCATTTGAAACTGGCGTCTTGCCTTTTTGTTTGGCCTTGCAATCATGCTAATGTAGGGTGTATGCAGAGACCTAGACCTATCCACAGTAATCAAAGGTACTGAGCCTACTTTTGTGACGCGGAGGGGTGCACCAAGTGTGATTTCATGAATGACATGGCACTAGACTACTGTCCATGTCCTGCGGTAGTCGCGTAAAAAAGTGGTGGCACTCTAGCAGGTTTCTGTGAATCTGTAGTGAACAGGACCACGCTTGTAGGATGAGGTTCAAGTAGGTTTATTCAGGTAAGTAAACAGGTAGCATAAATCCTCATCATCAGGTGTATAAGTGCTGTAGGGCAGCCCCACCAGGAGCAGCCTGCTAGCTGCTCAGCCCCATCCACCAACTGTCATCACTCATCCAGCCACCCAAACATTCCACTCATGGCGCATTCACCAACATTCCATTCAGAGCACACACACACAGGCTGAGCAGCTAGGACAAGGTAACATAGGGCATGAATCATAACACCAGAATACTACATATCTTTTCCCTATTGAACAGAAGAATAACAAAAGCAAAACATTAAAACTATGAGCATGAAAGAAAAACTATAAACATGAAAATACAGCAAACGTAAACAGTCCACAACCCAAAGGTGAGGGAAACACTGCCCGCATCATAAAATGGATATGAACTATTACAATAAGAGTCAAAAGCCCAGACCCAGGGATGACGGGAACACCGCATCACGAGAGGGTAAGTAACTAAAGACAAGAAGGAAAGATGGATACAGAATACCCATCCCCCTCCTCTAATAAGAAAAATGAACGTCAAAATGTAAGTTCTCCATGTAAGGAGACTAGTCATGTGGACCAAAGGGACTGAAACCCAATGTCCTGCCCCCACTTTTACAAGGGACAACAACGTTACGTATATGCTCTCCATGTAAGGAGGCAAACAAGGACAAAACCCTGCACAACAAAAACAAAGGTGCAGCACATGGTGTCTTACGCACACAGGAACCAAACCCTGCACCTAAAATAGTACGTGCGGCACAAGGTGTCTTACGCACACAAGGAAAGTGACTCCTTGCAACAGGACAAAAAAAAAAGAAAAACCCTTAGAGCCCACCCTCATGTAAGGGCACAAAAGCTCCCAATGTAAATATGGTAACAGTATCCATAAACTTCCAAACATGTAAACACTTCCTACATAAATAGGGTAGACTGTGGCAACACTGTAAGAAATAAGCTGTACAGATTCTGCAATAATTAGCTAAACTTATTTCACTGTAATGAAATGTAATGTGAATACGAGCCAATCTGTAGTCCTAGCAACTATAGACGGCGAAACAATCACTCCTGAATTGTTAACTGGCTATTTGAACTTTAGCATTGTGAAGAATGTCACACAGCACAATTGTGCACAGGTAGCTACTCCACATACTCCAAATTGGAAATAATACAAAGTCAAGACAGGCGCACACAATGGTGTCTTTAAACCTTCAAACGTTGCAGCTATAACGAGGATTTGCCGAAGTAATCCAAAGAACTGGCAGGGTCACTGAGGCCTTACCAGACCGATCCCTTTGACAAGCGGAGCAGCCGACACAAGCAGCATTCACACTCCAGACAGGCAGAAGACAAGTTCCGAAGGCGTACTAGAAGCTGCTACTTCCCCGGACTCCAACAGTTTTCAAATTAACTTTATTGAAGAAATCATGATCATCACAGTGAAGATTCGTAAGTTGACGTAGGGCACATCGCAGAAGGGAACTCACGCAACCAAAGAACTGCACTCAGGTAAGCACGTGCAGTACTAGTCTCGAGCTACGTATTTTTCAAACTTGAAAATGTCGGTTGGGTAAAACTGGAGACAAGAGGTCTCAGCGTAGCCCAACAAACAAAGACGAAGAATGTCTCACCTGAATCAATTGCTACAGACGGTGAAAGCATACTTATGAGCACGTAGAAGCATTCCGTAGCTTGTGACTTATCTCAAAAAAATGAAGAATCTCTTTATACCCCGTAGAGCACGAAAAACACCTGCGCTGTTTTGCCCCATGCACCTCTTCAGACTAGTTTGCATTCTGCCAGGCACTGATAGGAAACACACCCAGCAGCCTGTGAAATGGGATCCAAAAGTCCAATGAGTTTCTGTTTGTGGACAATCATGTTTCTGTACAAGTCTCCGTGTGCGGAGACCACCGCTCCAGTGCAGGCAGAAATCAAATTATAGACGCCTCATGTCTTTAGGTGCAGATTACGAGGAACATACAAACAAATAGTGCAGGCTCTTCCCAAATGGGGCACACATGAAAAGTTTGTAGAGTTAGTAGGGTTCAAAATGTACATGAAAAGCACCCTATGCGCAGCGTCCATGTAATAAAAGATGAGTCTTACTGTACTTGAAGGCTCACTCTGCACAGCATCCATGAAGTAAAAGAAGTGGCTCACTGTATTTGAAAACTCAGATCTTGATGTTGTGGCCTCGTGAGACGGGTACAGCACGCTTGGTTTGGGCTGTCCGATGTAAATGGACACTGGTGGGGCTGCCTGGCGTGCTCTTTATGTTCTTTGAGGCTCCCTACGTTTCTGTGTTGCATCTTGTGGCTCATGCTTGTTGCAGCTTGTTCCTGTTGTCTGCGCCTGTCGATTTTCTCCCTGTTGTATTTCTTCCCAACATGTTGTAGAAGGCAACATGAGGTATCTTTCAGGTCACTTGTACAAACCGTAGAGCGTGGGGACGTCTTCAACTCGTCACCAAAATAAATGTAGTGAACAGGACCACGCTTGTAGGATGAGGTTCAAGTAGGTTTATTCAGGTAAGTAAACAGGTAGCATAAATCCTCATCATCAGGTGTATAAGTGCTGTAGGGCAGCCCCACCAGGAGCAGCCTGCTAGCTGCTCAGCCCCATCCACCAACTGTCATCACTCATCCAGTCACCCAAACATTCCACTCATGGCCCATTCACCAACATTCCATACAGAGCACACACACACAGGCTGAGCAGCTAGGACAAGGTAACATAGGGCATGAATCATAACACCAGAATACTACAGAATCATTAGTACAACCAGACCTTTTCTCTGTGTCCAAAGAGAGAGTGCTCCATTGAACCCTCATATGTAAATGTCCTCTTTTGTGTGAACCCCACACCCTTGCACTAACATTCCATGTGCGTGTATAAGCAGTGGATGTGTAGCACGCATGTGGTAGTAAAACTCTGTGTGTGGTGATAGTCTGAGTATTGGGACCAGTGGGATACCTTTTGGATGGTCCATAATTTAGCACAGCACAAGATGGAGAGTGGATAAAAGCTTCTCCATACAGTGGAAGTGTACTGACTACTTTCCTGTGGTTTGAGATTAGTGTTCTAGACATTGAAGTGAGGGAGACTGAAGACAGGTCTACTCTTAGAATTTCAACTGAATATTGTGTCTATTCTATCCTGGGCACTTCCCTGCTTGAGTTACATGTGCTAACCAATTAGTCAAATTGGTGAGCATGCATGATTCATGGTGACGCTCATGTGTCTTAAATTATTATGTTTGCAAAGTGATAACCAAGCCTAGGTGAATATGTTTGCAATGCTTTATTTAAATGTTAACTGCTTAATTTTTCTATGAGTTTCTAGGAAGTTGATAAATGTGTGTCTCACTTTTGTTGATATTGAAAAGAACCCAGTTTCGTAGAATGAAAATAATTGAAAGGGCACCAGGCTACTGTGTGTCATATGTTTCGACTAAGATCTCTTAACAATAATGCGATTAGGTTATAAAAGTCAAGCATAGAAAGAGAAGGTAGAGAGGAGGCTTCACACCGGGGTAGGTCGTACAGAATTCGATGCTTATTTTAGGCAACTGGAAAGGGAGGCACTTAGGGCCATATGTATCAAAATGTCCTTTTGCGATTCTCAAATAGCGATTTTTTGCGAATCGCTATTTGAGAATCGCAAAATGCTATGTATGTAGGATTTGCAATAAATTTTGCGAATCCTTCGTATTCCTTAATTGCGAATCGCAAATTGCGATTCGCAATTAAGGAATACCTCCCCATTCATTCCTATGGGCCTGGAGGCCCATAGGAATGAATGGGAAGACATTCTCAATTTGCGATTAGCAATTAGAGAATCGCAAATTGAGAATGCAATTTCAAGGGTGCCAGGGTGTCAAAAGGACACCCTGTTGCACCCTGAAATGTGCATGTGTGCACATGTGACACACATACGTGCCCTAAGGGCATGTATGTGCGCCACATGGCACTTTAAAAAATGCAAAATAGTGCATTTTTAAGTGAAATCGCAAGTTACCACCAACTTGAAGTTGGTGGTAATTTGCGATTCCTTAAGCCCAAATCACACTTTCTTTTGTGCTTCTTACATTGCATTTAAGGAATCGCAATTTGCGATTCCTTAAATGCAATTGCAAAATAGAGAATCGCAAAATTTGCGATTCCTTATTTTGCGAGGGGGTTTCAGTGTGATACATTGCACACTGCTAATTTGCGATCGCAAACGCCGAAATTCTGCGAATTTTGGCATTTGCGATCGCAAATTGGCTTCATACATATGGCCCTTAGTCTTTGCACGCTGATTTATCAGTGCAGCTGGCCTTGTGAGATGAGAATAGCAGACCTAGCCATTTCCTATAACACTAAACGTCATTGTTCAAACGGATATGAGGGCGTGTAACATCTCTAAAGCTCATAATAGGTTTTATTTTCTGGTTTGAAAGAATTCTACTATTAGACTAGCGCTTAGAAGTAGCAGAAATAAGTTAGTGTTGCTATGTATTAATACCAGCAATCATGTGGAGTGGTATCTATTATTCATGTTTCTAATAGCAAAATGCTGAAGCCATATTATTTGTCTTTATTTTTATTACAATTTACATTGTGTGAATTAGATTAGGGCTTTAAAATAAATATTTAAACTGCATCCTTGGTCTGCTAGTGTTCTTGAGTGTGCTCTTGCTTAATGAAAGAGGGTTTGGGGTTCTCCGATTGTCTTGTAAACTCTTATGTTATTGATTTTACCTTAAACATATCTCTCCCAAATATTGCTCAGTGCGTTGTGTAATGGTTGCAACTGGTTTTCTGATTCAAGTTGACACTGACTACGTCCTTAGTGCCAGAGTGCGAGAAAACAATTTCTGTATTTTCAGAATCTAGAAAATGCATCACAAGGTCCTTGTTAGCAGAGGGCTGCTTATTAGTTCTCCCTCAGCACAGCCATTTGATAGATGGCTAAGTGTGAGGGGAGGCGCTATAGTTTCTGTTGTTCAAGGGTGAGTAACTTTCTAGCAAGGGCCTGAGGCGGATTACTGCTTCAGAAAGACTGATGACAGTCAGGTGCAGAGATCCCACACTTAATTGTGGCCTTCGTTTGGATACTCCTGCTTGGAACCATGAAACTTTGCTACATGCCTTGTGTGAGAAAGAACCTGAAAGTGACATGGAAATGGGAACCAACCCAAGACGGTTCTAGAACTGTAGACAGTTAATCCAACCCCCCTGTCAGGAAAATTAGTCACCACTTTGTTTCAGTTCCAAGTTCTTAATGACCAAGAGAGAGATCTCCGTATATTACTCACAGGATTGCGGTCTGTCCACGGCTGGTGTCTGCATAAACAGTCAGTCTCCTAGACATCTGCACTTGCTGCTGGAGGAACTTAGGGTCTGTCTCATGCTTAGTCGCTTGGTTGTCTGCTGAGGGAAAGAAGGAGAGTGCCTGGCCCTTCAGGAGGAGCAACTATCTAGGAGGAGAAGCTCAGTGTATTTCCAATGTGTGTTTATTGCTTCTCTCCTCTAGCTGCCTGCAGCTCCTATGCAGGGTCACATTGGGAGCCAGACCACCCATTCATTAAATCTTGGCATGTATTACAGCCACTTTGTGCCAGGTATTGCCAATCTATTAAGACCATATCTCCCCTCTGAGTTGCAATCAAACGTTTGGGCCGACAGTTTAGCCATGACTTTGTCTGGAAGCATTGGGCCTGTACACAGGTCACTGCCTGCTGATTTTCAGGTATCTAGAAGGCCATAACCATGGGGGCTTTGCCACTGTTGGATTGTATTGTATTGTATTGTAACTGCATTTATATAGCGCTTACTACCCCTGATGAGGTGTCAAAGCGCTTTTTTGGCGAGTAGCAGGCTACTCCGGAACCCATAAAGCATTTGTGATGAATTAGTATAGTAAAATATGAAAGTGATTTGAGTGGTGGATATGTTAGTTATTTGGATTGAGAAGGATAGTGGATGGATAAAAGAGGGAAAAAGGTTTGCATTTATATAGCGCTTGCTACCCATGATGGGGTGTCGAATCGCTTTTTCGGAGAGTAGCGCGCTACTTTGGAACCCATAAAGGATTAGTGGTGAATTAGCATAGTGAAATATGTAAGTGATTTGAGTGGTGGATATGTTAGTTATTTGGATTGAGAAGGATAGTGGAGGGATAGAAGAGGGAAAAAGGTTTGCATTTCTATATTGCTTTCTACCCTTGATGGGGTGTTGAAGTGCTTTCTCGGCCAGTAGCACGCTATTCTGGAACCCATTAAGGATTAGTGGTCAATTAGTATAGTGAAAAATGAAATTAATTTGAGTGGTGGACATGTTAGTCTGTTATTTGGATTGAAAAGGATAGTTATGTTATGTTCATGAGTATTGTACAGCGCGCGATTACCCGAAGGTGTCTTGGCGCTGGTTAGAATGACAAAGAAATACAGATGTCTTTAGAATTAACCAGTGTTAAAAAGCCAGATTTTTAGTCGTTTCCTAAAATTCAGCAAGTTAGGGGCATTTTTAATCGCAGATGGTAGTGCATTCAAGGCCTTTGCAGTTCCCAGAAAAAAACTCCTGCCGCCCCAAGTGGACATTCGGAATCTGGGAACAGCAATAAGTTTAGCCGAAGCTGAACGCAATGTTCTGACTGGTTTATACCACTTAAAACTATGCTGTAGATAGGCCGGGCCGGAACCATGAAGTGGTTTGTAAGCGATACAGAAAGCTTTGAAAGTGCATCTCTGTCTGATTGGAAGCCAATGCAGATTCTTAATGGCTAAAGAAACAGACTGATATTTTGGTATTTTTAACAGAAGTCTAGCTGCTGAATTTTGCAAGATTTGCAGCCTTTTAAGAGTATTTTGAGGGGCTGTAAGAAATAGACCGTGGCAATAATCCAGACGGAATAAAGGGGAAGATCTTTTTTAACATCCTTAACATATAGAACGTCGAGGAAGAGAGGGCATTAACATGGTTATTGTAGGTCAGTTTATGATCAATCAAAACTCCCAGATTCCGAGCTGTGGTGGTAGGAGAGGGCAGATTGCCCAAATCTGCTGACCAACATAAAGGTGTCCAGAAGTGGGACTGTGCGCCAAAGAGTATTTTATTTATTTAATGCATTTTTATATAGCGCAGACTTTGCCCGAAGGTGTCAGAGCACTGTACAATAGAACCAGTTACGTTACATGAGAGAAATGTTACAAAATAGAACGTTACAAAAATAAACAGGAGACTAGAAGAGGTAGGGTAAAACCATAGAAGGCAAGAACACAATATCAAACAGCAAGCAAGGGTGAGGAATGTACAAGAAAATATTCCAAATTTACAATGATGAACGTACTTCCTAGAGGGGTCTGAGAATGAAGGTATTAGTTCTGGAAGTGTCTTTGGAAGAGAAGAGATTTGAGTTCAGCTTTGCAGATCAGGATAGAGGTGGTGGCACGGAGCAATGGAGGAATCGAGTTCCAGATTCTCACCGCATTATCTGAGAACGATTGAGCCATCGATCTTTCCCTTTTGAAGGAGGGGGCTCAAGCAGAATCTTTTCCGCATTCCGAGAAGGTCTCGAGCCTCCAGACATTTTCAGTTTATTCGCCAGGTAACGAGGGGAGGAAGTGTGCAAGGCTTTGTGGGTGATGCAGGTAGTTTTGTAAATAGATCTTGCCTCGATGAGAAGCCATCGAAGAGAAGACAGGATAGGAGTGATGTGGTCACTTCGTTTGGACCCTGAAATAAAGCGAGCTGCTGAATGGAGGACGGATTTGAGGGGGGAGAGGTGAGATTTGGGTAGGCCAGTCAGAAGAGAGTTGCAGTAATTCAGTCTGGAGAGAACCAGCGATTGGACCAAGGTTTTTAGGTCTTTCTCCGGGAAGAACCGACGAATCCCCCACAGAAGGTGCAGCTGGTAACGTGCGTTCTTAGCAATGGAGTTGATGTGGGAGATTAGGTTGAGTCTTTTGTCAAGTATGACACCTAGGGATTTAGCGCCGTCAACAATGATGGGTTTATTGTTGAGTAAATTCAGCTGATCCATCCAGGATTGAACAGGAGGGGGGAAGAGAGAGAGAGGTAGATAGGAGGAATTCAGTTTTGGAGGGATTGAGAATGAGTTGGTGAACTAACATCCAGTTGTGAATAGAGTTGAGAGTAGAGTTGAGTAGTGAGAGATCGTGTGCGGAAGACACCTTGAGGTAGATTTGAGTGTCATCCGCATAGAGATGGTAGTGGATCCCAGATTTACTTAGGAGGTTCCCTAATGGTTCCAGATAGAGATTAAACAAAGTGGGTGCAAGGATAGAACCTTCAGGGACGCCTTGACCTACCGCCAATGGAGACGAAAGACTGTTCGCTATCTTGATCATTTGGGATCTGTCCGAGAGGAATGAGGCAAACCATTTAAGCACTGTGCCTTCCACGCCCATTCTCTGTTGAAGAGTGTTAAGGAGGGTGTTGTGATTAACAGTGTCAAAGGCTGCAGAGAGGTCTAGAAGAATCAGAAGGCACGATTAACCAGAATCAAGTATATGCAGCGCATCATCAATCACTTGCAGCAGGGCTGTTTCAGTGCTGCAATTTTGAATGAAGCCAGACTGGAACACGTCAAGGAGATTATTGTCCATAATATGTAGGGAAAGTTGTTTCGCAACAAATTTTTCCGTGATTTTCGAAAGAAAAGGGAGGTTGGTGATGGGGCGGAAGTTGTTGAGGTCGTTCGCATCTGCGGAGGTTTTTTTTAGAAGAGGGGTAACCTGTCCTGTTTTGAGGGCAGCAGGGAGGGAGCCTTGACTGAGGAAGAGATTAACTAGCCTGGTCCAGTAAGAGAGAGTATTGGTGTAGAAATCAATGGCGATGACACTAGGGATGGGGTCAGAAGAATGGTTGGAGGGTTTGGTTTCGAGGATGCATTTGAGGAGGTCATCTTCCGAGATGGCGGCAAAGTTCTGCCAAGTGACTAAGGATTTTCGCTGCTCAATGGGGGTGGGGTGGGTGACCTGATCCACCAGCGATTTGACCTTTTCATCGAAGAATATAGCGAATTCTGCCGCTTTCTTTGAAGAATCCTCAGGCTTGATGGTTTGGGGAGAGCAGTTTGGGTTTTTGATGTGGTCAAAAAGTTTTTTGGGTCTGTTTTTGGCTGAGTCGAGGAGGGATCTGAAATGTGATGCTTTTTCATGGAAGATGTGCTTGTGGTATTTGGATCTTGCCGAACGTAAATGAGAGAGATTAGAGGTGGATGGAGATTGTCTCCAATGTTTTTCCAAGCTTCTAAGGTTCTTCCTTTCATCAAAGAGAGCTTTATTGAACCAAGGTGCTGAGGGGGTGGGTCTTTTCCTTTTGCTTTGGAGTGGAGCGACATTATCGATTTCGACTGCTAGGACTGAGAGGCAATGGGAGGTGAGAATGTGGACATCCACGTTAGGGTCTAGTCTAGGAAGTGAACGCATAGCAGAATCACACAGAGTGTCAAGATCAATGTTTTTAGTGTTGCGGAACCAGGTAGAAGCCCTTTTAGATTGGCCGAGAGTTAAAACGTGCGATAGGTGAAAACAGAAGGGAATGAGGAAGTGGTCTGGCCAGTCTACATGGATAGGGGGAGCAATAGTAAGCAGGTCTGCTTTAGATATAACAAGGTCGAGAATTGAGCCCTTAGAGTGTGTAATTTCCGAGCAGTGTTGGAAAAGATCATTGGCTGAGAGAAAGGTGGCAAGCTTGTTGGTAGTCGAGTCTTCCAAAGATCCCCAGTGGAGATTGATGTCACCCAGGAAGATCTGTCACTTTGAGAATATTGGTCACTGATGAAGTCGGTGAGTTCCTCCAAAAAGGAAGAGCAGTTACCGGGCGGGTGGTAGATGGCATGGAACCTGAAGGGTGAGCCGTGATGTACTTGAAGTTCTAGGGATAGGCATTCGAATGTACGGAAGAAGATGGTAGGAAAGGCTTTAATTTGAAGGGAGTTTCTGAAGATGATAGCGACACCTCCCCCAATTTTGTCTGTTCTGTCGTTTCTGAGGATAGAGTAGTCGGTAGGTATCAGAAGATCAAACAAAGAATGAGAGGAGTCATTAAACCAGGTCTCAGTGAGGAAGAGCATGTCAAGATTGTAGTGTGTGATAGTGTCAGAGATTTCCAGTTTGTGTTTGATTGCAGATCTGCAGTTGTGGAGTAAACAATGAAGCTCTGACGCAACTGTTCTGGTGATGGGGGTGTTTGGGCTGTTAAGGGAGATAGGGATAAGATTCTTGTATGAGGGTGCCAGGGAAGAATAAGAAGGCTGGTTAGTTCTGACAGAAGAGATGGTCTGAATAGTGAATTGAGTAGAATTATTAGGAGAGGAAAGTGGAGGGGATTGACGTTGGTAGTCTTGTAGCTAGCCAGTAAGTTGGCGATGTCTGCGGAGGACAGACTGTGGTTGGCTTTATTGGGGCGCGGGAGCAAGGAACTCCTCGGGAGGTTGTTAGGGAAGGGGGATATCTTAGCACTTAAAAGGGAGATGGACGCTTCAAGCTGGGAAATGGAAGAGATGAGAGAATCAAGTTTATTTTCCAGGGAGAGGAGGGCTGAGCACGGAGTGTTGGGTGGCTCGATGGTTAAGGGAGGGAGTGCAGTAGGTGAGGGAGGTCAGGGAGAAGTGGGGAAACAGGGGGGTATTGGGGTGCAAGGGTAGAAGGTGGGGAAAGATGGTGGTAGAAAGGAGTGGATGGTGCTACAGTGATATTTTTACTGGTGTTGAGCAGAGGGGAAGAGTAGAGGTCATAAGTAGGAGGAGACAGTTGAGGAGTAGAGAGGGAGGGCGGGAGGTGGAGGGGGGTCAAAGGAAGGCCGGAGATACGGGAAGATGAGAGGAGAAGGGGCTGTCCAGGGAGGGGAAGGAGGGGGATCAAAGGAAGGCCAGAGGTATGGGGAGAGGAGAAGGGGCTGTACAGGGAGGGGAGGGAGGGGGGTCATAGGAAGGCCAGAGGTATGGGGAGAAGAGAGGAGAAGGTGCTGGACAGGTACCGTAGGCTATGAAAGGTGAATGTAGGGGGACAGGCACCAGGCAGAGTGGGGGGGATTGGGCTAAAAAGTAGTTGGGGGAGGAGTATGGGACTGTAAGGTCAGAGGGAGGGAAGAGGACGGAATTACCGAGAGGGGAGACAGGGTTGTGACTGCATAAATAGGGACACCCTCTCAAGAGTTTACTTTAAGGCCAGGGAGAAGAGGGGAAAGCCACCAACATACACTAAGAAAGCTCCCTCAAGGCCTATATTTCTATCATCCTAAAAACTGTATCACATCTGGGCTCAATAATCAGTTTTAAAAATGAAAAAAGAGAAATGAAAGAATATGAAATAGATAATGAAATGAAATAATAAAGAAAATGAGAATCAAATTGTTATTGATGTGATTCAACTGATTATTGAGCCCAGATGTGATACAGTTTTTAGGATGATAGAAATATAGGCCTTGAGGGAGCTTTCTTAGTATATGTTGGAGACAGGGTTGTGAAGCATAGGAGGAGGAAGAGGAGGTTGAAGAGAGATGGGAGGTGTAAGAGAAGAATTAAGTGTACGAGGGAAGGGGAAGAGCGGAAAGGGATGAGGAGAATGGGGGAGGAAAGGGGGAAGGTAAGGACTGTTGATCGGTAGACCAGGTTGTAAGAAAGGCAGATTAAGTAGGGGGAGATGGGTAGGATTAGGGGGATTAGGGGGGCGGGAGATGGCATTGGAATATTGGAAAGATGCAGGGTGGGGAGGAGAAGCCGGAGGTAAAGCAGACGAGATAGGGGGAAGATCAAATTGGGAAGGGGGAAGAATGGGAGAGGAGGGAGCAACAGAAGGGGGGGACAAAGGGTACACCTGTGCCTCCCGGGAGAGCGGCCTGAAGGAATGTAGGAGGGTCAGGGGGGGGAAAGGAGAGGAGCTAGAAGAAGAAGAAGAATCGAGGGAGATCGGAGTCGCATGGGTGGGACCTCGGTTTTCTCTGCATTCAGTTTAAGACAGTTCCTACTCATCCAAGTGGAGACTGCTTGCATGCAGTCGTGGAATCTGTTGCTGACTCCTTGAGCTGTCTTGGTCAGAGATACGGCAATCTGAGTGTCGTCTGCGTAAGATGTTAAAGAAAAGCCGAAACTCTTAATGAAGTTAGCAAGGAGTGAAATATAAACATTGAATAGAGTCGGGCTTAGTGAAGAGCCCTGTGGAACTCCACAAGGAAAGGAGAACGACTGAGAGGGAGGGATAGAAGAGGTAAGTATTTAGATATATTTTTTTTATGGAGCTCATAGCAATAGGAGGAGGCTTGGGATGAGTAAAAGGGAGGTGGAGGGGTAAGAGTCAGGGAGAAGGGTTAAGAAAGGCTTGTTTTGGGGGATCGGAATAGTAAAAGAGGTATGAGATGATGCAAGGAGAGGTAGAGTGGGGAAGAGACTAGAAAGGGTTATTTTGGGGATCATAGTAGTGGTATGGGGTTTGGGATGAATGAGAGAGTGGAGGAAGAGGATACATTGATAGAGGTATAGGGTGAGAAATAGCGTAGTGCTTTGGAAAGAGTAGTAGAAAGAGGTTTGAGATGAGTCAGAGTTGAGGTAGAAGATGTATTGGAAGCGGTATAGGGTGAAAAATAGAGTAGTGCAGAGGATATGCTGAATTAGAAGAAAAGTAATAAATGTATAGATCTATAAGTACATGGAAGGTATATAGATGCATAAAGGAAGGTAGTATATGTAGATTAAAGATACATTAAATCTACTCAAGTTTTCAAGCTTTGTTGTACTTTAAATTAATTTTTTTATATATATATTTCTTTATAAATCAATAGTGTAGCAATTGTAGATAAATAGTTATGATAAAAGATTTACTTATTTATGCAGTCACTTATATACTGTTAAAAACATAGAATAATGAAACTATCTGTAATATGTACATTTGTTAAGCAGAACTAATGAATATATATATTTTTTTAAACAATTATTCTACACGTTTATACAAAGCAATACACATATATGGGTACATGTCTATAGTACAAATAAATGCTTATATACAGAGAGATATGCTGTATATTTCTGTTTGCGTATGGATGGTGTTTATGGAGAAGAGCTCATTCTTGAGTAGTTTTCTGAAGATAAGGTGGTTGTCTGTGGATCTTATATTGGGGGATAAAGAGTTCCATAGTTTGGCTGCTTGAACAGAGAATGATGTGTCACCCATGTTTTGTTTCTTGTATCTTGGGATTTTGAGGCGAGGTGCCACTCTAGAGTGGAGATTCCTTTGTTGATTTTATTCCGGATGAAGAGCGGACCTGTTCCATGTATCGCTTGGTGGGTGATAGAAAACAGCTTAAACATGGATCTTCTGGCAACCGGTAACCAATGCAGGGCTTTTAAGGCAGGGCAGATGTGGTCTTGCGGTTTTATATGTAAGAGTAGTCTGGCAGCCGAGTTCTGAATCTGTTGTAGTCTTTTCATGGTTGTTAAAGGTGATCAGTGGTAGAGGCTATTAGCGTAATCGAGTTTGGACAGAACAAGGGAGATGGTAGCCTAGACCTTGTGTCGAAATCCCAAATGGGGGAAGATTCGTCGCAGAGTTTTTATAGTAACAAAGCTTGATCTTGCTAGTTTGCCCACTTGGGCGTTTATCGATAGCTTGGAGTCCATGGTCATTACGAGGTTTCTTACTTCCTTCAAAACTTTAGGTGGTGTCCCCAGATCATCAGGCCACCTGCTGTGCGGGTCATAAGGTTACCAATTGCCACACGTGAGAATTTCCGTTTTGGAAGCTTTCAATTTGAGATGGCTCCACTTCATCCACTGAGCCACGGCTCTGAGACAACAGTAAATTGTCGAGTTTCCATATGTTGTCCCATTCACAGCCCTCATGCCCCGGCGCTTCTCCTCCAGCACAGCTCTTCGATGGCAGAGGGGGAAATGCAGGAGCAGAAAGCCAGCCCACATGAGCAGCAGGAATAGACAGACCTTTCTGATATTTTTTCCCCACATCACTTTCAGATTACATTAAGTCAATTCTCTTGCCTGTTCAGTCCTGTATTTCTGTAGTCAGTGACAAGATATCCTTGTCATAATTACTCCATTCTTTGTAACGATCACTGCATATTTGTATCTGTGAGTACACTATGATAGCATTGAGGCAAATAATAATCTATGTAGTGAAGTTGAATTTAGGATGTTAATAGGATGTCGTGAGTCTATTAATACCGGTCTCAGGTCACTAGTGTGGAGTGACTATCCTAAACGTTTTGAAAGTCATGCATCTGACGAGTGCCTTCAGTGTGCATACATTTGTTTCACACTGCATACCTTTATTTACTAATCTTTGGAGTTATTGCTGAGTCTTCCAGGTGAGCTTAGTGTTTTAAGAATAGCAAAGAAAACTTTGTGGAAGATATTCTTTCATACTGCACACTTAAGAGAACATAGAAAGCTCTGTTACCTTTTATTATTTCACAAAAATCATTTCAAGATGACAAATCCATGTGCGCATAAGTTGCCAACTTGGAATTTTTTTGAAATAATGTTTTACAAAAAACATTCAATGTTGGCAGCCTGTGAGTCTGCATGCATGCATACACAGGGTCGGACATCTTTGAATGGTTTTGAAGCCCATTCAAAGATGGGTGCAGCTTGCAACGTATGTGAGGGATGCAGCACACTGCAAGCATCAGTAAGAGCACAGTAACAGTCGGTGGGGTACTGCTAGGCCCCTACAAAGTAAAACAAAGTAAAAAAATAAACCGTTTCTTGAGGTCTCATTGAGACATCAATCCTAAGCACTAAAGGGCACTATTTTGTGTGTGGGTAACAACATTGCGCTTGGACAGAATGCTGTTGCTCTCATACAAGAAAACCAGTGGCTGAAGTGGGCTGATTATTGACCCCTGCTGTGTATGCTGTGGTGAGCAGAAATGTTAATAACGCTACAACAGACCCATGGATGAAGAGGGCTGACTGAAAGCCCCTGTATGTACGTATGGATCAGTGGCGCAGCCAGTGTGTCAACTGCCATAGTGCACGAGGGAAATGGATCCCCTGGCTGCCCGCCTGAATGATAAAACACAGCACTGAGCAGGGTTCAGTGGGCCCCTCAGGCCTCTGGGCCCTGGTGCCACTGCACCCGCTGCATCAATGGAACTACACCCCTGGTATGGATGTATTGGGAAAAACAAAAGGTCCTACTTATAGCCAGACCTAAAATGTGGCAACCACAGGTGACTGACTAAGAGGCTTAATGAGATATTGGACACATAACTGTTTTCTTCTGACTTAGAGGAAAACTAATTTGGATTCAGTCTGAAATTTATATATTCAATCAGCAAGTTACCAGTGGCATTTATAGATGTATTGATCACTATCAAAGACCAAAAACTATATACATCAATGTACTGGAAGTCAGCCACAACTGACAGCATCCAGCATGTGCAGAGCATACTCCATAAAATATGAAATTGATGCACCTTGCAGAGAGCTTATGTTGGAGTAACAAATAGTTCAATGAGTCAGATTAAGTAATGGCATGTAAGTGGATGTCCCACTGATTTAAATTTAAGAAAAGCAACCATCTATTTGATTTACCCATTTATTTTTGCACATTTGTAAGCCTCAAGGCTTCTCATCACAAGCTTTAAATGATGCCTACAAGAAACAATACGATCTCCACAGGGACACTTTGCAGGCACTAACAAGAAAACAACTCAGCCTCAGTAAAACCAACAAAAAACAAAATTTGTCACTACCCGTGGCGCACAGCTAAGTGTACTAACGCAGATTTTAAACTAAGACATACTTGTTTTTTTAGTCTATGCCCTTAATCTGTCAGAGAACGCATCTGAGTATATACACGTATAGTCTGACATCAAGCTGTTTTGAGAAGTCAAGGAACCAAAAACAAGGCTGCCAAATTCAGCACTTCTTTAAGGGAAGCAATTCTCATGCATGTAGTTATGCCAATAACAAATCTAAGTGGAAATGTCAATCTATGTTGGCCAATATTTGGATTGTTTGAAAGGTATTAGTTATAGTCCTTTGCCTGATCCATGAGAGTGGTGCCTGCATGAATGCTACATACGCATTACCAGCCGAGCTTGTGAATCTGGTAAAACTGTAGTGATGCAGTCCTTATTTTTGTGTTTTTTTAAAAATGCTTTATTGAAAGAAATGCAAGTATAAATTCATCACCAACCAGATAAAGATCATTATATTTATCCAACAATACATATGCATATCTTCAGGAACAATAAATAGAAACAAACAATTGCATAAACACAATATATTGGAAAGGAAAGAAGTTAATGAGACAATTAGCATTTTTGAACAGTTTTTGTTTTAGGGGAAAATATAGAGAAAGAAAAAGAAAATGAGGAAAGAAAACAAGAGAAATGAAGAGAGGAAAAATAACCTTAAAATAGATTAAATACAATGAACAATTAATTGAAGCCTATAAAGAAACATCCTGCAAGAGAAATATAAATGAGTCATGGTGGCTTAAGCTAAATATTTGAAGTTGGAGTGGTTGATTGTCTTGATAGGAAGGATGTAGATGGTAACCAAAGCAAGTCTCTCTTAATAAGAAGCCGAGTATAATGTATTTTAACTCTGTCTAATCTATGACATAACATATTCTATCATCTGATAAAGGCTAAATTTGTAGTATCTTTCCATAAGAAGTAATAATGTGTACAGCCATGGCAAGGAATAAGTCAACAGATATCATTAACCTTGTCCCAAACATGCATCCAAAATAAACGGACTTTTGGACATTCAAAAAACATATGTATAACATTACTAATGTTAGCATTATAGGACCAGCATTTATTATCTCATGATATTTTAAATTTAAACAGCGAGTTTGGGGTAAGAAATAATCTGTTATAAAAAAAAAAGAAGAGTGTTTGCAAGGTACTAGCCAAGTGAGAGGTGGAATGAATATTAGACCAAATCTTGGTCCAGGTTTGAATGGGGAAAGTCTGGTGGAGTTAATGTTCCCATTGTAATTCAATTGTGGTTTTTATGCAGTCCCTGGTTGTGTGTGTCTGACGCATGCACTGCGTGTGAGAGAGAGATATAACCTGGTAATGCTACTCCCCCTATATCTGCTGTGTGCGAGGGAAGCTTTCAATACACCTCTCTGTGGAGTATCTCGTCAGGGTGACGGAAGCTTGTACTGTGTTGGATCCATTCTGTGTGTGTGATGTGTGCTCTGCTGTGGCCTGTGATACACCTGTTCTTTAAGAGTGACGATTGTAGTGCTGCTCGTTGTGTGTGTGTCTGTCTCGTGCACTGCCGCTGCTCATATGGAAACCTATGCTTTACTTATTGTGTGAGTGAGGGAAGACTGCATTGCTGTGCGTGCAGTCCTTGTGCATTCCTGCACATGCGCAGGGCCGGATTGGCCGTAGCGGGCACCGGGCATTTTCCCCGTGGACCGGAAGGGTAGGTGGCGTTTTTGTACCGGTGGGGGCAGTTTTTATTACTGGGGGTCTGTTTCGCAGAAATGCTACAAAATAGGCCACCTGTAACAAAAGCACAGCAGCAGTGTTTCCTACAAGCACCCCCCCCTTCCCAAGGGCTGGTCCAACGTAACTGCCAGGGCTGGTTTGCATTCCCAGTCCGGCCCTGCACATGCAGTCCCTGTTCCTTCTGCGAGAGTCTGCACTACTGCTGCTTGATTATGAATCTCGCACAGCTCCCAGGGCTGCACTGGCATGGAGTGAGAGCTTACAAATCTACTACACATGCCATATGTGTTGTATGAAGTGTACAGATCACGGCTGCCCTTGCACCTTACTTTTCACAGAGAAAGCAGGCAGTATGCACTAGCCGAAAATGCGTCAATATGCGTTCACTGACTGTAGAGCAAACACTTTTTTGGGACCTCAACCTGGACCTTTTAATTGTGCTGAAAATATATAGAATATACTTACTTTTAGGAGTTTTCAGCAAGCCCACTTCATTCATTGGTCTGCTGTTGTGTTATTCACATTTTTCCTCCACCCAGAACTGCATGGGGCGATGAGGTAGCCCACTTCAGCCACAGGCTAACTTCACTGTCAGTGAGAGATTTCTGCTCTTTCACCTATTGGCTTTGTCAATGCTTGTCCGACCTCCTTTCAACAAGTCCAGAGAGACAATACAGCAAATATGCCTTGCTTGATAGCAGACTGCAAACCTTTCACTAAGGCTTTGCATCACATGCATTTCCTTCTCCCAGGTAAAGATGAATGAAGCTCAGAAGGGTGGGGCGTTGGTTTGTAGTGGGGGCAGCATTAAAACTCACCAGTGTACACGACCCAAGCAGAGATATACATTTTGAGGAGGAAGAACAGCAGCGTTAGTATGTGTCCAAAGGTACAATATGAATTCATAGCTGAGAGCCTAAGGCTGGAAGAGTGATACGCCATCGCCCTGCATCTGCATTATAAATCAGTAGTTTTGAAAAACTGTATATTGTTGGAAGACCCTGGGAAACTCTCTGGGAGCAAAGGGGTTTATTTAGTAGGAGGTGAGCTGAAGGGACTCAGTATGAAGAAGTATGCAAAGGGATGGAGGCTGATTAATGGGCCTTCAGTTATGGTGCAGAGAAAGTAAGGCACAGACACCTAGCATAGTTAAAGGACCGGTGAAGGATACAGTGTATGCTAAATGTCTCATTGTTGGAAGAAATGTACTAAAAAAGTTTTAAAAATCAGTATCACATTTAGACTAATTATCAGAAATGTTAGCAGTTTTCAGAGAAAGGCCAAGAAGTGAATGAATATGTAATATTATGATCGCACCACCCCTCTTAAGCAGTATTAATGGTTGCTTTCGGGAAAAATGGTGGGATACGACTTTAGTCTGTATTTTTCCATCTGTTGCTATTGAGTATTACAAAAATTACAAGCAAAACGAATCAACCCAGTGTGTCTTCCCAAATGCTTATGCAAAGTTAAACTAGGCATAGGCATTGGCGAAGCCAATGGGCCTTGCCTTTGAAATCAATTAGGCAACATTTTGGCTTTGCCAATGCTTGAAAATAACAGGTCCCAGCATGTAATATATATAGGCTGTCCGGTTTTAGGTTTAAACCTATAATAACTGATAAAACCCCACCGAAAGGGAAATAGCCCTCACCAGTGTAAACATTTAAACACTGAAAAAACACCTGTACAACCACAAAATAAATGCCATTCAAAGAAAGGAAAAGAAGAGTGAAAGTCATTTTTTTCTTCCTGAAGGGGAAAATACAATATAACTTTGTTATACAAGCTAGCAGCAAGAAAGACTGGGCTAACATTATTCTGCTTGAGTTTTGTTGTTTAGGGATGTCACTAAAATATTGTTTCTTCTTCCTTTTTTCGTTTTTGTGGTCTTTGGTCTAAAGATGCCGGGTTAAGAAGCATGTTTTAGGTCTTGTTCAATTATTTTATAAACTGTAGAGAATCTGGACATATCAAAATCATATTTGATATTTTGGCTAATTTTGAGTCTTTCACTGATAGGTAAAATGGATGGTTTCATAAGAACCTTTCCCAATATGTGCCATCACATTTACCCACAGAAAATGGGTAAAAACCCTTGAGACATCAGCCCCCAGTTTCTAGTGAGTCAGTATTGATAGTAGGTGAATTGCCAACACCCCAGGCTTTAAACATTCAATACAAGGTTTAGTGACAAGTATATGTGAAAAGAGTGCTATCACCAAGCATATGGGACAGTGGTGAAAACATGACACCAGACCTTTGGAAAACATGGAACGCAGTGTCACTTGGAATGCTGCTCCTATAAGGTTCTTTCCAAGTTCAACAAAGATTGGAGTGATATTGTTTGTATTTGCAGTGAATCAGCTACGTATATGAAAAAGTTGTGTGATGACCTGACAAAATCGATACCTGAGCTGAAGTGCTTCCCGGCAAGAGATCCTTGCCACTTGTTAGATGGTATGCTGAAAGCATCTTTACAATCTTCAGAGTTAATGAAGAATTCTATTAACTTTTTAGTCCATTCTGGTGCACTGTTTTGTTATGTGCGGGAACTAAAACGCAAATATTTCTCATTTTGTGCTTTGTGTGGCATCAAAGAAAGAGTCATCCCAACTGTGTCACTTAGCTGATGGTCCTCAGTCCAAGGGGCTGTGAATGCTATATTATCCATGTGGCAACCGTTTACAGAATTTTTGCTGAGTGATGATGCGAAAGGCAAGAAATGTGAAGATCTTTGGTCTCATATTGATAGTGATGTGAAACAAAAGTACACTGTACTGCATTCTTAGATTTCTACAGGAAAACATAACTGCTGTAGTGTTCATAATAAAAAAACTAGAGTCTGAAAACACCCTTGTCTGCCAAGTGTTCAGCATAATTGGTGTATATGTGAAACATCTCCTTGAGAGTAGGCTAGACGACACGCTTAGTGACTTTGGAACTGCAACATGTTCCATGTTAGAGTGCTTGCCACTTGGTAAGCAAAGCAATGTTGAAGAGCAATTCAGGAACTTTTATTTTACAATGTATGAGAAATGGCTTGCAATGATG
Organism: Calotriton arnoldi; assembly: GCA_963921515.1. Taxonomy (NCBI): domain Eukaryota; kingdom Metazoa; phylum Chordata; class Amphibia; order Caudata; family Salamandridae; genus Calotriton; species Calotriton arnoldi. The sequence continues at coordinate 30,148 of CAWUFW010013196.1, forward strand.
CATAGAAATGTCCCTTCTCCAACCATGGCATTTGAAGTCAATGAAACCTCACTGTGGTACTCTTACAAGTTCTATATCCCTTCATTAAAGGGGAATTTTCTCCGTAGTTTCAAAAGTGCTGCTTCATTTTTGACGCTTTAATAACTCTGAGGGTATCACCGCCCAGTTCAACGCAAATGTTGCAGAACCTGCCCAGAGATTCGCAATCTTCAGTGCACCAGTATTGGCATGGAAAGCTATGTCAGTGGCCAGAGATAGCAAATTGTGTACTGGCTGTTTTGGCGTTGTCAGTCTAAAGTGCCAATGTTGAGAGGGCCTTTTCACAGAAAAGGGTTTACATGGGAAGGAAAGAGCGAGTGCACATGACCAAAGACTCACTGAAGAAGTATTGTATGGTGTACTGCAATAAGTTTGATTTGCAAAAATGTATTTGGACCTCATATACACTCTAAATACACTGTCTATATACCATGCACAATCAGTGCAGAAAGCAAGCAATAATAAAAGCAAAACTTTCCATAAACACCGGAAAAACACTGTTTCTGTTGTTTTTAATGGCGCGAAAATGTGTAACCACTGATAACCACTGTTTTTTAAGGTATTGAAATCACTTGAAAACACTGAAAAAAAACACCAGAATTTACCAAAAATAGAAACTGAAAACAGGAAAGTCTAAATATATAGAAGCACGCGTCACCATGCATGCATGCGTTTTGATGCCGCAGTGCCCTTGTTTTCACAGCATGATGATGTGTACGCATGAATAAGTCACACGTGTTTATCATAATGCTGCTGCGGCCATATTTTTTATTTTTGAATTTATAGTTCAAAGATGGTAAAAGCTAGTCCTACAACCGCAAATTAAAAAAGAAAAAGTGAAAGTGTGAAAGTGCATTATCTATGTATGGCTTCCATAGGAAAATTCTATGATGCACAAACAAACCAACATCTGGTTAATCACAGCAATGACACAAACAGCGGGTACCAAAGAACTGACCCACTCTTGTGACTTCATCAGCGGGAGCCTTGGCCTCACTTTTGTTCCACTGCCTCGTCTGGGTCTTCTGAGACATGAGAGCGGCAGAGGACTGGCAGCTGGTGATCTCATAGGCATTCTTCTGCCTTTACCAGGTCTTCATAGACATGAAGGAGGCAGGAGAACAGGTGCAATGCTGTGCCTGCGCCAACCACCTTCTCTCCTGCCAGCATGGCTCTCTGCAGACCTGTGCTGACCGAGCAATCACCCAGCACTCTTAGCGCAGAGCCGGATCCTTAGGAAAGAGGGGGAATGGTACAGAGCAGAGTGTTGGAGATGGGTGGAGGAGTCCAGGGGGTTCTACTTTAAACTGAATTTGAGTGGGGGAGGACAATTTCCAGAGGGTGATGGAAGGGGGTGGAAGAAGGCCCAGTATTTACTTTTCAATTTGGGGAGGGAGTTGGGAGATTATGTGTCGAGGCTAGCAGGCATGGGTGTTTGGAGGCCCGATTTTGTACTATTATTTGGAGGGCAGACAATGTTATAAATGGCTCTCCCACTACTGCTTGGTCCATGCATATATGCTAGAAGCAGGAGTATAGGATTTGGTAGAGGACCTATAACATTAAATTACAGATGTCTAAAATGTGTATAATGGAGATGTTTTTCAAATCATGTTTCTGTATGACATCAGACAACTCGAGCTTTGCTCTTGTTGTCTATCTGATGTCACTCGAAGTCCATTGGTGAAAAACAACTCCGTTATTCACCGTTACCCACCTATAATGCTATAAGTTATAGGAAAACATTTTAGGCCTTTTAGCTAATTGCGTTTTTCTCCAACAAATGTCTCTAAACTATCTGTACATCTGTATGTGACAATTTCATTTCACAATATGGGTGAGAACAAGTTTGAAGTCAATTGGCATTCACTTGATGTCATCCAAACCCCTATATGGGCTTGTGTCTAGGACTACTGGTGGAAGTTAAGCCCCAGGGGGAACTCCCAGTAAATAAAAATAGATTCTTCACTCTGTCAAGCAACCTTCCCAAGAACGCTTTTAGCAGAGGTTTCAGGGAGGAGAAAACAACATTTAAAGTTTACAACAAAAATAATAGGCCATGTTTGTCAGTATGCTGTTCCACCTTCATAATGAAAACAGATGAGCACACCAGATCACATGGGACAAATAACTCCTCACATCAGTCAGACTGAAGGAGTACTACCAAAACAGAAAAATTGCTTCTCTCCTCCAATGTGTCTATGACTGCAACACGTTTCATGGGAAGGTCACAAGGTGGATAGTGATTATTTTATTTATTTGTTTTACACTGTGAATGATGTGCCCTTCAGGGGAAACCCTGATCTCTTATAAAAGGGGGAAGTGGAGGAAATGTGGCACATATTTTGATTCTGAAATATGGAGACCATGGTTGTAATATCAGATATGATATTTGACCACTTGAACTGTGAGGTTCTACGCAAATTACTACCTTCAAATTGTAAATATGTTTAATCTAAAAACTGTACTATGTACTGTTCCAAATTAGTGTTTCTACCCCTCTCTCAATCATATCCTGGTGTCAGTAATCTGATCTCGTCCAGGCACAATTCTATTCTATGTGTAGAACAACATCAACTAATTGTTTTTGATACAATAAAAATGTTCTCTGTCAAACACTGCACCAGTCTTTAGTTTTAGGTCAGCACATTATCAAATCCCCACAGAAAGAAAAGAAAGCTTGTGAGAAAGGACATAGGGGCTGATTACAATGGCGGTGAACCCGCCACCAACATGCTGTCGGTGGCGGGTTCACCACCATTGTGAGGCCATTTCCCGCCTGCCAGATTTTGATGGCGGGCGGTGTGCTGGAGGGCGGAAAGCCCGACCGCCACGGGTTTGACAGTGGCCATCATTCCAATTGCCTGTCGGACCGCCCGCATCCCCAGAATGGTGGCGGTGGCAGTGCCTAGCATGCACCGCCGGTCTGATTACGATGCTGGATCCCCACCAGCCTTTCCAAGGCGGTTAACCCGCCATGGAAAGGCTGGCGGGGATGGACTTTGGAGCCCGTTGCGGGCCCCCCTTGAACAGGGGCAGTTCGGTTTTGCACTTGAGGGGCACCTATGGTGCTCCCCTACATTTCCCTGCACCATGTGGCAGGCACCGTGTGGTATCTGCCATGTAGTGCAGGGAAATGTAAAACTTGCATTTTTTCCATTGCGGCGGGTGCTGCAGCCAGACTACCACCGTGGCGTTACGGAGGTCTGGTGGGAGTGTGCCCTCTGTTTGTGCTTCTAGGTACATCTTCAGTAGGTATGGACTCAGTAAGCCGGAATTCACCTTAAAGAATTCCGCCGGCAGTCCATTAGGTCCCGGGGTCTTCCCTACTTTTTGCTTACCTATTGCTGTCACAACTTTCTCTAGGGTAAGTTCTTTTACGAGGGCTTCCAGATCCTCTGAAGATAGGGTGGGAGGATTGAGTGTGCGGAGGTAACTGTGAATCTGGGAGTCATCTGCCAATGCCCTGGCCTTATAACGGTCTGCATAGTAGCTCGCAAAAGTGTCCACTATCTCCTGTGCTGTTGTTAATGTGACAGCCCCCTTTTGGATGGCAGTCACCCATCTGGTTTCCCTCTTCTTCCTACCTAACCATCCCAGGAACCACCCTGCTCTATCTCCAGCTTTGTATTGGTGGTGTTGTGTGGCTAGAAGGAGTGATCTTGCCTCTTAGCGGGCCCACGCTTGATATTCCTTCGGTGTATCTGCGATCTGGCATAGGAGGAGCTGATCACGTCCGGGCCTACTTCTCTTTCCAGCTCTAGGAGTGTACTTTCCAGAGCTTCGATCTCCTGAACCTCTTTCTTCCTTTTATGACCTATTGCATTTTGCACCCAATCTCACAGTACAGGTTTGAAAGCTTCCCAAAGGACCACCGCTGAGGACACTGAGCCCTCATTTTTGTGGAAGTATAGTTCGGAGTCCACTCTGATTTCGCGGGTGACTTCTGCATCTCCTAGATCTTGGGCGTTGAGCCTCCACCCGTTCTGCATTCTACGGGGTCGTCCTCCTATTGTGAGCCACAAGGGGGAGGGGTCTGATAGGCCCCTCGCCATATATTCCACTTTGTCTACCATCCCTATTTCTCCTGCCGGGGCGAGAAGGTAGTCCAGCCTGGAGAATACCCTTTGGGCACCTGAGAAATATGAGTAGGTGTGGTCGGTGGGATGGTGTTGGCGCCAGAGGTCAGTCAGACCTAGTGTGTGTATGAACCCAGCCAGTGGTGTATTCCTCCGTTGTCTGGTTATTGCACTTGTGCGGTCCAGTTCCCTCCCACAATGTGTGTTAAGGAATCGGATTCCAGTAGAATCTAGCTTATCCAAAGTTTGCTGTTGAAATCGTGGGGTGAGTAGATACTGATTAGGGTTAGTTCCCTTCGCCCTCAGGTCCCTTCTACCGCAGTGAACGTGCCATTTGGATCTACCCAGGTTTTGTGAGTATGAAAGGGTGGTGTCTTTCTAATAAGGATGGCGACCCCCCTGAATCCCGAGGAAAACCCAGCGTGAGCGAGGGTTGTGTTGTGCCTCTCCCAACAAAGGCGCAGTGGGTACCGCGAAGGTGTGTTTCCTGGAGGAGGACTATATCAGTCTTCAATCTCTTGAGATATTTGGCCACCAACCCCCTCTTGATTTTATGGCCAAGAACGTTAATGTTCCACATCATTATGGTGTATCCTCACTCACCCTGTGAATGTGGAGACGTTCCTGCCATGTCTCGTGTGTGTGTGCAATGCTGGAAATTAAATGTGGGTTTATTTTTTAGCTTGCAGTTACGATGTCTCTTCATTCTGTTTCAAACCATAAACTGCCCCCGTCTTCGTATGCAACTGCCCCCCTTCCCACCCACCCCTCCCCACTCTCTCCCACTGTCCATGCACCTTTCCTCAACTATCAACATGACAACTGTGTCGCAGATTAAGCTTGAGAGGTCTGTACTCCCCCCCCCCCCCACCCCGGCTCTGCCCCCTACCAATGAACCAATAAAATTAAACAGGGGTTGCATCTAAGAACGCAAAGCCTGGGCCCCTGTTAAATGTAGTATATGAGTCTCAAAAGACAGCTGGTGCCGTCTTTGTCCTTTCAGCCTCCGATGGGCCCATGTATCTCATCCTTCCTTGCTCCCTTCGTACGTTGTTTGTAGGGGAATTTCTCAGGTGGCGGTGTCTGAGTTTGGCTCCTCCAATCGGGTAATCATTTGCAGGAGTGGATGGGCGCTATCTGTTTCTGCTGAGTGTTCCTATTCTGACAAGTCTGGGGTAGCTTGCCTTCTTGGTCAGCCCTTAGGGTGTTTCTTCCCAGTTGTTGTCTGTATCGGTCCATTGTCCGTATCTGAGGTTTGGGCCCTCTCCTCTGGGTTCCTATCTGATCTTAGGGGAGTGTCCCGGCATGGCTTATTTGTCCAGCCTGATGAGCACTTCAATTTCAGTCTTTGTGGTCATGGCCTGATACTTGGTAGAGGGTCTAGACGAAGGGTCCCCCCTAATTTGTTTCTATGCTTCATGGGAGGGTGTGCCTCTATCCAGTTCCATGCCTCCTCTGGCGTCTGGAAGAAGAATGATTTGCTCTGGAAGATGACCTTAAGTTTCACCATTATTTTGGTGTTAGCGAGTCGGACCTCCCCAGTGCGTCTCATTTCGCGGTGCATCAAATCCTGATCTTGGTAGTTTAAGAAACAGGCGATTTGAGGCCGTGGGGAAGCCCACGCCAGTGGTTTAGAGCTGAGCACCCTGTGGGCATGTTCAATTACGAAGCATGACGAGAACTGTGCCTTCGGGAAAGAGTATTTGAGCCATATGTATAGAAAGGCACCCACATCTGATCCCTCAATTCCCTCCGGGAAGCCTATGAAACATAGGTTATTCCTGAGTGTGCAATTTTCTGCATCATCTACCTTCCAGGCGATCTCCCTCATGGAGGCTGTGAGGTTTGTAACTTCCTTACGTAGGGTGTACGTTACATCCTCAACCTCCGATATGCGCTGTTCCGCTAGTGTTACCTTTCAGATATGTTGCGTAGGTCCTGTGATAGTAGAGTTACATCCGAGCGGACTTCCACTATTCTTCCTTCCAGTGCTTATCTGGAGGACTGTATTGCCTGTAGAAGGGTCGCATTGTCTGGCATGGGTATGTTTTTGCTCGCCGCTCCCCGAGGGGGTGGGGGGACGACTTTCACACATCTGTCCATTTTCCCCAGTTTCTGTAGCTTCAGCTCCTTGTCTCTGAACATTGGGGGTGGTTATGTTCGAGTGTTGCTGTGTGTTAGTTGTGCGTCTGAGCCACGACCAGTTGTGAACACAGTCCTTGGATATTTCCTGCTTATCTGGCTATGAATTAGTTTGGGTGCATGGAGAAGCCTGATGTTCTTGTTAGTTGCTAGAGCGGTACCTATGGGTTTCTCCTGAGTCAGGTTTCTTTAGAAGGCTTCTGTGGTGGGTGTGATTCGCTCCCCCTGCCCGGTTAGCATCCGTTGTCTGGGTGGGGGTGTCGCCTTCTTCTGTGGGGCATCCCAATTCCCTGCTCTTTACCCCACAGATGAGGATTTTTCACTCCAGGACTCTTAGGACGCCAGATGCCCTGCTGGGGGTCTCTGGTGGGGACCCCCTTTTGCCCGCCTTCATCTGTGGGAGTACACCACTCAGGTCTCTGGGTCTCTCCCAGGGTCAGTCTTGTGCTCTTCTCTTGATTCCTGTAACGTCTCACTGACCCCTTTGATGCCTTAGTGCAGTGTAACTGCCAAGTCTAGGGTGCTTTCCCTGTAGCCGAAGTCCGAGTATTGTAAAGGTCATCTCTCCTGATCTTTCAGTCTGCACCTGGGCCGAAACTCTCAGTGACAGCCTAGCCAGGCGTATCGGCACTGCACCCAAGGTTCCTGGGCCCCCGAGCTTGGGCCACGGTTGGCGTTTTGTCTGAGGCTCGGTCACGTATTAGGGGGTAGGTCAGTATTCCCTAATCACGAGTCCTCCGATCTTCTCAGGTGCAGCCGTTTCTTCACGGGCCTCTTCAGTGTGGGTCCCGTTTGCCCTTCCCTCCTGCTAGTCTGGCTACCCACGGTCCCAGACTCAGGACTTTGAGACTACTCCGCAGATGTATCCCTGGGTATTTATGGCCTCTCCCCCCTCTCTGGAGGTCGCGTGGTTCTCCTCACCAGTACGGGCCCGGGGAGCTCCTTCAGGTTACCAATTGTTATGGTAATCGATGCGGGAAGAGCATCCAACACTCCTTCTCCCCCAAGTGCCACTTGAGGGTGCTGTGCTTCTCTTCAGTTCTTCTCGACCTGGACCAAGCACAGGTACTGAATTTCGGGGGTCTCTCTGAGCTGGGTTGGTGCTCCTATCTTGGTTTCAGCCGGGTCTTCCTCTTTGTGTGTTGCGACTCGCTTTCGGCTCCATGAGTCGCGTGTTGGAGCCCCGCCCGACTCAGTACCACAGTAATCGCAGGCCGGTGCCGTTCCTGCGCATTCTGGGGGGGCGATCTGCTTCTAGCAAGGGTGTCCTGAGGCATTCACCGGGGACTCCCTCGCTCCTATGTCTCGCGCTGGGCCGCGAAGCCCCTGTCGCCTGCGTGAGCCCGCGGCAACGGTTTTTCTTCCCTCAGCAGCAGCTGAGGGGCGATTCCAGAGGGAGGGGGGTCCGCCCGGTTGAAGGGGGTGTTCGTTTCTGAGGTCCACCCTGACACTCCTGGTGGGGCTGCTTGTGAGTCGGATTCCCCGGCTTACCTCTCTAGTGCGGGTGGGATCTGCTGCGGGACGCTGCCATTTTGGACTTGGGCCTCTGATTCAGGAATGCTCTTGGTGAATTTTAAATTTCTCTGGTGTGTCGCTGCACTTTACCACTCTTAAACAGCAGTAGAATGTGTGTGCTTCCCCTCTAAAACGTGTTCACAATGGAACTCTCTATTTGGCATATTTAACTACTCTATATGTTCCTTGTAAATGGTGCCTTAAATGCATCTATTTCAAACACAGGAGGGGGACCCAACCGTCACAATTAAAGTGCTGGAATGAGTTTACCAGACTAAGAGCATTCCCTTATTTGAATGTTCTTAAGCATTTATTTGCTTTTCATTTATATTTGTTGCTATTAACTCATTTACATTTGTAAAAGCATGCCTAACCATAAGACACACCATTTTCACAGTGAAAATCCAAATATGTGAATGTGTTCCTAAAACCCTTCATTGGGATAAATTAACAATAAAATATGCTTGGTTGCAGGGAGGCAAAAGAAATGAATGGCCCCTGCACTAGAATTGTTCATACCCAGCAGACAACCTGTTGATTCTCTATATAGAATGAGTATTGCCTAACTAATGCTGGTTGTTTTAGTATAATTCGACTGGATTCTACTAGAATGCATTTTCACCATTCAGGTTTTATGGATTTATGATTTTTTGTCTTTATTGAATGTGTCTGAATTTCGTTTCAGTTCTAAATGATTGTTTATTATACATGTAATTCACTGTGACAATGGTGTGTCTTATGATTAGGCATGCTTTTACAAATATAAATGAGTTAATAGCAATAAATATAAATGAAAAGCAAATAAATGCTTAAGAACATTCAAATAAGGGAATGCTCTTAGTCTGGTAAACTCATTCCAGCACTTTAATTGTGACGGTTGGGTCCCCCTCCTATGTTTGAAATTGTTCTGGCCCTACCCAACCTGCTTCGGGCCAAATCCCCTGTTGTTAAATGCATCTATGGCATGGAACGTTAAATGGCATTTGTGGGCTGCAGTGTGTATTAACACCACCCACATTTATGACAAAAGTATGTTTCTACCAGAAGCACAGATGTGCACTGGCTAGGGTGCATAAGTGCACTGCAGTGACACATGGCAGGGGAAAAATGACTTTGCCAAGCAAGAAAAGCCTATTTTTATATATCCATTAGTCACCACTATCGTGCATTGTAGACCCACATGGCAAGGTGCTAATATATAAGAATAGAGCACACTACATACTGAGTTTAGTGTGCCCTCACAGTGAAATAAAATCCCAAATCTATTTTACTATGCAAGCTAGGCTTGGCTATTAAGGCTTAGGTAGGATTAAAATCTTTATTGTCCACCTGCGGGAAGGAAAGAGCTTCAAAGTTATTTCCTGCTTAGTTTTAAAACCTGACTTAATGGTGAAGTCAGATTCTTGATAACTTATGCAAAAAAGAAACTTTTTAAAAATTTACTTTAGGCTGCCTAAGACAGAAATGGCTTAAAAACAATTAGCCCGAAACCGGTCCCAGGATGCTTGATTCCGGTCCAGGGAAGACATGGCTTGGCAGTTCGGTCTGGACTGTTCCCATGAGGCACAGGGTCAAGAATGATTTGCATATGGCTATGTCTGAACTGGGGTGGCAAAGTGAGCTAAAAAATGATGGATTCAACCCAGATCTGTGACTGGGGGTGAGTGTTTGAAAAATGTCAGCACTCCGTCCATCATCTCCTTGTGTTTGCTTTGTTCGCCCTAAGTTGGCAGGGTATGCCCAGACGTGGGTCCCTTGCTCACTTTGCCACTGGATTCAAGCTAGCCTGGCTGATGAGGGCTGTTAGCCCGAAACCGGTCCCAGGATGCTTGATTCCGGTCCAGGGAAGACATGGCTTGGCAGTTCGGTCTGGACTGTTCCCATGAGGCACAGGGTCAAGACTGATTTGCATATGGCTATGTCTGAACTGGGGTGGCAAAGTGAGCTAAAGAATGATGATGGATTCAACCCAGATCTGTGACTGGGGGTGAGTGTTTGAAAAGTTTCAGCACTCCGTCCATCATCTCCTTGTGTTTGCTTTAAAAACAATTCTGCCATTCACCACACCTCTAAAGCTGGAGTAAACAACCCTTATTAGGAGTGTAGACGACCCTAACTCAGAGGGCAACTGATTGCCCCTAGACCCTGAAAAGTCCAATGGATATTACCTGCTGATGCAAGGATAAAATCCTTACCTTCACGGCGAGCGCACAGCTCGTTGGGGAGGGCCTTGCTGAAAGCAGGCGCGTGGCTCACTCTGCCCATGGCAGCTCCCGCAATCTCCTGTCCTCGCCTTCTCCCATGTTGAGCCTGTGCGTATTTGAGTTTTGAAGAGGCCAAAGGATTGTGGGGCAATTCCTGCCTTGTGGCTCCAGACATATGCCGCATGCAGGAAAAGAATAGAATAGCCAAAAAATTACTAAACATTATTCCCGCTGGGGAATTTAGCATTTTCCTGTATTACATACAAAGATATTCCAAGAGATCCCAATAACCTTATATTTTTGTCCCAATCCAAAATGGCCGAACCCTTTCTGTCTTAGGTCATATCCTGTTACTCTACTATAGAAGGAAGTCCGTTGAGAACTCCAGTTGTTTTGCAATTGTTTTCGGTTCATTGCTTGCTCGTGGTTTCTGTGGTTTTCCACTGTCTCCTCCATGAGATCCTGTTTGACCAGCCTCATGGCTTTTGTCTCTAGTTTTCCCTTCTTGCTGGGTTGTTCCCTAGAGAAAGTTCTGGACTCCTGTTCCAATACGTTGTCCGGTCCTGTCCTCAGAGATAAATGGCATTACCTTCATACGAAGAAACCAACATCAGCGTTGCCCAGAAGACCAGCTCTTGACAGGTTGCAACCCTACTGTACCCTGGAAATGGACAAGCTCAGGAGACAGCTGAAAGCAGTCAATCTCACGCTGCAAGTTCAGAATCGGACCTCTGAGAATGCATCACTTCATCAGTCATTAGCCATGTTACAGCAAGGCTCCCTGGATCCTCCTTTGCCGATCTTGCTGAGATAAAGCTTGATGGAAATCCTAGAAATCTGCAGAATTGTCTAGATACCCGTCAGGTTCATTTCACCTTTAAACCCCACAACTATGCCTCCAACCAGTCTAAGGAGCAGTTCATAGTTAGTAGCACCATTGGAAATGCTTTGGCCTTGGTTGCAGAGTGTAGTGCTATTTTGAATAATTTTGTGGGCTTTCTAAATTAATTTAAGCAGATGTTTGACTATCAAGACATCAAATACACAACTCAAGAACAGACTTCCAGGGATCTACATTATACATCTCGAAATTTAAGGGATTTGCCAGAGAGATTAATTGGACCGACTCAACCTCATTCATGCTCTTCCAAAAGGGACTAAGAGATGAGATTAAAGCTGAACTTGCGAGTGTCGCCAGACCACCTACTCTTCAGGATCTTATCCAATTAGTCCTTCAGATTGATAACTGTCTACAAGAAAGAAGAAGACAATCCTCCTCCAAGACTTCCGTCTGACCTTCATTTAAAGAAGAGCCTAAAGCTGTGGGATCTGATGTTGAACCCAAGCAAGTGGGATTCGCTGAAGCACCTTTCACTGAGTAAGAATAAACAAGGAGAAAGCGTGGCTTATCCATGTATAGTGGTCAGGAAATGCACCTACTGGACACCTGTCCTGTTCGACCTGGTCTTTCCTCACAGAAGTCGGGAAACGAAAGAACTCGCCCCTAGAACAGGAAATAGAGGCGAGTGATGTACATCCGACCCTGCCTTCACCACTAAAATCTTCCAGGTGAATTTCTCATTCAACCTAATCATCTTAATGTTCCTCTTCTCATAGAATGGGGACTTTCCTAGTTCTTTCTGCCAAAGAAGGTAACAGCTGAACTCTGCCAGTCTATAAGTATAGATTATATCAGGTAACTGTGAAGGACCGTTACCCCTTACACTTATTACCAGACATATTAGAAGCTGGGCAAGGAGCAAAACTCTTTACCAAGTTAGACTTAAAAGGAGCAATCACCTGAATTGATTCAGATATGGGGATGAGTGGGAAATAGCATTCAGAACACTCTGGACATTTTGAGTCTCAGGTGATGCCCTTTGGTCTATGCAATGCACCCGCTGTTTTACAATGTTTCATGAATGCAGTCTTCTCAGACTTAATCCTCCAATCTATGGTCATTTATCTTGATATGGTTTTACCTTTTTCTAAAGATCCAGCTGAACACAGTAATCCTGTAAAACAAGTACTACAAAGATTACAAGAGAACAAGTTGTTGGCTAAACCTGAAAAGTGTCTATTCCACAATGGCTTAGTAGAGTACTTAAGTTATGTTCTATCATGATAAGGAATTGCCATAGATAATCGCAAAGTTCAGGTGATTATTGACTGGTCTGTTCTTTCCTCACTGAAAGAAACACAGCGTTTTCTTCATCTAGAGAATTATTACCGCAAATTAATTAAGAACGTCTCTGAGTGTGGCTCACCAATCACGGAAAAAAAACAAAAAATCTTTTCAGTGGACTCAAGATACCTTCATTACTTTCTAAAGACTAAAATGAGGTTTCATCAAAGCCCCTAATCTACAACCACCTGACACCACTAACTTATTCATTGTTGAAACTGATGCTTCAGATTAGTCTATTGGGAGCTGTTTTAACACAACCAAGTCCTAACGCCGAAGACCATTCCATGGCAGCCTTCTCAAAGAAATTCTCCACAGTTGAAAGGAACTATTCAGTATTGGAGAAAGAACTCCTCGCTATCAATCAATAGCGTGGTATATCACCCATGAGGGTATCCAGGTGCTGGGCTGCGGGTCTCACTCAAAGGGCTAGGTCTTGAGTCCTTTCCTGAAGTCTGCCAATGAGGGAGCTGTTCGAAGGTGGAGAGGAAAGACGTTCCAGGATTTGGCGGCGAGATGGGAGAAGGATCGAACTCTGGTGCGGCAGTGGCAGGTGCATGGTGTCTGTGCGAGGGCTAGGTGGGCGGAGCAGAGCTTTCTCTGTGGTTTGTGGAAGTTCAAGCAGTGGTTCTTGTGTGCCGGTCCTTGGTTGTGGAGAGCTGTGTAGGCGTGGGTCAGAAGCTTGAATTGGTATCTCTTCTGGATGGGGATCCAGTGGAAGTCTCTCAGGTGCTGTGTGATGTGGTTCCTTTTGGGTAGGTTGAGGATCAGTCTGACTGCTCTGTATCGTCTGGAGTCTTCTCAGGAGTTCGTAGGTGGTGCCTGTATAGAGTTCGCTGTCGTAGTCCAGTCGGCTGGCAATGAAGGCCTGCGTCACTGTTTTCCTGGTGCTGGTGGGTAGCCATTTGAAAATTCTCCGAAGCATGCAAAGCATGTGGAAGCAGGCTGAGGAGAAGGCAATTGCATGTCATTTCACTTACTGTCTAGGTTGATGCAGAGGTTGCAGGCGTGGTCTTTCGGAGTGGCGGTGGGTCTGAGTTCCGATGGCCACCAGGAGTCGTTCCAGAGGGAAGTGTGGCTGCCGAAAATCAGCACTTTGGTTTTGTCTCTGTTGAGCTTCAGGCAGTTGTCTTTCATCCAGGCTGACGTTCTTCATGCAGTTGTAAAAGCTGTTTTTCGTCGTGGTGGAGTCCGTTGAGAGTGAGAGGACGAGCTGGGTGTCATCGTCGTAGGAGATGATGTTGATGTTGTGGGTTTAGACTATGTCTGCAAGTGGCGTCATGTAGATGCTGAAGAGGGTAGGACTGATGAATGAGCCTAGCAGGACGACAGAGATGGTGTGCTTGGGCTATAATGTGAAGGGAGGGAGATGGATCCTCTGAGTGCACCGTGTGAGGAAGGATGCCATCCATCTAAGAGCATTGTCGTTGATTCCGATCTGGTGCAGTCTATTGATGAGTGTGTGGTGGGAGACGTTGTCGAAAGCAGCAGAGAGGTTGAGAAGGATCAGGGTGGCCAATTTCCCTCTGTCAAGTATGGTGCGGATGTTGTCTGTCGCAGCGATCAAGGCTGTCTTGCTGCTGTGGTTGGCTCTGAATCCTGATTGGTACTGGTCTAGAAGGTTGTTTCTCTCCAGGTGTTCGGTGAGTTGGAGGTTTACGGCCTTCTCCAGGACTTTGGCAGGAAATGGGAGCAGCGAGATGGGTGATAGTTCTGGAGGTCGTTGGGGTCTGCGGAAGGTTTCTTGAGGAGGGGTCGGACCTCTGCATGTTTCCAGGCACTGGAAAAGGTGGCTGTGGTGACTGGAGGCCATGTGGATGGTGGTGAGCTAGTGGCTGATCTTGTCGCTTCCGAGGTTGAAGAGTCAATGAGGGCATGGGTCGGTGGGTGCTCCTGAGTTGATGGAGTTCATTAGGGCCTTGGTGTCAGCTGTGCTGAGTTGTTCCCATGTGGTGAGCGGGTGATTGGCGGCAGTCTCCGCAGGAACAGGGATGCTAGTGAGGTCGATGGCTTGGGGATCGAAGTTTCTGTATATGGTGGCTATCTTGTTGTGGAAGTGGTCTGCAAGAGCTTTGCAGAGTTCCTGTGATGAGGGAATCGAGTTTTCTGTGGCTGATGGGCAGGCGCACTCTCCGACGATGGCAAAGAATTCCTTGGTCTGGTTGGCGCTGGGCTTGATGCAGTGTTATTTTTCACAGCTTTGGGTAGGAGGGGGATCCTTGTTGTGGAGGGCAGAATTGAAAATGGCTCGATCCCTGTTGTTTCTGCTGGAGTGCCATCTTCTTTCCATTAGTTTGCATCTGCGTTTTGCAGCGCTGAGATTTGGGGAGTACCAGCTGGCTCGTTTGGTGGGTCCGTGCGTTCTGGCCGGTTTGGTGGGGGCAGCTCGGTCAGCGGTGCAGGTGATCCAGCCATTAAAGTTCTCTACAACCTGGTTCAGGTTGGTGGAGGCGCCGGGTTGGGAGAGGCTGAGGGCGTCTGACCACTGGTGCGGAGTGACTCTGGTCCAGCTGAGGGAAGGGGTGCTTTGGCAGTTGGGGGTGGTGCGGGGGGATCCGGCGATGTTGAAAGTGTACAAGGAAATGGTTGGACCAGGTGAGCTCCATGGTGTGGCCGTAACTGATTCTATTGCTGGACGTGAAGATGAGGTCCAGTGTGTGTCCAGCTCTGTGTGTGGGGTATGGGACCAGCTGCATGAGGCTGATGTTCTCTATTCGTTCCAGGAAGTCTGTGGAGTTGGTGTGTGTAGGGTCGTCAAGGTGAAAGTTTAGGTCGCCCAGGAAGACATAGCGTTTGAATTCTATGGCGAGTGGGGAGATGAATTGTATGCTAGGGTGCTTTTGAAGGTTGTTTTTGCCGTCAGTATGGAGCTGGAAGTTCAGATGTTCCACGAACGGCGTGGTTTTGCTTTCTGTGGTCATGCAGATGATTGCTTCCTTGTGTATGATGGCGATGCAGCCTCCATGTCTGTTGGTGCAGTCGCTGTGTTTCATCTTGTAGCCACTGGGTGTTGTGGTGGGGATATACGAGGCTGATGCAGGAGCAAGCCATATCTTTGTGATGAAGGTCACTTCGAGGGTGAAGGTGGAAATGGTGTCCCAGACTTTGGTGGCGTTTGCACAGTGATCTGGTGTTGATCAGAAGGCATCTGGGTTGTTCCGGGGATGGGGAGTCTCAGTCAGGGGGGATGGTGTAATGCGGGTTACTGCAAGGACAGTCGGTCCTGGGGTGGAGGTGAAGCGAAAGTGAATAAAGGTGAACGGTCCCGCTGTGGAGCGTGGTGATGCAAGGCAGCAGTTGTTGTTACGTTCAGGGTCCAGGGCACGGAGATCTGCGGTGGTGTAGCTGTGGGAGTCCAGAAGGCCAGGGTTCCTGGCACTGAGCACAGTCCGGGCATGGTCCAGGCACAGACAGGCTTGCCTTTGCCACGGCTGCACTGCGGCCTCCATTAAATATGTCGTAGGAGGGATGCTGGGGAGGCGGGAAGCGTGGGAGTAGAAATAAAAGGCGCAGGGGAGAACTGAGGCGGGAAAACTGACAAAGGCGCAGGGCACCCTGGGGCACTGGAAACTGTGGCAAAGTCATAGCAGGCAGGAGGGAAGTGCTAGCTGGTGAGGCTGTCTTCAGTGGAGAAGGAGCAGCCTGGCCATCAGCGTGGAGAACCTAGCAGCAGGAGGAGCTGGAAGAATCTGCAAAGGAGCCTTCAAGGAATGGAGGTATTTCTTACTTGGAGCCCAACAAATACTAGGAGTTTGTACTGATAACCGAAATCTTCAAGTACTCCAACAAGCTGAATGTTGAAATAGCCGACAAGCCTGTTGGGCATTTGCCTTTAAGCAATTTGATTTCCTTCTTACGTACATTTCTGGGTACTGCAAATCTAGAAGCAGATTCTTTGTTCAGATGTTTTCCAGAAGCAAATAATATTAAAAATATGGAGATCATCAACCCTCAATTGTTTGTTTCAGCTACAACTTCCACATTTCTCGAAACAATCAGTTTACAAACCAGACCTCTCAGTCTATAAAAACTCAGAAAACTGAATACAAATTTTCAATTGAATGAAATCGGACTAATTTTCTTTAAAGGAAGACTTTTTATTCCCACTAAATCACAAAACTACGCAATACAGAAATGTCATGATGCACTAATTTCAGGATATAGGGGTCAACGTATAACTTAAGATCTCATAAGTTTGTTGAGCCTTGTGAAATTTGCACCCAAAACAAACGTGAAACACATTAGAAAGCAGCTTTATTATTATCTCCTTAAATTCCTTCCAAACTTTGAGAAACAATTCCTACTGATTTTATTGTTGACTTACCAATCTCAGAGGGCTGTATTACAATCATGGTCACCATCGACTCTTTACTAAAATGGCACATTTTTCCGCTCTCCCTAAATTGCCCATAGCATCAGAAATGGGTAAAATAAAAGCTCTCAGATCTATTTAGGTTTTAACGACTGTCCTTGAAATATTTTCTGACCAAGGCCCCTAATATATCACCAAATTCTGGAAGTCTCTATTTAATAAATTAGGTATTCAAAGAGCCCCGACGCCCTCAATCCAATGGTCATACTGAAAGATTAAATAAAACTCTTTTAAAATGTTCGAGATGTTACATTAACATAACTCAAGATAACTAGAAGTCCCTATTACCTGCAGCTAAATTTGCATACAATTCTATCCATACTTTCACAGGGTTTTCATCTTTCTTTGCCTTAACAGGCTTCAATACCCTGTACTTTCTGAAACTGAAGATTCTGTCCTGGAGGTTCAAGACTTTAAAAAACTTACGATAAGAGAGCAATAATTCTTAATCTACAAAGAGCAAAGGACAAATGAAGAGTGATGCTAACCAAAGCAGATGACCAACTCATACATACAAAGTAGGAGACAAGGTCTGCCTATTGTCTGTTAATCTACCACGCACTACTTGCTGGTCAAAATTCTCGCCAAGACATACATCTAAAATAATCAATTCAGTCACAGCGCGCTTAAAACTTTCCCCATCTTGGAGGGTTCATCCCTCCTTTCAAGTGTCTCACTTAAAACCTTATTTAGCCCATAGGGTCACCATATTAAAATAAATCATCTTTCTATATTTATTAATGGTCAACCAGAGTATCAGGTCCAAGAAATGGGGGATTCTAGAGACGTGAAAGGCAGACTGCAGTATCTGATTGACAGGAAAGGCTATTTTACTCGTGATTACTCTTGGAAGCCAGCTATCAGGTTATGCCCCTTCAGCTGATAAGAACATTTTACTTCAAAACCCCCATAAACCTGGAACTCATAGGAGGGGGCAGAGTGTACGGTGAGCACGCGGCTCGCTGGGGAGAGCCTTGCTAATGGCAGGCACACACCTCTCTCTGCTCGTGGTGGCCCCGGCCTACTTCAGTCTTCTTAAGCGAGAATGCAAACTGCATTGTTGCTTGCCTCCATGTTGATTCTGCATGGCTCTGAGTACTGAAGAGCGTAAAGGATTGTGGGGCAAGTCCTGCCTGCCGGCTCCTGGCATATGTCACATGCAGGAAAGGAATAGTATAGCCGAAAACAGACTAATCATTATCCTTGCTGGAGAATTCAGTATTTTTCCTGTATTACATACAAATATATTACCTGAAATATTTGTGTCCCAATCAAAGATGGCCGAACCCTTTCTGCCCTGGGTCACATCCTGTTTCTCCACTATAAAAGGAAGTCCATTGAGAACTCCAGTTGTGTTGCAATTGTTGACTATTCATTGCTCACTACTGGGTTCCATGGATTTCCGCTGTCTCCAGTTTTTCTCCCCTATATCCTGTTTTCCAGTTTGACCAGCCTGAAGGTTTATTTCTCTGGACTCCAGTTTTTCCTTCTTGCTTGATTGTTTTCTAGAGAATTCTGGACAACCTGACAGCCAGTCCTGCCTCTGGGGAAACAGTGCCTTATCTTCATACAAAAAAGTCAAAATCTACGTCACCCATAAGAATAGCATGTGACAATTGACCACGTAGCAGGAAATAGCTATCTGCAGATAATCAGCAGAACAAATGGCAACTTTAGCAACTTTTGACTTGAAAATGCCAGGGAGGGTGTTTACTATTGATTTCCAGGACCCTCCTAGACAATTTATCACTATAGGGGAAACTAGTTCTACCACCTATCACACCTCCAGAGCTAGAATACACATCCTTGGCTGGGAGAGCCGGATCACTGACATAATATCGACTACATAAATATCCCCATACACAAATATCGATACATAAATATCGATATCCAAAATATCGACATCCTATCTTTAAAATGTAAAATACAAAAATATCGAAAAAAATATATAGATGTTAAAAATATCAATGTACAAAATATCGATATATTTTTATATATAAAAAATAATGTTAAATAAATTAAATTAACTTTAAAAAAATTATTTCGATGTAATGTACATTTTAACAAATTTAATAAATAAATTTAATTTAAAAATTGTAAACGTACTTATATAAAATCGAATATATAAATGTATATTTACTGTAAAACAATTAATAAACGAATAACTTTAATTTATTTTAAAATATTATAAATAT
The DNA here is from genome assembly GCA_963921515.1 of Calotriton arnoldi. Lineage (NCBI taxonomy): Eukaryota > Metazoa > Chordata > Amphibia > Caudata > Salamandridae > Calotriton > Calotriton arnoldi. Next base: position 48,879 of record CAWUFW010013196.1, read on the forward strand.
ATATATAAAAATTAACAAATATATATATATACATACACCTATAACAAAATCTAATAAAAAAACATTATATTATAAATTAAATTATTAAAATATTTAATCATTTTTAAACTTACATTTTGCATTCCATTGAGTGCAACAGTAGTAAAAGTGTTAGATAGCGTACGTTTTAAAATTACTATTCCCACTCCAGTGAGTGCAACAGTAGGGTAAGTGTTGGATAGCGGAGGGGTAAAAATTACTATTCACACTCGATTGAGTGCAACAGTAGGGAAAGTGTTGGATAGCGGAGGGGTAAAAATTACTATTCCCACTCCAAACAGTGCAACAGTAGGGAATGTGTTGAATAGTGGAGAGCTAAAAATTACTATTCCCACTCCAACTACTGGAACAGTAGGGAAAGTGTTGGATAGCGGAGGGGTAAAAATTACTATTCCCACTCCAGTGAGTGCAACAGTAGGGAAAGTGTTGGATAGCGGAGGGTAAAAATTACTATTCCCAATCCAGTGAGTGCAACAGTAGGGAAAGTGTTGGATAGCGGAGAGCTAAAAATTACTATTCCCACTCCAACTACTGCAACAGTAGGGAAAGTGTTGGATAGCGGAGGGGTAAAAATTACTATTCACACTCCAGTGAGTGCAACAGTAGGGAAAGTGTTGGATAGCGGAGGGGTACAAATTACTATTCCCACTCCAAAGAGAGCAACAATAGGGAAAGTGTTGGATAGGGGAGGGGTAAAAAGTACTATTCCCACTCCAGTGAGTGCAACAGTAGGGAAAGTGTTGGATAGCGGAGGGGTACAAATTACTATTCCCACTCCAGTGAGTGCAACAGTAGGGAAAGTGTTGGATAGCGGAGGGGTACAAATTACTATTCCCACTCCAGTGAGTGCAACAGTAGGGAAAGTGTTGAATAGCAGGGTTAAAATTAATATTCCCAACAAAGTCAATTCAAAATAAAAAAGAAACAAAATATCAACTACAATACAAAAATTGTTAACACAAAAATAAAAATTATATAAAAATAGTAAAAATTACAAAAGATAGAAACATATTATAATGTTAAAATAATCTAAAGAATACCTACAAACATTATGTTATTAAATGTTTTAAAAGATTTTACAAACAAATAACTATATTTAATATAAATTAATTATAATCAAAAACATTATTACACAAAATCAATATTTTTTATTTCCTACCCTATAACACCACACATTTCACAACAAGCATCTAAATTTCTAAAAAACTGTACCTCCATAATTAATTATCAAATAAACAAATATTATTAATTAAAATCAAATTAAAACATATAAAAATTAATTTATTCACCAAACATTACCCCTATAAAACCAAAATCCACACACAAAATAAAAGTAAACAATTCCCATAAAAATGTATCAATTAATAAATGAAAAATAAACAAATTATTAATTAAAACTAAAAATACTTTCCACCCTCTACCCCAACACCACAACCCACACATAAAAATAATTACACATTTTCCATAACTAATTTTACATTATTAAATTATCAATTAACCTAATTCATTGAAAATAATTTACTTCCCACCCTTTACCACTATAAACCCCACAACTCACATTTCAAATTGATTACACAATTTCCATAATTAATTTTTAATTATTTAATTACCATTATTAACAATGAATTAATTATATTGAAATAAATTACTTCACACCCTATTCCCCTATAAACCCACAACCCGCTCCTACAAAATTGACACAATTAACATAATTATCAATTAATTAATTATTAAAAATTAACAACCAATTAATAAATTAATAAAAATTAATTACCACAGTTAACACTATAAAATCTAAATTAAATACTAATAAATAAAAAATAATAATTAATTTAGTATAATTAAATTACTTTCCACCCTATTCCCCTATAAACCCACAACCCGCTCCTAAAACAAATTACACAATTAATATAATTATCAATTAATTAATTGATGAAAATTAACAACCAATTAATAATAAATTAATAAAAATTAATTACCACAATTAACACTATACAATCTAAATTAAATAAATACTAATAAATAAAAAATATTAATTAATTTATTATAATTAAATTACTTCCCACCTTATTCCCCTATAAACCCACAACCCACTACAGAACTAAAAAACGCAAAATTTAATTAACATAAAATTAATCACTACTAAAAATTTAACACATATTTAAAAACAAAAGCAATACTTATTAAAAATAATTAGATAACATACTTTTAACATACATACTAAAATACATAACACTAATATAAAAATCGATATTTTAAACAACGATATTTTTGCAAACGATATTACTGACTTTGATATTTAAAAAAACGATATTTCTTACCTTAAAGTCGATATTCTGGACCACGATATTCTTGCTGTTGATATTCCTGTATCACGATATTTCCAACTCGATATTTTCGTATATCGATATTAAAAACTCGCTATTCTGTCTGCGCACCTGAGGACAATGGCTTGTCTCTGGGACCAAGAAAGGCCAATGAGTGTTAACTGCTAACCACTTATCAGGGATTAGCTAACTGGGAGTTGACAGGTAAAGTTGGCAGAACAAAGGACAACTTTAGCATTACCTTCTTTGACTCAGAAATGCCATAGAGGGGTTCTCCTATTCATCCCTAGGTCACCACTAGACAGGCTACAGCTACAGTAGGAGGGAAAACCAGTTTTGACCCCGTCAACAGTGACAGCTCGTTAATAATGGGCATAAGGGCTCTGCCCCCTCCCCCATTAATGAACAGAGCAGCAGAGAGCAAACAAAAAAATCACCCTGCTGGCACTTAAGCAAAAAGCGTAATGTTACTCTCTTTTCCTAACGGTGTTTGCTTAAGCTTGCTTTCACCAACAGTTTTGTCTGCGCATGTCAGGGTGCTGACTTCAACATCCCTAAATCACCCAGGGAGATGTGTTAACCCTTTGCGTGCGTCGGACGGCCGGGAGCCGCTCGACGTCACGGTGGGCATGTGCATCGGACGGCTACCGGCCGTCCTAGCACCCACACACGGGGAAATCGCTGGCGCTTCCCCCGTGAGCCGCCCTTCATGCTGCCCCCCCCGGCCCCACTCCACGTCATCTAATGACATCAGCACGCACCGCACGCCGACGTCATTAGGTGAAACCGGACGCACTGGAAGCCATTTGCTTCCAGCGCGTCCAAGGAGGAGAAGGTAAGTTTCTCCTCGGGGAGGGTGGGGGGTTTTAAAAAGAGGCATCAGTGAAAAGGAAAGTGTTTTCCTTTCCTCCGATGTCTCTTTTCGGCATTCCTGCTGCACGATCGCGCATGGGGCGCGATCGTGCAGCAGGAATGCCCACTAGACACCAGGGATCTTATTTTTTTAAATGCCCTTTGTGTCGGGGAGTGGCCCCTTGGGCTAGGGTCGCTCCCCTTTGGGGAGCAATTTGTTTGCCCGTTTCTGCCCCCCTTGGGGGGGCAGATCGGTTAAAAAACAACAAACAAAAAAAGTTTAGTAGTGTGCCCACTAGGCCACCAGGGATTTTAAATATGTTTTTGGGGAGCGGCCCGTTAGGCATGAGTCGCTCCCCTTTGGGGAGCATTTATTTTGGCCATTTCTGCCCCCCTTGGGGGCGGATCGGCCTTATGATTTTAGGCCCATCTGCCCCCAAGCGGGGTAGAAGCCATTAGACACCAGGGATTGTTTTAGTGTTGTTGGGGAGCGGCCCCTTGGGCAAGGGTCACTCCCCTTTATGGGGGTGAATATTTTCACCGCTTCTACCCCCTTGGGAGGCAGATCGGCCATATGTTTTCAGGCCCATCTGTCCGCAAGGGAGGCAGAAGCCACTTGACACCAGGGTTTTTTAAATGTTGGTGTTGGGGAGTGACCCCTCGGGCAAGGGTCGCTCCCCTTTTATGGGGGTGAATTTTTTTGCTGTTTATGCCCCCCTTGCGGGCAGATCGGCCTTATGCTTTTAGGCCCACCTACCCCCCATCTTGGCTGGTGGACTACTGCATTATTTGCGTATGTGATTGTAATGTTTTATTTCTCCTTTTTATTCTAGTGCAAAGCTTTTGATTCTTGTTTGCGGTTTCGGCAGTAGTTGATCTGCAGTTTTGCGTAGTTGCATTTATTTGGTAAGAACATTTTTTTTGTTGTTTACTCCAAATGGGTATTATTGTCATGCATGAATTAATTTTTAGAAAGTGGTGTCATAATAGCAGCATATTCAGTTAGTGTTTTGAGCATGAAATTCTTTGCAATGTGTTTTGCTTTGTCTTATGTGTAATTTTCTTTTTCTTTTTTAGTGGGATATTGTTGGTCCTTCCTGTGTCTGTGCAGAGTAGGTGGTGGTGAGTCTAGCTGCTTCTGGTAAGTGAGTGGTATAGTTTTGGAGTATATAGGTCTTTGTGATAAAGCCACATTTTGTTTATTACTTAATTTACAAAGTGTTTGTTGTTGTTGACTTGTTTGACAAGTTACCTTTATTAGTAAGGATTATGGCTAGCCGCAGAATTACTGCTCAGCAGGCGGTTGGTATCCTCTTTGAATCTTCCTCTGACCAGGATTATGAGACTGACAGTGTGTCTGATGGAGAGGAGGGAGTGCAAGATTCTGGCAGTGAGTTTTCTATCCACGAGGAACCATCTGATGATGAAGCTACTCTCAGTGCGGATGAAGCTACTCTCAGTGCGGATGAAGTGCCTGTTTTAGAGGAGGACACTGATGTGTTGATGGTGCAGCAAGAGGCATTTGGATTGCAGCCTGGGGCTGCAAGGCTTCCTACTGGAAGTGCTGGTCTCTGGGTTGATCCAAACATGGTGCAGCCGGTGTTGCCTGCCTTTAGTGGTGATGCAGGGTGTAGAGTGGACTGTGAAATTGGTTTGCCTATACAGTTTTTTCAGTTGTTTATGGATGATGTATTTTTGGCTGAGATTGTTGAGCAGACTAATTTGTATGCTGAACAGTTTTTGAGGGACAACAGAACCAGACGTGGGCCCCGCTCTAGAGCCACCCGGTGGGCTCCCACAAATCTGGATGAGATGAAGAAGTTTTTGGGTTTTACTTTTTTGATGGGCTTGATAAAGAAGCCGCCCCTGGCTTCATATTGGTCTACCAGTCCATTGATTGCAACTGCCATATTTCCTGCAATTATGGGTCGTGATCGGTATTTACTTTTGCTTCGGATGCTGTATTTTGTTAATAATGCTTTGGCGTTGCCACAAAATCACCCTGACTGTGACCGTCTTATAAAGATTCGGCCTGTTCTTGAACACTTTGTAGATCGATTTTCAGAGATCTATACTCCAGGGAAAGAAATAGCTGTTGATGAGTCTTAGGTCCTGTTTAAGGGCCGTTTGGTTTTTAGGCAGTACATTCCTAGCAAGAGGGCATGTTATGGAATTAAGATGTATATGTTGTCGGAGAGTAGGACAGGATATGTCTATAATTTCCGGGTGTACACTAGTAGGGATTCCACTATTGACTCCCCTGGTTGTCCATTTGTACCTTGATAACTTCTACACTGCTGTGCAATTGTTTAAGGGATTGTTCAAAGTGGACAATCTTGCTTGTGGCACAATCCACTCTAACCGTAAAGGTTACCCAAAAGAGCTTGTTTACAAAAAGCTTCAGAGGGGACAGTGCAGTGCCTTGCGTAGTGAGGAACTGCTAGCTGTGAAATTTGTGGACAGGAGGGATGTGTACATGCTGACTCCCATCCATGATGACAGTACTTCACCTGTGACTGTTTGGGGTCAGGTTGCTGAAGTGCGCAAACCTGTGTGCATTGTAAACTACAATAAGCACATGGGTGGTGTCGATAGAGTAGATCAGAGGTTGGAACCTTACACTGCTGTTCGTAAGGCTTACATTTGGTATAAGAAGTTGGCCATCCATCTCTTCAATTTAGCAACTTTTAATGCTTTTGCTGTGTTCAAGGAGTGTTCTCCTGCGGCAAAGATGACTTTTGTTCAGGTTCAGGAGTCTGTGATAAGCATCCTTGTTGTAGTGGAACAGGCAAGTGTACCTAGAGTTGGAGTGGTGGAGAATGTGGCTAGATTGAAAGATGGCCACTTTCCTGATTTAATTCCTCCCACGCCGTAAAAAAAACAATCCCTGTAAGAGATATAGAGTCTGTTTGCGAAGAGGTATGCGGAAGGAGAGTCGTATGCACTGTGCTGATTGTCCTCCTAATCCTGGGCTGTGTGTGCCCACATGTTTCAGATTGTATCACACTCAAAAGAGTTTTTGGGAGCAACCGTGAGTCTAATAGTGTACTGCCTGGTCTGTATGGTTTTATAGTTGTTCAGTTTCAGGGTTGGCATTAGAATGATGTCTTTAGTTATCGCTGTTGTGTTTGTAGTTATAGTTTTGCATCTAGTTCCAATGGGTTTGTGTTTTCTTTCTTGTTAAAAAAAAATTTGATGACTGTGTGCGTGGACTAGCTCTTGGCAGGCGGTGTGCGTGGACTGGCGCTTGGCTTACGGTGGGCACGGACTGGCGCTTGGCTGGAGGTGTGTGTGGGCTGGCACTTGGCTGGCGGTGTGCGTGGACTGTCGCTTGGCTGGCAAAATGCATGGACTGGTGCTTGGCTGGCGGTGTGCTTGGCTGGTGGTGTGCGTGGGCTGGCGCTTGGCTGGCGGTGTTGGTGGGCTGGCGCTTGGCTGGTGGTGTAGGTGGGCTGGTGCTTGGCTGGCGGTGTGGGTGGACTGGCGTTTGGCTGACGGTGTGTGAGTAGTGACTTGTTGCTGGTCATTACACACTCTGCTAGCCAAACGCCACTGCACAAACTATGTCAACCACCAGCCTGTGTGATTGCTGTGTCAGTCATGTGGGCGTATGAAAGTGATGGGCCCTTGAATGGCGCTGTCTGTTGATGTGAATGTTGTAATGTGCTGGGCCCGCGGTTGGCGGTGTGAATGGTCTTGTGTGTCACGTGTGGAAGGTGTGATAATGGCCTGTAAAGAGGTTGGTGCCTTGCTGTGGCTATACAGCTCACGAGCTGTAAGTCATTGGTTCAGGTTTTTAACCTTTTAATTATTAACAGTGCATTTCCTTTTTGTGAAATCTCTTGTTAATAAAATTTTACGCTCTGAACCTTCACTCGCCCTCGTGCCAAATCCAACCAGTGTATGTGTTTGTACTTAAGGGATAGCTCTTTTAAAGTAACATTTGTCTTTTATGTCTTTCTCTCCCAGGGTGTACATTGTCTCTACATTGTCTGTTGATGTGAGTGTTGTAATGTGCTGGGGCCGCAGCTGGTGGTGTGAACTTGTGTGTCAAGTATGAAAGGTGTGTGAATGGCCTGTAAAGAGGTTGGTGCCTATCGTGGCTTTACAGCTCACGAGCTGCGAGTCAACGGTTCAGGTTTTTAACCTTTTAATTATTAACAGTGCATTTCCGTTTTGTGAAATCTCTTGTTAATAACTCACTCACCCTCGTACCATATCCAACCAGTATGTGTGTGTACTTGAGGAACAGATGGATAGGCAGTCATATTTGTCGTGTCTGTCTTTGGGTGCTAAGGTGTAGTTTGTCTCTAGGGAAAATTTACCAACTTTAGATATTTTTGTAAACCAAAAAATAATGGGGAGTACTGAGTGGTGTGCCTCTCATTGATCGCAACAAGTTTTTTTTAACTCACAATGCCATGCAAACCTCAAAATGTGACTAAAGTCACGCATTTTCCTTGCATTACTGTGTCATAAACATAATTTTCCTACCATCCAGAGTTCTCCCAGGTCTCATGATAAAAATGTTACCTCACTCGTGTGGGTGACCAGAGTACCTGCGACAGGCAAGGGCTCGAAACGTATTGAGGAGACATCAAAACGACCTGGTTTTGCAAGGGGGGTCACCTGGGTTTTTGGCCCCGGGCTCGGCGGCCATCTAGGGAAACCTCCACACAGGTTTCCACACAAGCCATACCTCCCTGGACTCCCCCGGGTGTCTAGTTTTCAGAAATGTGTGGGTTTGGTAGGTTTCCCTAGATGGCCGTGAGCCCGGTGCCAAAAAACCAGCCACCCGCAAAACCAGGTCGTTTTATGATAGGTAATTTTTAAGTCTCCACAATACGTTTTGGGCCCTTGCCTGTCGCAGGTATTTGACCCACCAACACGAGTGAGCTACCATTTTTATCAGAAGCCTTTGGGGAATCCGGGGTGGGTGGAATTTTGTGGATCCACGCAGATTCGAGATCTTTCCATCACAGAAATGTGAGGAAAATGTTTTTTTTTTTTTTACAAAGTTTGAGGTTTGCAAGGGATTCTGGGTAACAGAACCTGGTGAGAGCCACACAAGTCACCCCATCCTGGGTTCCCTTTGGTGTCTAGTTTTCAAAAATGTATAGGTTTTCTAGGTTTCCCTAGGTGTCGGCAGAGCTAGGGTTCAGAATCCACAGCTAGGCAGTTTGCAAAAAAAGGGTCAGTTTTCACTTTAAAAATGTGGTGTGTCCACGTTGCGTTTTGGGCCATTTCCTGTCGCGGACACTAGGACTATCCACACAAGTGAGGTACCATTTTTATCAGGAGGCTTAGGGGAACACAGAATTGTAGAGCAACTGTTATTACCCATTGACTTTCGATGCGTTTCTGCCTTCCAAATGTAAGACAATGTGTAAAAAAGAAGTCATTTTGAAAAATGTCCTATAATTCACATGCTAGTATGGGTACCCACAATTTCAGAGATGTGAAAATAGCTACTGTTTCTAAACTCTATATTTTGTTCCCATTTCGGAAATACATAGGTGTCTTTGATACCTATTTTTCACTCTTTATATTTTACCAAATAAATTGCTATATACCCGATACATAATGAAAAACCATTGCAAGCCGCTGCTCAGTTATTGGCTCTGGGTTCCTCGGGTTCTTGGTGAACCTACAAGTCCTATATATCCCCACATCCAGCGGATGTAACGGTATATTGCTTTAAAAAATCTGTCATATTTAGAAGAAGTTACAGGTGAAAACGTTGGCACAAATGGCAGTTTTTTTCAACTCATTTTCAATTTTTCCTATTTTCAACTGATAGTTTCTATAAAAAAAACCTTAAAGGATCTACACAAATGACCCCTTGCTGAATTAGGAATAGGATATGTCCCAGTAAAATGCCAAAACTGTGTAAAAATGTTTGGTTTTCTGACAAATGTCTGTCAGTCCTTGAAAGCTGGGAAGATGGTGATTTCAGCGCCACAAACCATATGTTCATACCATTTGCAGGGAAAAACCAGATGCTTTCTTCTGCAGCACTTTTTTCCCATTTTGCCCCAAAAAATAATTAAGCTGTATTTTGGCTAATTTCTGGGTCCCCTCCAGTGGAATCAACAAACCCTGGGTACCTTTAAAATCCCCATAATGTTGGAAGAAAAGGACGCAAATTTGGCATGGATACCTGATGTGGTCAAAAAGTTACAGGGGCCTAAGCGCGAACTACCCCAAATAGCCAAAAAAAGGCATAGCACGGGGGGGGGGAGGCCTAGCAGGGAAGGGGTTAACCTCCATGGAAAAATAGGAAGAGGAAGCAGCCCAGAATAACAGAGGCCTTACAGCTCAGCATCATGCAGATGATGTCAGACAGTTCCGCACTCATCATCAGATTAAAAAAAAAACACCTTGTGGCTCCTCTTCCTGATGCGGTTACGTGGACTGATCACAGTTAAGATTGGTATTTGCAGATGCGGCGTATTTCAAGGCTGCTTCATGAGGCAACTAAGCAGTTAATGGTAAAATGGCACCGGAGCACTTCAGTGAAAAAATTACTTTAGACAAATTTTTAATTCACTCAACCGGAGACAAAACTTTCTGGATGTAATCTCACTGTAGCTGCTGGGTATTTGTGAGGGAAAAGACTAATTGGAAACCTTTAGAAACAGCTGGGTAAAACAGTGTGCGGCTTCTGCTTCCCACCTATGATCTCACCTTATGTTCCGAAATTAAAGCTAGAGAATTAACTTTTAATGCAGAATGGGAGAGAAATAGATCACTCTAATGCCTGAATGGCAGTGTCAAAACTGAAAAACGTATCAATCCTGGCCGCATGCTTGAGCAAATTGTGTGACTCTAGGCAGTTATTTTATTTCGACAGGCCTCCTTTTTCTTCATTATCACATATGACAACATTTTCAAACATGAATTCAGGACATGTGTTGTAAAAACCTTTCTTGTCTTTGATAAACCTTAATATTTCCCCCATGTATAATAACAACTTAAGCACATTTAGGGTGCGCATAACAACTGACTTTCCTCTTTGTTCACCCTCTTTGTTCAGTACTGGCATTATCATCGGGTGGGGAGAAGGAGGACATGAATATTTCTAACATGGGTAAGCTTCAAAAATATAATGCACAGGGAAACTGTGCCAAAAACACATTGCCTTGCCACCATTTCTTGAAAGTTTTCTTAGGGATAGATAACAACAAATAGTCTTAAGGAGGGTAGTGTTTCCTGTCACACCATGAAAGTTGGGTTTGCTTACTATGCTTGCTCTCTTCAATTCGAGGCAGGCATTTATGCCTCACCACTTTCAAAGTTCACCAGCCACAACTGCCTGTCATGTAGGCGAATGGCAAAGAAGCTGTAGACAGGCCTGTCTGGTGGAACATCTTGAAACGGGGGCACCTAGGTAATTTTATAGTAAGGCAAGGAGGAAGTGCTGCAAAAAGAGGTGGGGGAAGACATTGAGAAAATTGTTACGATTGGATGATAGAATTTCTCCAGTTACTGGCTAGAACACAGAATGATCTTGCACCTCTACCAACACCTCCTAAAAATATTCCTGGACATTGGAATACTCCATCTGAAGAAAAGGGATCTTCTGGAAGAAGAATCCAGACTCCTGCTGAAAGAAGAGGAGTCACATAAAGACTTAAGGGCCCCGGATTCCTGATGGCACCCAGGGACTGGAACTGCTCTTCAAAGTACAAGTGTCTGGTCTCCTGTTTACCTGCTTCAAGGACACAAAAAGTAGAAGGACTCCTGACTCCAAGAGGGCCCAGCTAACTAAACAGGACTAGACCCTACAGGAGACGTAGCTGGATATAGGCCTGGAGCCCAGAAGCCTGCCTTGAGGAGTTAGGGGCTGCAGAACTGACTGGAAGAGGCTTTCCCTGTAGCTGGAGAGTAAGTCTGAAGGTAAAACCATTAACTGGGACAACCCACTTGCAGTATCCAACCTCCACTTCACCACGGTCGGCCTGATCTGCGCATAGGTCTCGGTCCACTATGAACCGTTGCTTTTCCACAGTGCTTGACCTTTTTCCATGCATCGTTTACCCTAAAACATAAAAAAATCATATCTCCTGTTCCCCTTAACCTAGTTTTATGATATTGGTGTCTTTTTGCTCATTAATGATTTCTCTATTTTCCCACACTGGTTTGGGATTTTCTTGTGGTACTGCTTAGCACTAACACCGGGCGTAGTGGGCGTAGCGGGGCTACGCGGAGGTCCACGGAGTTGCGAACAAACTCCGTGGAACTCCGGTACGCTACGCCACCTGCCTCCACCCCCCCTATATTAACAATGAATTCTACATGACTTAAAATTAAATTAAAACCACTTACCTGGCATGCGGCGTCCCTGGGCTGCCCTCCTCCTCTTCCTCACCGTCTGGGTAATTCTTTGAAAAAACTGCGCATGCGGGCACGCCCGTGCATTTCTTGCGAGAACCCCCACGAACCCCCACTCGACCCCCACGCACGAGTCCTGCGAGCCGCGACTGTAAGTAACTTACTACATTGTCTACACTACATGCTTTTTCATGAGTTAATTTGGTACCATTCTTTTCAATACAAAAACACATATATATATATATATATATATATATTGCCTACTGGTGGTCGCCAGTAGGTAGTTCTAGTTAGGAATTTGTTTCTGTTCAAAAGCGTTTTTTCTTTTGCCAATATCTTTGGCGCCGTTTGACGAATCTTCGCGAAATTTTCAAAACTAATGGGGTGCTCCGGTCGGCTCCTGCCTTGAAAGTTTCGGGGTGATTCGTCAAGCGGGGGCCGAGAAAAAAGGGGGGTCCCAAAACATGTTTTCTCGATGTTAATTTCCATTGGAAACTTTTGTTGCGGCTACAGCCCGAACTGCTGAACGGAATTACACCAAATTTGGCAGAAAGGTAGCTTTTGGTCCAGAGTGCCCTCTTTGCTTTAAATGGTGTAAATCCGTTCAGTAATTATTTTAATATTAAAGGAAAAAGAAATGTATATATCTGGGCGGAGCCTAACCACACATCTCATTGTGAGATCTGATTGGCTGTCAGCACTTCATCCAAGAAGTGTTGGCAGCCATCTTGGGACCAATATACATGATAGCACCCCATTAAAATGCATTGTAGTAAATGGAAGGTTTTGAGGGTCACCAAAAGGAGAACATATAAAGGGTGATAACAGACTTTAGTTACATTATAAATCATTTGTTGATGGTACCATACTAATTTTAGGAATTGTGGTGTGTTCGAAGGTAATTTTACCCTGTGAAAAAGCCTTCTGCTAGGATATCATGAATCATGTTTGAGAGAAAACTATTTTCTCATGCTTTTCCCACAGAGGTTTGGAAGGTTCTCCAGAAGCTAAAATGAGGGCATATTTTCCTGTAAATTCACATTATCTTTCTCAGTCATGTGAGAATGAAGTCTGACATTCTCAGTAAAACCTGTACATCCAACAAGGGCAGAGACTGTCAGTTGATTCCTTTGTGTTCTACTGCAGCTTCCCAGAGTGTTCTAAAGAACAACTAGAGCGCTAACAGTCTTACTTATGACAAAAGTATGGCACACTTGAAGCCATCTTGATTGGAATAAACTGGTAGCACTGAAAACATTTAATTTAAAAGGAACAAAATGCCATAGAAATTATGATTAGTGCTGCAGAAAGAAAAATAAGGGCATATTTTGAGTGACTTCTCAAATCCTCTTCTATTTCATAAACAAATTCTGACATGCAGACTGAAACATGCACTTTCAATACCAGCAGCAGACTTCCAGTTAACTCTCTGGTGAGCAGTAGCTTTACTACAGTGATCTAATGAGCAACTAGAGTGCTAACATTCTGAATGTATGGCAAATGTGTGACACATCTGAATGCCTTCTTGATCGAATCAAAGTAAAAAACTGAAAGCATTTCCTACTGAGGAGACTGCAGTAAATGAGGAAATTAGGAAACTTCATAACAAATAAGTCTCCCAAGATGGCCACCAGAGAAAAAAAAAGCCCAAATGTAGCACAAATATCACCCAGATGTAGCCCACGTATAGCCCAATGACAGAAGTGTGCAAAACACTTTTTAATTTTTGTTTTTTTGCAGTTTTTTATAGAGCAGACTGGTCAGGTATTGGAGCGTTGCATCTTACTTGGACCACTTATTGCGTATTTTGCATGAAGTACTTGAGATTGAGCTTGCGAAACATTGAACTTTACTATTCTGTTAAACTGAAGTTGCTCTGGGCCGGGCTTTGTAACACCTGTTTTTACCTACTGGTTTTAATTAATTCTCATTGTATTGTATTAAGAAAGAGGATTTACTCTTTTTATGTACACTTTTATGATCTATGTTTCTAAATCAGACTGAATAAAGTTTATTGAATTGAAGTCTCCCAAGATGGCCACCAGAGAAAAAGGAGCCCAAATGTAGCACAAATATCACCCAGATGTAGCCCACGTATAGCCCAATGACAGAAGTGTGGAAATTACTTTTTATTTTTCGTTTTTTTTGCAGTTTTATATAGTGCAGACTGGTCAGGTATTGGAGTGCTTTACATGAGCATTGGTTACATCACACAAGGACAAATTCATTTTGGTTGTAGGCATGGGGAGATTAAGTGATTTGACCAGAATCACAGAATGGCGAGCTGAAGCAGAAACTCCAACCTGGTTTCCCAGTTGCAAAGTCTGCAGCTCTGGAAGTAACATCACATCCTCTCCCCTAAGTGCAACATTTAATCAAGTGGTCAACTGGATAAAAAAACAAAGATAACAAATAATTTAAAAGTGCTTTGTTGCTATTTGAGAACTCAGAAAATATGTCCTCATTTTATTTTTTTAGAGCACTAACCATCATTTCGATGCAAATAAGACCTTCTATAATTTCTAAAGGAAATGCTTTAGGTATAACAGTTTTGATTACATCAAGATGACGTCAGGCGTGCTACACTTTTGTAATAAATATAGAATGTTAGCAATCTAGTTGTTCATTAGGATACTGTTGAGTGGTAGAGGTCAGGAGCATGGACTCGGAAAATTGGAGGCAGGTAGGAGGATGCAGAGGCAACAATTTGACCACACTAGGCAGGCAGGAAGGGCAGTGGCAGCACAACAGACTATGGAGGGCAGTGGGAAGGGGGGCAGGGGCAACAAACCAACAATGCAGGACAGGCAAGAGAGTCTGTGGCAACATAATAGGCCATTGTGGGCAGAAGGAAGAGGCAGTGGTAGTACAACCATACATGCCAACAGACCCGATTCAGCCAGGAAACGCCCAATGTTTTTATTTTATCTATTTTATCTTACCCCGTGGATAATGGAGTCCCGACATTGGGCGTTTTTAAAAAAAGAACCATTGTGAAGCCGGCACAAGCGTCCACGTCAGTACGCAGAGCGCGATGACGCGGTTCACACGCGACACTGCGTTTGCACGCATCAGCGGATGCCGCGATTGGCCATAAGCATGTCTGGAGAGTAGAATGCTAACTCTCCACGATCGTAGCCTGCTTGAAAAACGTTATTGAGAACGTGTCATGCTGTTCGCATGAACACGTAGCAGGGCCAACAAATTTATTTTAGAAAAAGCGTCACGCCGGTCGCGCGAGCATGTTGAAGGGAAACTCTTATTTAATTATAGTTGTCATGTTGTCCCACATAAAACCAGCATAAATGAAATATTCACTTTCATATTTTCAATAGCAATTGGGAAGGATTATCAACTTGTCCCAAAAATCCTAATGAAATTGTCATTTGTAAAATTTAGGGTGGCCTATTACAAAAGTTGTCAGGACGAGTATTATACAGGCATGTAAGGTAGGAGAATAGACAACTACATACTGTGCAGGGGACACTGGATTGGACAGGTGTGCATGGTGGGGTATGTCATATGTGTCAGTTATGTCTATCTGCATGCTGAAGAAATATCAACTCATAATTACAGTTAGTTTCTCTCTAGCTGGGGCTAAGTTTATTACTGATTGTTTTTACAGTGCAGAAGTGTCTTACTTTCGCATGACTGAGTTCCATGCAATATTATCATTTAATCCATGTTTCTGCATGGAGAGTCTTTATATCCAGCGCTGCTCTTTCTCAAAGAGGAGCTTGGGTGTATTTGTGCTGGATTTTACTTGTTCAATTACAGTCCACCTCAGGTCGTGTGGTTATTCTGCAGAAAGTGTTCCGTCATTTTGGTAGTGTTCTTTCTACATCGGATGTTGCTCCTGTGTTCGCAAATGCGCTGCTTAACCTTCCTGCTTGTCATTCCCAGATATTTGAGACCTCATGGACACGTGATTAAATACACCACGTGCATGGAATTGCAGTTGGTGTGAGACCTCAGAGTCCAGGTTTTATTAGGTTCTAGATCAAGGCTCTTCGAAGGGATGTTAAATGGCAGACGCTGCAGTTCCCACAGGGAAAATGGCCTGTGACACTTGGAAGACCCCAAGCGTTTAGAACTGATGGATTAGGGTCTGAGTCCGTTTTCCTTGGATGGATGGATACCAGGGAGTCCTTCAAACTCCTTGCTCGCTTAAATGAAGAGAGGTTTGTCCCATTTTCTGTCAGGGGTCTGTAGAATTTTCCAATGCGTTTTGATAGATTTAGTGACAGCATTAGACACCGTACTGTAGGTGGTCACGCAGGTCAGAGGGATTTTACTGGTGTGTTTAGGCTTGTCCTCTAATAGCGCGTCACAAGGCTGATTTCTTGCTCGTTTTTGTAACTTATTAAGGATTCTGTCTGGGTAGCCACGATTTTTCAGTTTTTTTTAATAAATCTGCTGCTTGAGTGCGGTAGTCCTCCAATTTACTACAATTTCTCCTTAGGCGGAGGTACTGCCCGTAAGGCAGATTCTCCCTCAACGCCCTTGGATGAAAGCTGTTGAATTCAAGGAGGTTATTTTTGGCAGTTGGTTTATGGTACGTCTTTGTCTCGAGTTTGCCACCTTCTTTTGTGATGGTTACATCTAGGAAAACCATTTCTTTCCTGTCAAAAGCGTGTGTGAACTTCAGATTTCTATCACACCCATTTATCCATATCAAGAAATCCAGAAGGGTTTCTTCCGGTCCTTGCCAAATGACAAGGACATCATCAATATAACTCTTCCAAAAAGAGATATTTGTGCCAAAGGGGTTACTCTCATCCAGAATATATTTCTGCTCAAAATCATGCACATATAATCCTGCCATGGAGGGGTGGTCATACAAAATAAATCAGAATATCAAAGAGAATGCAGACGTCTCTTAAATGATCAAACTAACTACACCCCGCTGATTTCTAACCCAACCCAAGAATTAAAAAATAAGATCAGAACCCTGGTTGATTACGCAGAAACAAATGGGCACATCTCAAAACACGAGGCAGACTTTTTAGTAACTGGGGAGGAAAAGAACCCTTATTTCTACACTATACCCAAAATACATAAAAATAGGACCCCTCCCCCTGGTCGTCCCATCGTCTCGGGGATAGGGTCCCTTTCGGAACCTTTGTCTCGCTTTTGCGATTTTTTCCTGAAAACCCTTGTACAGAATACTCCAACGTACCTGAAGGATACCAAGAGCCTTCTCAATCTGTTACATGATCTCACTGTGGATAACGATTCCACCATTCTAGTAACTCTCGATATCGAAAGTTTATATACTAGTATTCCACAGGATGATACGATTGAAGTAATCAGCAAAGCCCTAGCCGGTGCCAACTGGGACTTCCGCACACCGAGACAATTCATCATTGAGTGCGCAAAACTGGCACTCAAGGAGAATTATTTTGAATTCGAAGGTGACGTCTTTCTCTAAACCACCGGCCCTTCGATGGGCAGCACTTTTGCCCCTAGTGTGGCAGGATTATATGTGCATGATTTTGAGCAGAAATATATTCTGGATGAGAGTAACCCCTTTGGCACAAATATCTCCTTTTAGAAGAGATATATTGAGGATGTCCTTGTCATTTGGCAAGAACCGGAAGAAACCCTTCTGGATTTCTTGATATGGATAAATGGGTGTGATAGAAATCTGAAGTTCACACACGCTTTTGACAGGAAAGAAATGGTTTTCCTAGATGTAACCATCACAAAAGAAGGTGGCAAACTCGAGACAAATACATACCATAAACCAACTGCAAAAAATAACCTCCTTGAATTCAACAGCTTTCATCCAAGGGCGTTGAGGGAGAATCTGCCTTACGGCCAGTACCTCCGCCTAAGGAAAAATTGTAGTAAATTGGAGGACTACCGCACTCAAGCAGCAGATAAATAAAAAAAACTGAAAAATCGTGGCTACCCGGACAGAATCCTTAATAAGTGCCAAAAACAAGCAAGAAATCAGCCTCGTGACGCGCTATTAGAGGACAAGCCTAAACCCACCAGTGAAATCCCTCTGACCTGCGTGACCACCTACAGTACTGTGTCTAATGCGGTCACTAAATCTACCAACAAGCATTGGAAAATTCTACAGCTCCCTGACAGAAAATGGGACAAACCTCTCTTTTCAATTAAGCGAGCAAGGAGTTTGAAGGACTCCCTGGTATCCACCCGTCCAAAGAAAACAGACTCAGACCCTAATCCATCAGTTCTAAACGCTTGGGGTCTTCCAAGTGTCACAGGCCATTTTCCCTGTGGGAACTGCAGCGTCTGCCATTTAACATCCCCTGCGAAGAGCCTTTATCTAGAACCTAATAAAACCTGGACTCTGAGATCTCACACCAACTGTAATTCCATGCACGTGGTTTATTTAATCACGTGTCCATGCGGTCTCAGATATCTGGGAATGACAAGCAGGAAGGTTAAGCAGCGCATTTGCGAACACAGGAGCAACATCTGATGTAGAAAGAACACTACCAAAATGACGGAACACTTTCTGCAGAATAACCACACTACCAACGACCTGAGGTGGTCTGTAAATGAACAAGTAAAATCCAGCACAAATACACCCAAGCTCCTCTTTGAGAAAGAGCAGCACTGGATATATAGACTCTCCACGCACAAACATGGATTAAATGATAATATTCCATGGAACTCAGTCATGCGAAAGTAAAACACTTCTGCACTGTAGAAACAATCAGTAATAAACCTAGCCCCAGCTAGAGAGAAACTAACTGTAATTATGAGTTGATATTTCTTCAGCATGCAGATAGATATAACTGACACATATGGCATACCCCACCATGCACACCTGTCCAATCCAGTGCCCCCTGCACAGTATGTAGTTATCTATTCTCCTACCTTACATGCCTGTATAATACTCGTCCTGACAACTTTTGAAATAGGCCACCCTAAATTTTACAAATGACAATTTCATTAGGATTTTTGGGACAAGTTGATAATCCTTCCCAATTGCTTTTGAAAATATGAAAGTGAATATTTCATTTATGCTGGTTTTATGCGGGACAACATGACAACTATAATTAAATAAGAGTTCCCCTTCAACATTAGGATTTTTGGGACAAGCTGATAATCCTTCCCAATTGCTATTGAAAATATGAAAGTGAATATTTAATTTATGCTGGTTTTATGTGGGACAACATGACAACTATAATTAAATAAGAGTTTCCCTTCAACATGCTCGCGCGACCGGCGTGACGCTTTTTCTTAAATACATTTTTTGTCCCTGCTACGTGTTCATGCGAACGGCATGACACGTTCTCAATAAAGTTTTTCAAGCAGGCTACGATCGTGGAGAGTTAGTATTCTACTCTCCAGACATGCTTATGGCCAAATCACGGCATCCGCTGATGCGCGCAAATGCAGTGTCGCGTGCGAACCGCGTCATCGCGCTCTGCGTACTGACGCGGACGCTTGTGCCGGCTTCACAATGGTTCTTTTTTTTAAAACGCCCAATGTCGGGACTCCATTATCCACGGGGTCCTTCATCGGGTCTAAACTAGGTGCTGAGAGGGTGTGTGGCTTTGGAGTTGTAAGTATGCTCATGCCTACCATCAAACACAAGGTAATTCTTTTGCCAGCTTAAACTCTGATTCTGCTCTAAACAACCCCTCTTTCCTAGTGTGTGACTATAGGTCAACACCCCCCGTTTGGATCCATGGGGTAGGATCATGCTACAGCCCATGTGAGCCTGACAATCGCCCCCTACGCTTGAGTGCACATGAGCCCAACTATATTGCATTGCTCACTGATTAAACGTGTTCACTTTTATCTCCTAATCTAAATTATTATTCAAAAATCGTCAGCCCACAAACAGGGTTGGTTGACCAAATCTAAATGTAGTGCTAATTTGCACCGGTTGGGTTTAGATTCACGATAGTATCTTGGATTATCCTAGTCCACTTGATGTACTAGAGGTCACTCTAGTGCTATATTCACGCACTTCACGCTAGGCACCATAGGCATGAGAGCCAGCAACAAACACTGTTTGAACAGCACATATGGCAGCACAAGGTTTGAAATTTACAGTGTTTAGATAGGGTTCTAACAAGAACTGATGACGTGACCTGGATGTTTTCATATTCTGCTTTCTTTTCCAGAGTTCATTTTCTTTCAGACTATGCTGAGAGTACATAACCGTAAGCTTGCGGTATTAACTGTCACAGGAAAGGGTGCACCTTAGAGTGTGCATACCCACCGTGGCATTCCTGGTCCTGATGAAAGCCTCGCGAATCTGCGTATTGAGGCTGAAACATGCAGACCGGCCACAACCACTGATTCACATATAGGATGCCATTGGTCAATTAAACCAGTTAAGACATCCATCGCCTTTTTTAATCTTGCCATACTTTTCCAATATTAAAATTATTCTGGGTAAGTAAAGGCAATTTTAATATTCACGGTGTTACTGTTCACTCACTTTCACTCATTCAAAAAAAAAAACCTGCTCCGCTGTAATCAGGCGTCGTAGCACACCCGAGAGGCATTCGGCCCCTCGGGTGGGAACCCTATGATGAAGTATGTCACCAACTAGGTTGGTGAGTGAGGGTTCTTTTTAAAACACATATGTGACTCCTTTTGCCTTGTTCAAACCAATCATTCGGAATCACTCTTTCATTGTTTATTGATGAAAATATGGCCATTGAATTCTATCCCAATGACTAGGTATTGTCTCTGCATTTGAGGAGATGCAAGTTAAGATTTGTGGTTCTTATGCAATGGTTTGGGACATTTTTGCTCTCCCCAGTGGCCTTGAAATCCAAGTCAAGTGAAAGGATCACATGGGTCAGAATGAGATGGCTTCATTTTCAAGACAAAGCCTGCTTGACCTGATAGAGGGAGATCCAGATTGGTGAAACTGGACATCTCAAAGCAGGAAGTCCTCCTTAATGGAAATTCATAAATGTGTGGTCTTCAGTTAAAAAATGTAATACAGAAACAAAGATCTTCTAACATGATATACGGATTATGTACCAACATGTAATGGCAGATGTCAGCACCTACTTGAACAGTACGGTTTCCCCTTAGATGACAAAACACAGCAAATTCACCTGTTTCGTCTCCGGGATGGTGACACCACAGGTGAATAGGGCCCACATTTTAGTTGTGCGTAGATGCTGCTAGGAGAACTAGTTGCTTGACAATCTCTTCTGTTTTGGATCACGCCTTTGACATTCTAGCGGTAGATGCTATGAATAATGCATCAGGGAGCCCACATGCTTCATTGGGCATTTGTTCTGGCTCACCCCAACATGTACTGCGCCACAGTACCAGGTTATGTCAAGTCTACACTCCAGTTTCTAAAATAATCTTTCAAAATGACACTTCGACACAAACAATTGCTGATCTGGTCTGTGGTTAGAGCATTTGACAGAACTGGAACTGAACCAATGAATGCAACTCGAAAGCCCACGGTGTACACTAGTCTAACACAGGCCAGAAAAAAGAATCACCATCATCCAAAGGATATGCAAATCCTTTATTCTCTGGAGTGAATAAATTATATCAATTAATTGAGGAATGTTGAGGATCTTTTTCCAGATTTTGTGTATCCAGGATGTGGTCAGGAACCAACGTGTGCTGGCTGCAAAGTGGTAAAATGTCATAAATGAGGAACGCAGCTGAAATCTATCTTTTGGGTCTTGGCTATTTGGCTGCAGGCAGTAAATGCCAGATAATAATCCTTTCTTCTATATCTGGGACACCTCTGGAATACGTGCCTAGATGGAAGATAGCCGAGATGTCTAAAACATATGGGGTTGCTTGGAAGCTGAAAGGTTTGACATTCATCGGCTACCCTGTCCTTAGTATTCGCGGATATCCCACTCGGCCGCCGCTGCCAACAGAATGAAAGAACGTGCATCTGAACCGTGTGGTTGAAACGCAACCCTCGTGGGAAGGATCCTATTTGTGAAATGCACTATTTAACTGCACTTATCTGATTATTCTGGCGCTTGATAATAATTACCACCTGCTTTATACTGGCACTGCTGCTGCCTGCTCTTGGAAACTTTACTATTCACTTCAAAAATGCAATGGAAAGTACACAGTGTATTTCCTACTTTATATGTACTGTAACTTTGACAGTATCTCCGGGGAGGAATGATGTTTTTTTCATTTTGTTCAATGTAATACAATATTGTGTTTATTACAGGTTTAAAAAAAAAAAAAAAAAAGATGCACAGTCGAAGCAACTTTTGTTCCACACACCTCGGGGCATGGCCCAGGTGGCGAGGCACCAGCAGGAGGGTGCCCCCAGGCTTGGTTTTCTATGCTGACAGTAATGAGAATCAAGGTCCCCCTGGAGAAAACACACCAAAATGATCTGTGGTTCCTACTTTTGAAAAATATTTGGAAAATCCAGAGGTCATGTTGATGGTTTCACGGAACAGCGGGACAATCTCGATACGGTAAGAAGGGTTCAGGTTTATTGGAGCAGAGGTCTATGGACACCTTCATTTCTATCTAAAGACAAGAAGGGTTCGGCTACTGACAAAGCACTTGCGAGAACCATCAAAGAGCACTGGGCGGACGAACATTCCGGAAGGGCTGAGTTTATGCGAGATTACATGGCAGCCATTTTAAGAGCAGGCCTTGAAGGCAGGAAGAAAAGGTGACAAGTTTGTAGCTGTCCATTTCATTCAAATACCAGGGCGAAATGAACAGAATAAAAAAAAAAAAAATCTTTGCTAGAATTTTACATACAGTAAATATCAGTCTTGGAGCGCCCGCACAAGTGGACAATAATAAAGGCATGGCAGTAATTATTACTGATCACGGTTCGTCACAGCAAAATGAACACTCTTCTTTTTAAATACCTCTATTCGAATTCTCCAAGTAGAAAATACAAGTATGTGAGCCCTGGTACAAATGCGCCATGATAAAGGAACACTCATTGCTATCTTTATCAATAATCCACTTAGTAGGATCTTGATCGGTGCCTTCCTCAAAGCAAAATGATCTTGTGGATTATCTGCTACATATGTGCAGGGCTTTCAAAGTCCTTAGCTGCTCGTCTTCAATATTAACCCCCTACTTACCACCTATGCCTTTTTAAACTGAAAGCCCGGATGGAATGATGCAATTTACGAAGGAGTTTTCACTTCGAAATATGCAGGTGAAGTTATTCTTTTGCTAAATTGTGCAGAAGAAGAACTGAAAGTTATCAGTGACGACACCCTTTCTTTACTAATTCTGCATGTGTTTAGATAAACAGGAGCCAGAAATGTGCTCTGTTATAAAACATCATATGGACCTTGGGGAAGATAATCTGTCCCTAATGCCACATAAGGGGCATGTCCCTTTGTCTAAAGCCTTTCACCGTTTTCTCCTTAATAGGACCTCTGAGGAAAATTCTCTGTATGCCTGTCGGAGCATGTGGCTACAGTGGTCATCTGGAACTGGATTCCAGTGTTTGGGGTGAATATCTTCTTTGTACCGAACTGGACTCCAGTGGGGGGAGGGGTGGGGGCAATAATATCTTCTTTCTACAAGACGTGCGGTACTGCACAACACTCCTGTTTCCAAGACATCCACAGCACTGAAGGAAGCCACATTTACGGTATTAAAGCGCACCCTGGAAACAAGCATTGAGGTAGCACATGACGACTATTTCTGCTACAAAGACGTTGTCAACTAGACTAATGCTGCATTTGCCACAAGATAACCTGGAAGGTAACTCGTTTTACTCTCTGCCAGTTTTCTCATCAATGCAGGTTGACCTCCTGCTCAGTGTTACTCTGCTTGGTGGTTCTAATCAAAACCACTCTAGTTTTCTTTGCCTTATACTGGTATGATTGACTACTCTCTCTACCCTTCTACAGGTGTGGGGTACTACTCTTTCTAGTCTATTACAGGTTGGGGCCGCCAACCTATGTAGTCATTTACTGTTTATGTCCTCTATGTCTTTTAGCCGCCAACTGGCATTCTACTAATTTGGAGTTCATTCTCTTCAATCAATCAGGTGTTTGTTGAGCGCGACTACTCACCCGTAAGGGTCTCAAGGCGCTGGGGTGGGGTCGGGGGTGCAGGTTCCAGTCCATCAAGGAGGGGGTCTGTCGAAGAGCCAGGTTTTGAGGTTTCTCGCGAAGATGGGGAGCGTTGTTGTCTGTCTGAGGTGGAGCGGAAGGGCGTCTGAGGTGGAGCGGAAGGGCCTAACACCTGTTAGGATCTCCTCCACTCTAGTCTCTTTCCCGGCTGAAGCCTCTAGCCTTCTGGCTTTGCACTTTGCATCTGCTCTGCCCTCATCCTGTCATTACTGACCAAAACACTAGGCATAGTAGCATGATAGCAGAAAGTGTATATTTTAACTGTTCATTGCAGGGGATATTTCCTTTCACAGTGCCACAGGCAGCCAGCATACTCATACATGTACCAGGAACTGGGCCCGGGTAAGTGGCTTTGAAATACCTTTATGTACCGGAGGGGACTGATCATCTGTATTTAAAGTACTTTCAGCTCCAGGCCCTCTTGGTGCTCCAATTACATCCAGTAATCTGCCTTTGAACTCATTCCTCTAATCAATCCCAGGAATGTGTATGCTAGTTGCAGACAAGCCAGTTTGGTTCTTTCATGGGACACTGGGAAGTCGAGGGCTGACTATACATTATGGTGGTACCTGTGTAACTTTTCGCAACACATGAAAACTATGGCATGAAATATGCCCAAATGTGCAAGAAAACCCTGAAAATTTCCAGTTATTTTCCACTCATTGAGCCACAGATATCAACTTTATGATGTCGTACAATATGCCTTTTATGCCAGAGATTAAACACTATTGTGCCAGCGCACATTCAATGTTAAGTAGAGCCTTATGCCAGGTTACAACACAGAATACGCATTATTGTGCCATGGAATACGCCCAGTTAGGCGTGAGAAAATGCTCATAACATTTATCCATACCATCTGCCAATAGGATACTTGATATGCCAGATGATGGATCAGTAAGAGCCTAAGTCCTCCTCACAACAGTCAGACGTCTGACCTTTCACAAATTGCTGCTTCAAGTCGTGTGTCTAGAGGGAAAGGATTAGCAGTGCTGAGGATCATTGAAAAGAAATAGTATGGAATAAGTTCAGCGCACCATTATCCAAAATATAACAGGAGGATGGAGAAAGAAGCCACATTACTCACATTAACAGAAGAAAGGGGAGAAGAATTATTGGGAAATCATTCTAGGTGGTACCACCACCATAGTGGAATGTGTCACCTTGTATACCAACCCCATGCCCAATTATGTCTTCAACAAAACCTTTTCCATACTCAATGCAATTCTCACAAAACCAATGAAGTGGTTCAGCTGTCCATTCCTCTTCTGCCTTGGGATGATGAATGTTTGTCACGCATTACCATGGAGATCAGCAACACCCCATTATTGGTCAAGAACACAGAGGAATTCCTTTTCTTACTGAAAAATTCCGAGATACACCTCATTACCAAAGGAAATGGGGAGTTTTTAGTTGCTTCCTGGGTATAGTTCGTAGATCAGATGGAAAGGACTTGAGAAAGTTTGGTTCAATGCCAGGGAGGTTCTCAATTGAAGTGTGCCCAGGTGCAAAGAGTTTGTGCACCATAGACCTCTTTAGCCACCTGAGTTGTGGAAAAGGTTTGTCATATATGGAGGTTGGTTAAAATGGATGGCTTTGTAAATGAGTCAACAGATCCTGAATGTTAGACCTGTCAGCCTTAGGGTGATCTTCACCCCAATTTTGGCTTTCCTCCTCTATTTTTTTCTGACCTTGTTTTTGCTGACCTTAGGACTCTGTACACCTTACCACTGCTATCCAGTGCTAAAGTGCTTGAGCTCTCTCCTCTAAACATGATAACATTGGCTTATCCCCAATCAGCATATTTAGTTTACTTATAAGTCCCTAGAAAAGTGGTACTACATGTACCCAGAGCCTGTAAATTAAATACTACTAGTGGGCCTGCGGCACTGGTTGTGACACCCACTTAAGTAGCCCTTTAAACATGTCTCAGACCTGCCATTGCAGAGCCTGTGTGTGCACTTTTAAACTGAGGGGGGGTCTCTTCCATGCGTTTGCCGCAGGGCGGCAATCACGGGAATATTGCCAGCACACCACCCCCTCACTCTCGCGACCGCCCCTGGGCGGCAAAAGCAGGGCCCGCCACGGGTGGCAAAGTGGCTAGCTACGCTACTGCCAAAATAAGCCTTTTGCCATCCCAAACCTTCCTTTTTAATGTATATAAGTTACCCCTACTGTGGACCCTGGACAGGGTAGAGGGAAGGGTCAATGTATTTAAAAAGCAGGACATGTACTTTTAAGTTTTACATGTTGTGGTAGTGAAAAACTCTTAAATTCATTTTTAACCACTGCAAGACCTTTCTCTCCTATAGGATGACATTGGAGTTGCCTTATTGAATCTTGTAATTTTCAAATGGGAAGAGATAACTTGCTCATGTTTGGTGTCTCTGGAATCCTAATTTAAAATCCTAACTTATGGTGGAGTCGGATTTTAAATTGCTTTTCTGAAAATGCCACTTTTAAAAAGTACAGTTTGAATTTTCTGCCTTAAATCAGTTGGAAAAGAAAAAAAAACTTTTGTAAAACAACAAAACGAAAACACAAGCAAAGGCACTGCAAGACTTGAAAAAGGATAGCATGATAGTCATACAACAAGCCGACAAGGGGGGGAGCAGTAGTAGTATTGGCAAAAGACAACTATTTAAAAGAAGGAAGAAGACAACTAAATGACCAAGAATGTTACTGCCAGATACCAACTGATCAAACCAAGGCAATTCAAGAGGAAATTTCGAAAATCTTACACGACGCATTTGACAATGAATACATTGGCCAGAAAGAATTCGAGTTCCTCAAGAAGTCTAACCGAAGAATCCCAGTGATATATTTTTTACCAAAAATACACTAAGATGGAAAAAAAAAAACAGGACAGCAAATTGTCTCTGGATGTGATTTACTCTTAGAACCAATCTCTCAATACTTTGATATATTTCTAAAACCTTTCATCAATGACGTACAGTCCTATTTGAGAGATACTATAGATTTCATAAATAAGATAGAAGGATTCCAATTTAACTCAGACACACAATGGATGTTAACAATGGATACCATATCGCTTTACCCACAGATCCCCCAAGACGAAGGCTTGGAAGCAATGGAACATTATCTGGAATTAAGACAAAGACCACACAGGGTCCAGACGGAATTCATATTAAAAATGGCAGCCATAGCACTAAAGAAAAACTATTTACAACATGAGGATGATTATTTCTTGCAGACGAAGGGTACTGCCATGGGATCTTCCTTCGCGCCAGGAATGGCAGTTCTTTATATCGCACAATTTGAAGGACAAGCTCATTTATAACAACAACCCTCATTCAGGCCATATAATAAAATGGCTCGGGTATGTTGATGACATTTAGTGTATATGGAATGGAGATGAACAAACATTGTGTACCTTTTTCGAGTGGCTAAATAATAGAGCCCAGGCATCAAATTCAGCATGACGAAGCACCAAAATACTCTGACATTCTTGGATGTGGAAGTCAAGGTGATGGAAGAAAAGCTAGTCACAACTCTACATAGGAAGCCGACTGACAAGAACACTGCCTTGCACTATAAAAGCTTCCACCCTCGGAATCTAAAAGACAACTTACCCTATGGGCAATTTTTGAGAATAAGGAGAAACTGCTGCACAAGAGGACTACTTTACAAACGCCTCCATACTACAAGAAAAAGGATATCCACACAAACTATTAAAACATTCATTAAAGAGAGAATGGTACACACTGAAAGAATGCCTACTTGTAAAAAGAGAAAAAAACACAGCTAAAATATCTAATGTGTTTCCACATACTGCCCACAGACAAGCAACTTCAAAAAATTATTCAAAGTAATTGGCACTTAATTACACATTCTGAATGTGGTTTTGAATGTCCACTATTTACAATGAAGAAAAATGTGAACATTGGAAAACATTTAGTAAGGGCCTTTAGCACTCAAAAAGTGGTAAAAACAAATTTAAGAACTCATTGAAACATGAAACCTCTTGAAGGCCACCACAAATGTGGGAATTGTGTGAAATGTAGCCAAACATTGGAAGGTACAATAGTTGAGAATAACGACATAAAATGGAAACACAAATTTCGCACCAAAAACATGGTGTATGCAGATGTTTGCCCTTGCCAAAAAAATATATTGGTGAAACTAATCAAGAAATAAGACAAAGAATAGTCCAACACAAGTCTCGCATAAGAACAAAAACAGTCACAGCTCCATTGATAAATCATTTTCTCACAAACTGACTCACTGAGAAAGACTTTCAATGGACGGTATTATGGGCAATGCAACCTAATCCAAGAGTAGGAGATCTTGAAGCGACTCTGATGCAGAAAGAAGCGCATCTAATATTGCGCTTTAACACAGTTACCAAAGGCCTTAATGAAATGACAGAACCACACAGACTATAATTCAACACAATGAAAACACACTAAGTGCAACAAATTTGCTTAAACACACCATCAATAAGGCTCTGAAAGCAGCCTGCTCCATTAACTACAACACTCACAAGACATTTTTAGGTCAAGCTTAGCGTTGCAGCCCATACGCTGCTCGCTTTGCGAGGCATGCTGTATTAGGGTATGTTTTAGAAGTGGTGTGGAAGCCCCGCCCATATTTTTCATTGGCTGGCGTCATCGTCCATGGTAAATGCTGGCTTCCGATTGATAATGAGGCTTCTTAGTCCCTCCTTGTTACCGCCCTGTCTCCTTTTGGGACCGCCCATCAGGACTGGATCTTTTACTTGTGGCGTTACACTGTCTCCTTCATTAGTCGGTAAGCACTATATTTTTTTCACAATGGCGACAGCTTGTCTGGTATTTGTATTCAGGGTTTTAGCGTGCTGTAAAGCCTGAGAACCAGATCAGCAGAGCCGTTGTAGAGCCAGAAAACCAGGTCAGCATGTAGTGTAGTTCCTATTTCCCTAATATGCTCTGCGCATTGGAATAATATAACCTATAGGCTTGACATAGGACTAAGGTCGGTATGTCCCTATCGAGTATATTAAACTTAATTACTTGTGCCAGCTAGCTCAGAGGCCACTAGAAACTCCTTGAGAACAAGAAGGGAGTAGTTTCTGGCAACCGAAAAACATGACAACTTTGTTTCCCTTTAGAATCGGAACACGTCTCAGAATCGTGGAAACAATAGATAACAGTTTCACTCAGTCAATCGTGCATGCTTAGTTGCTACAGAGGTACACAGAAAGGAAAGACGGGCGTTTCAATAAAAGGGGTTTTATTGAACAGTCTTGTTTCTCGTGTAAGAGATATGTGCTTTTATGATCACAAGACAGTATGCAAGATAAATAATGTACAGCGTAAGCAGTAGAAATAAATAATACTGCGCTAGCATTATCTTTTAGCATATATTCACGTACATAAATAACATGAGCTAAAAATGCGAGTACTCATATGATGCGTCTCTAAGCTAGTTATACCCCAATGTACCTAACCTATTCTAGGTGTAGGGAAAGGTAGAAGTAGGTGGAGTATTCTCTAGTCTGGTATACTAAGAGTATGTTAAGTCTAGTATGCCAAGTATGGTATGCCAAGAGTCCCTCTAGGTTCTAGTCAGCTCCATACCTTGAGAATGAGAGAGGTGGGAATCTCTTGCCGGATCTGGAACTCTAACACCCCGCGAAGGGAGTCAGAACACTGGAAGCTGGATTCGTCTGCGTGCAGGAATGACAGCGTCTTCTCAGTGCGTCAGGCCGGGATACAGGCTCCTCTGAAGTCGAGGTCTCCTCTAACTTGCTTGGGCAAGGGATTCTATGCCTATATAAGGGCAATGCGAATTGTGCCTATATAAGGACATGATTCAGGAAAACCTATATACGGACACCTAAAGCGGAATACAACACCCACTCCACTTTCGAGTGAATCATAATACTAAATGCTAAACATTTAAATGCTAAACATAAAATTGAGTACCACATATTGCTAAAAACATTTCTAAAAGCATTTTAAAAGAAGCTCAAAACTGTTGAAATGCAATAGGTACTGTACATTTAAAGCATCGTTTTCATTCTAAGCAACACATGTCAAGGGTCACCTCCTTGATCCCATTTTCTCAAGTATAGCGTAATTAAAAGGGAATGACCCCATCCCCCTTCCTTGGTCAGACCACTTTCTTGTCCCTTTCTCTTGGCACCCACCCTCCTCGGGCTCACAATCGCTAGCTTCACGTATCCAAATTCGCCCCTGGTCCAAACTGATTGTAGAAGACTGGACCCGCAAATTGGAATCAACTATACCCATCCATGACCCCGATCCTTCAGTTGCTAATAGAAAGTTCTCCTAATGGATTGAGAACTCGCTTGACATAGTACTTCCTAGGAAAACTATATTAAAAAAAACGGGACCCAATAAATCCCCTTGGTTCACTCCTGAACTTCGCAAATTGAAGCAACAGTGTAAAAGATTGGAAAGAGGATGGAGGAAAGACTTCTCAAGCGAAAAAAAATGACAATACAGGCTATCCATCGCTCATTATAAAACAGCATTAAAAGCAGTCCAGGCTGCCTACTATGAGGAAAAAATCCGCTCCTCCTCTAACTCCTTCAGAGAAATATTTCAGATCGCAAAAAACTCATGAAAGTTCCCGATCCTCCTGCAGCCCCTGACCCGTCCGGTCGCCGATGCGAGGAATTAGCTGGATTTTTCTCTACCAAAATTCAAAATATCCTCAATTTCCTCCCACCCACCGACAATGAGCACTTACTCAAGCTCTACGACTTAGAACCTCCGAATAACCTTCATCTCCTAGATTCATTCACTCCACTTACCGAGGAATTATTCTCTTCCATCTCAGACTCGGTCAAGAGCGGGTCTGCCCCTCCTAACATCTTGAAGCTGGTAGCACCCATAGTCGCCTCTCCCATCACCAATTTAATTAATGCCTCATTAGCATCGGGCACAGTCCCCCAAGACTGGAAAAATGCAATAGTGAAGGCGTTGTTAAAAAAACCTCATCTAGACCCCACTGAGCTGGGCAATTACCGCCCCATCTCATTACTCCCCGGTATTATCAAGATTGCCGAAAAACATGTCAATCGTATACTTTCTGCACACCTGGAAACTTTTAAATTACTCCACTCGTCCCAGACTGGCTTCCGCCCTGGTCAGGGCACAGAGACTGCACTGATAGCGGTAGTGGAGGAGTCAAGAAAGATTCTTGACTCCGGAGGATCTTCGGCTATCATCCTCCTGGACCTAAGTGCAGCCTTTGACACGGTGAACCACGGCACATTGGTCCACCATCTAAAAAAAGTGGGAGTGACAGGTACGGCCTTATCATGGCTGAAATCGTTCCTGGAAGAAAGGTTCTTCCAGGTATTCGAAGGAAATTCCCGCTCCCAACCAGCCCCGCTGCAGTGTGGTGTTCCTCAGGGCTCGTCTCTGAGCCCCACACTTTTTAATGTATACATGGCCCTCTTGGCAGAGATCGTAGCCCCTTTTGGAATCCACATAGTCACATATGCTGATGATACCCAGCTAATTGTGGCACTCAACCAGGTGGAACAATCCCCTACGGATCTGCGTTCCTGCCTCAAGGAAGTCGCTAGCTGGATGAGCTCATCTCACCTGAAACTCAATGGCGACAAAACGGAGCTCATGCTGCTGGGCAACCAAGCAAATTTTAATTCAAACACCATGTGGCCGATTTGCATGGGCCCAGCTCCAACGCCAAAAAAGGAGATAAAAAGCTTGGGCATCTGGCTCGACTATGATCTCACTTTTAGAGTCCAAGCAAGGAAAACGGCCGCCGCATGCTATGGTCTGCTCAGAACCACCCGAAAAATACTCCCTCTTCTACCAAGCCACTCAAGAAAGCTCCTGATCCAGGCACTTATCCTTTCTAGGCTGGATTATGGCAATGCTCTTTATTTGGGCGCTCCCAACTCAGTCATTACCAAACTGCAAGTGGTTCAAAACTCGGCAGCAAGACTTCTTACGGGCACAAAAAACCGCTGCTCAGCAAAGCCTGCTCTTCGTTCTCTTCACTGGCTCCCGGTACAGGAGAGAATACATTTTAAGGCCCTCTGCATTGCACATAAAGGCCTGCAAGGCAAAGGTCCTCCTATCACCAAAAGTCTGGTTAAACCATATAAGGCTACACGAAGTCTGCGCTCGGACGAGCTCCACTTGGCTGAGGTCCCCAGAATTAAGAAGGCCAGAACAGGCGGTCGCCTTTTCTCCTACAATGCTTCTAAGCTCTGGAACGCCCTTCCTCCTCCTATCCGCAAGGAGGTCAAT
Organism: Calotriton arnoldi; assembly: GCA_963921515.1. NCBI lineage: Eukaryota > Metazoa > Chordata > Amphibia > Caudata > Salamandridae > Calotriton > Calotriton arnoldi. The sequence continues at coordinate 80,742 of CAWUFW010013196.1, forward strand.
CATCTGACATTTCGAAAACGTTTGAAAACTTGGCTATTCCCATAAACCCACCCATTTCCCTAGCCACCTCTGCAGCGCTGGGATGCCTCTGGGTAGCCATGCGCTATATAAAAGCCCCTTTCATTTAATTCATTTCATATAATGGAAGTAAAATGCAACGTGAATGAAACAGAAATATATATAAATGACGAAATGGTCGATAAGTTCTTAATATCAAAGCCATTGCATATCATGGATTTAAATGAAATGTTAGACAAGTAAGGTGACAATGTGTCCCTGGAAGTATTCAAAGGAGTCCGTTTTATAAGACTAGTTCTACTGTAAGCAGATTGTGCATTTGCCATGTCATTTCAAAAGTGTTAAAAAGAAAAAAGTTCAATTCTGGGAAAAGTTCCAAGTTTGAAAAATATGAAGGCCAAATTTCATTGTTGCCCTGGTACACTGTGAGCCGAATCAAAGTCAGTGTATGGGTCTGGTGTAAACATTAGATCATCTATTTCCGTAGCCAAAATATCGTCCACCGAAGTTGGTGACATTTGGAACACCTCGTTCAGAAGGTTAATTGCACAGAGATGAGAAACATCGCCTTCAGCAGAAGATGCAATGTTCGCGTCCGTTGTTACCTGTGTGCCTGTTGATCCATCTCGTACCTCAGCAGCTGCCGGAAGCGTCTGTGAGATCTCAATGAATGCCGTCATCAGGATTGGTAGCCTCTGGGGACAACACACAGCATGGGCCGTTATCGGGTCCAGCAGAATATCGATATCCGTTGGCATGACTGATGGGAGTGTTAGACAGGTGTCTAGCAGGCATTCTTCACCGCAAAACAGGCAGCGTAGAACAGGTAAGATGCAATCTTGCCAGATTGGTCTGAATGACAGGAACCATGTATTAAGTTCCCGTAGACGAGGCATGCCCAAAAGCTGTACTATTCGCTCACGGCATTTCCGTTCAAGGAGAGCTTTCTCCACATCGCTCGGAGTGATGTTGGCGAATAGGCTTGCCATAGCGCAGTAGGAGGAATAGAAACAGAATTCCTGCAACAAGTGCTAGAATTAACAGCACACCACCAAACACCGAATGTGCGAAGTTTGGGATGATTCCGAGGACAGCCTGGAAAGGTGCTAATAGTCCGGAACAGATGGTCTTAAATACATGTACGATTCCGCTTGTATCAGACATGTTAAAGATACGTCCTATCATTTCTACGAAATGTATAGGGCAGTTTGTACGAATTAAAGCTTGTATCTCAGCCGAAGTCCTTGCAACTTGTAGATCATAGGTTTCTTTGGCCGAGGTCAAAGGCACTGATTGTTGTATAAGCATGGCTTTCATTCTGCTTAAAGTATCAAATCGTATAAAAGAGACATTCAACGAAGGCCATAGAGGCGACTCCCTGACTGTGTCTATTGGGTCAAACAATACTTGCATACAGCAAGTGACCCTGGAGTTGACCGTTACTAGATATGGGATGCCTGGCAACATGCCACAGCAACTCTGATCATTCAACATGAGGTAACTCCCATTAGAAAGTTGGCCAAACGTTGGATTAATCACAGCAGCTGGTGTACCCTGCTGGTGGCAGGACAAATTTGCCACAGAACCATTACAAGCCCCGTGTAAAGATATGTCCTGACAAATTAGTGAACCGCTTAGTGCACTTTCACAGTGTGTACCGCTCAGAAACACTTCACGATCCCACTCCAACATCTATATGTGTAAGGTAAATTCCAGGATGTCTTAATGTATTCTTTACCCAACCTTTCATATCTGCCTGCTTGCATCTGTTTAAGGCAATACTGAAACTGAAAAGTAGTCACAGGTAGATTAATTTTGCCATGAATAAGCCATTCTGTAGCTGGTTGTTCTGCCACTGTGAATGGTAATTTTTCAAGTTTTTCAATGCTCAGTACTATATACTTTGCTCCCCTTTGTGCCAGTTTGATCTGTTTATCAGTTAGATTGTATTCTGGAAACAGAGCCGTCGTGTTGATAAAACGCCAAGGCACATAGCAAAGATTGCAGCGTCCAGCTTAATAACATAATAGAACGCAACTGAGATTGGCCTTGCTGTAACATGGCTAAATCTTGTTCCAGTATGTCGATAGCAGAGGATACAATACTGTCCAATTAATAAATTCTGGAGGACAAAGTTGTTAATCCATTATCGACCACAGAGAGAGTTTTCTCTAAGTTAATACGATCAAGTTCACGTATTCGTACTGCGGCCGCCATCTGTGACACCTTCCATGCTTCATTATAAGCAGCATAGATGCCGGCATATATGAAACGTTTTTGACGCGGTTTTCTTGGTCCAAGCAAGAATTCCCTAAGGTCTGCGTCTTCTTTAAGTAAAGATAAGTGTTGTTTCACATCCTTAAGTGTAGATTTTTGCAGCCAATCGAGGCATAATTTTCCTACACTGTATGTTGTTACTACCCCCGGATGTTGTCTTTGGACGTATCGTGGGTCTGGCCTATGAATAGTAAACCCCTGTGTTTTATTCAGGAATCTCTCTTGACAGTTGTTTGTGTCTGTGGGCCAGATCAACCATTTTCTCCAATCAGGATTTGTTCTGTTGAGTTGTAGTATTGTGTCAACTGTAACCGCTGCCTGTGTAATGTTATTACTGGCAGGTGTTGGTACAGAAGGAGTTTTCATGTCTTTGATCTTGGCTAGACCAAGGCAAGACGTTTGTTGGACCGTGTCATTCAAAAACATTATTTGCTGAGGGACGATACAGGCTCTAAACAAAGCTTCTATCCCCTGCACTTGCAAATCTTTAGTACCCCAGACAGATTTTGTGTCTATTGCGTCTTTCCATAAGTCGAAACCATGTCTAGACAGTTGGGCAATAAATGCTGCAGAGTAAATCTGTTTTGTATTAGTTAACATAATTTTCAGTCCTGTTTTGTTTACATTTTTATAGTAAAATGTTTCTGGATCAGATGTATTGTATCCTGAAAAATATGGAAACTTTTTAGCAAATGTTTTTGAACTACCTTTTGGTGGTGTAGGACAATGTTCCCATTGGTTAAACATAAACACATTTCTAGGTGTTGCAGATTTATGCAAAAAATGATGACCATAGTGGTTATAGCAATACAGCTGTTCATAGTCTGATGAACCCTCTAAATATTCATTATTAGAAAATGCAGCAGACTTTTCTAGGTCAAACATTATATTATTTACAGTTTCAAAGTCCCAATCATCAGAATAGGTACTGGATGAAACAAAATCACTTAGTGAAATCTTAAATAAACGTGTAATGTTCAAATGTTCCGTAGGACCGAATATATCGAAATCAGTTTTGTCCCACACTATACCATCCTGTATAGGAACGGCTGTGATGTTTACTGCAGACAAGTCTCTTGTTTCACGATGGGATGATTTGTGTGGTTTCAAAAGTAAGTTCACTTCTTTTCTTTCAATGTCCAAATGGATGTATCTGCCATTTATAAGCACGCTCATAGTCATAACCAAAGCTAGCCAAAGCAGAAAGAAAAATATTCCAGAAATAACCCAGAGTTCAATCCACGGTGAAACCAGATTACTCTTTCACAAAAAATGAAAAAAGTCTTGTACTTGCTGTTTAAAAGTTTGTGATGCTGGCGACGTCTCGGGCTCACTCAGATCCTCAGAAAACGTATCAAAGTTAATGAAATAGCCAGAAGCAGTTCTGTCAATTGTTGGAATTGCATCAGGATTTGTAGAAATCGCTGGAACCAGTTGATCACTTGTTACATTGGTGTAGACAGGTGTATTTGGACGAACTGTTACTTGAGTTTCAAGAGGGATGAGTTTCATAGCATTGTTGCTCAGTCCTTCATCTGATACTGCTGAATTCTCGATGGTTATCAGTCTTTCAGTCTGAACCTCTTGGATAGTAGCGAGAGGAGTGTGTCTGCTACTAGGTCGGAGTCCACGAGGCCTACTATTTAGTATTGGCCACATACTGTGGTTTGATGAGGTCGATGGACACAAATCTTTTCTCCTTTTTTCCAGCAAGGGGCGGCAGAAGTACTGTTCTTGTTCCGTGTACGGCTAGGACAGGTACTGGTTGTCTGTAAGAAGGTCCAAATTCCTTCTTGTCCGCAATTTTTTCTCTGACTAGATCCCCAACTTTTGGAATCCAGACGGGCCTTGCTGGGACCGCCGGTTTTTCCCCAGTGGTGGTTGGCTGCAGGAATACGTTGCTTTGTTTCGATCTTAGTTCATTTAGATCCTGTAAAACAGCCAAACGATCTTTGATATCAAAGGGTTTATTTTCCACCACTGTGCCTCTACATTCTAGATCAGGCACCCACATTCTTGTCCCAAATAGGACCTCATATGGAGTGACCCCCCCCTAGAGAACTTCTTGGCAAATTATTTAATGAGCAATGGACCCCATAAAGATGTTTGACCCACCCATCACCCGAACCTAATACCCTAGCTGTTATAGACTGCTTTATGTCCCGGTTTTTCGTTTCCACAACAGAATTTCCCTCAGGATGAAACGGAGAGGAGTACCGCAATGCAACGCCCAAACTGGCCATGGCTTCTTTGTAAGCCCGAGAGCTAAACGCAGGGCCCTGGTCAGAATGTAGCGTGCCTATTGCGTATGTGCCGATAAAGACTTTCAAATCTTTTATAACAGTTCGAGCGTCAGCCGAACGCTGAGGCCATATCCATAGGAACCTAGAGCAAGAATCCACTGCGACCATGATATATTTATAGTTACCGTCCCTTTGCAAGGGACTGCAGTGGTCCAGGTAAACACAAGCTAATGGTTTGTCTGAAATTAACAGGGGTGTCTGCGCAGGACGTTTCACTGTGGAGACTTTCATCTGTTGGCATATTTCACATTCCAGAACATAGTTCTTGGTCTGTTTCCTAATGCCAGGCCACCAATATCTTTGTTTCAGTAAAGATACTGTTGCAGAAATACCTGCATGGGCAGAGGCTATCCCTTCATGTGCTGCTAGGATTAGTCCTAATCTGCGTTCCTTGTTTGGAATTACCCTATCCCCCACTCCAGGGATTCGAGCAAAAGGAACGTTGTTCGCATCAATTACATAAGAGTACTTTAGTGGAAACCTTTTTGGTAACGCTGCACCACTGCCTTTGCTCGTAGCATTGACAGCCAACATTATCTCACTGTCTATTCTCGTTTTTGAACGAGTGATCGCAGCTACGGAAGCCGTCTGAACAGCTCCCTTTGCGGCTTCGTCAGCGAATGAATTCCCTGCAACGTGAACGCCATCACGTTGATGACTCAGTGTATGGATCACGTGAGCCTTTGGTAGTTCGCTTTTTAACTGAACTACTTGTTCCCAAAGCGTTTTATGCTTTATTGTGCCACCTTTTGCATCTTTGAACCCATTTTCAAGCCAAGTTTGTATATATTCATTATACTACTGCACACAGTAGAAAGAATCACACACTATTAGTGTGAGGAATTCGCGATCTGTACTTTCAAGTGCCAGTTTGAATGCTTGTAGTTCAGCTCGCTGAGCTGTACAATCTCCTAGAGATTGGGTTTTTGTGACCATAGGTCTAAAGTTACCATCGTGCATGCGACCTTTAACGATTGCGCACGCTGCACTGTAAGCTTGCTTACTCCCTGTAGCGGGTTGTGCGGATCCGTCAGTGTAAATTATAAATTCGTACTGATCGAGAGGCAGAATCTCAGTGGGCAGAGGACATTCATGTTCATATTGCAGGAACGCTTGTGTTTTTAGATCAGGATCAAAAACATATTCAACATCTGTTGCAGCAAGAGAATTAACCCATTGTATCCATCTAGGATGTAATGCTTTAGCATTTGGAATGCTCGCTTTTGTGACCGCCTCTAGAGCCGGTACTGGGGTTACGACAATAATGCGTTTCCCTTGGGCTAGAGCTCTTTCTTTTGCTACAGCGGTTTGAACTGCTGTCTGTATTTTTTCAGTTGAAGTGAAGCGCATTTCTGCTTGTGTATACAAATGTGATTTGTATGCAATTGGTACTTTTTCACCCTCATTAAATGTTAAATAGGTGAATCCGCATTGACCCGAAATTATTCGGATCACTAAATTGCGTTGACTTACGCGTGTTTGTAAGTGATTTGTTGCTAACATGTTAGCTTGGAGTGAACGCAAGATTTCTGTGTGTTCTTGTGTCCAATTTTTGATTGAAAAATCAGGTTTGATTAATGCGTAGAGAGGTTTACCCTTTCTGCGTAATTTAGAATGTAAGTTCTTCCAAAATTTAGGAAACCCAGAATGGATTGTAAATTTTTCAGCGTCTTTGGAGGTTGGAGCAGCGCACACCTTTCTAAAAAGTTGGCTGCCAAGCTCTTGCCTTCACTTGAAAGCTCATATCCTAGAAAAAGGACATTGAGATGGGCAATTCTGGACTTTTTGAAGTTGAATTTGTAGCCCTCAGAGGCGAAGCCCAATATAATGGCACTCACCCTGTTCAAGTGTTTATCTAGGTCATCGTCTGTCAGATAGATGTCATCGACATATGACAATGCCTCATTATCATAAATTTGTAGTAACTCCGTTACCCTCGCTGAGAATAACCCCGGGCTGTTCTTGAACCCTTGTGGGAGTCGACAAAATTGACGCTGGGTCCCCATTATTGAGAAAGCTGTTAAGTACCTGCTTTCAGGTGCTATGTTTTGACAAAAGAAACCATTTGAGATATCCAATGTGGTTTTATATTTTTTTACGCACAATGTTATTCATTAATGCTGTACTATGTGCATTTTGCACTGCAAATGTTTTAGAACAAGTGTTTAAGTGTCTGTAATCCAAAACTAGACGATATGTATTGTCTGGTTTGGAGACAGGAAAAAAAGGATTGTTCATGGAAAAGGTGCATGTTTCAATCACCCCTTGGTATTCAAGTTGATCTAAGATCTCCCTGACCTGTTTTTTAGCTTCTTGCTTTATTGGGTACTGCCTTTGTGCAGTAGGTTCATTTTTTAAATGTATTTTATGGTGAGGCGAGTCCTCATCCCATCCTACATGATTTTGTATAATGCTGGGGCCTGGGCAACTGCCCATTTCCTGGCATAAGTATATTTTAGATGAATTGGAATATGGTTGGAGAAGGCAGGCATAATAATGTCCTCGCCATGTGGGCACTCCCTGACAAATTGTGGTGGCCAGTCTTTTTCTGCTAGAAGTATGTCATAGCCCCTTGAAAGTTTCTCCCAAAAGAGTGTTTTCACCTGTCTAGGTATGTCTCCCTCCATCCGGAGTGTTATTTCATATAACTTTTGTGGAGTACTAACCCTGGTGTCTACAGTCTCAACTGTAATGTACTCATTCAAGTCCACTATCTCCAGAAGTTCCTTCAGGTTCTGGCGAGCTATTGTGACTTCTGCCGCACTGTCTGAGCCCATTCTCCGTTCTTGAGTTGTGTTCTCAGTATCCTCGGCATGTCTGACCTTCAGACCTGCTACCTTCTTTTTTGAGAATTGAGGTTTTGATTTATTTTTCGGAACGTGTTTGTCGTCTTTCGATTTCACGCGTTCTTCTCTATGTTCTGACCGTCCTCTTCTTTCCGATGTCTGTGACGAGATCTGAAAGGTACGAGAGGAACGTGCATCAGTGTCTTGATACCGGTCAGGCTTTTTTAAATTATCCCTATTCCTGAGGTTATACCTCCTTTCAGAGGGCTCCTTTTGAGGAGACCTACCTCGGGATTGAGAACGTTTGAATTTTGTTTATTAGTTTCCCACTTCTTTTTAGAAGATGTAGGAGTTTGTTTAATAGAGTCCTTCTCAGGACTTTGTTAGTTTTGGCTTCAATGGTCTTCCACCCAAACTATCTCTGCCTAATTCTGCATAAGATTGTTCTATTATTCTGGGTAGTTCAGTTTGATGTTCTGTAACATCGAATTCCCTTAATCGTTGGCGGATCGCCACTGCTGCTGCCTCCCCTTTAATATTAGATAATATTATTGTTGAGACCTGGTCGAAATTTTTCTGTAATTTCATACCCAAATTTAGAGCAGGCTCTGCCCCGTATTCATTTTGAATTTGTTTCAGGACATCTGGTATTACTGCAATTGACGGAACACCATGTGTTTTAGTATAGATGGCAGCAAAGACTGAGCCCCAAGTGGTGCAGTCTTCCAGTTGTGGTGTGATCCCCATTGGTAAACAGATTGTTAGGATTCTGTGTTTCTCATAAGGGCTAGTATTAGGAAATACTGCTTCAATTTGAGTAATTTTTTGAGCTATCCAGAATGGAATTTGCTCACGTTTTGTGGGCATTTTTCCCATGACTGCGTATAAAGTCTGTGGTGTAATTTTTAGTGCATTCCCCTGTTGAGGGGTTTGATTTGGAAGTGTCAATGGTGGTTGGACTGTGAAAGTCTGCATGACATATTGGACTAATTGTCTGTAAATTTTTATTAACTCTGTAAGTTGAGTAAGTAATTCCTCGTCTGACATTATATCGAGGTCAGGATGAGGAGTGTAGCCGGCTAGAATCGGCCATGTTGCTCCTGGTCTACCTAGTCGACTGAGCCTGGTAATGTTTCTGTGATGTTTTAGGGCGCCTATAAACCAGAGCTGATGCTCCTGGTATGTTAGTGGAATTTCAATATCCTCGAAAGGAATATATTCCTCTGGTGGTTCATCTTTGTAGAAGTGAAACAGTCGTTACTGAATTTGATTCAGGGAATATGACCCATGAATAGAATACCTCTGTCTGAAATGATTCGTGTGCCTCTATCACAAAAATTGCTCTACCGCCTCTTGGTGGTAGGCCATGTTTTATAAGTTTTAGAGTGATGGCTCTTCTTAAGTTTGGAGGGATGTCTATAACACCCTCCTCAGGTTCATATAAACCTGTAAAGTTAAAAACTGTTACGACTGGGTCAGCCGCAGCTCCACCGTTTTCGGTGGCATTGTCCCGTGTGGACATTTGTTTTTTTGAAAAATGTAGAACAAGTTTCAAGGAAACAAAAGATAAGGTGCACAATATTTTTGGAACACTGTATCCTTCAACGTTGAGCAAACCAAACAACTAATATATAGGGTGCTTCCCTATTTAGCTTTGGCGGATATTTTAACCCTACCCACTCCAGACGTCTTATGGAGTATGTGAGTAGGGGTCTCTGAGAAAAGCACGACTGAGTTACTCAGTATCTAGCGTTCAATTACTGCCTTACCAAACGTTTGGGCGCCATGTAGTGTAGTTCCTATTTCCCTAATAGGCTCTGCGCATTTGAATAATATAACCTGTAGGCTTGACATAGGACTAAGGTCGGTATGTCCCTATCGAGTATATTAAACTTAATTACTTGTGCCAGCTAGCTCAGAGGCCACTAGAAACTCCTTGAGAACAAGAAGGGAGTAGTTTCTGGCAACCGAAAAACATGACAACTTTGTTTCCCTTTAGAATCGGAACACGTCTCAGAATCGTGGAAACAATAGTTAACAGTTTCATTCAGTCAATCGTGCATGCTTAGTTTCTACAGAGTTACACAGAAAGGAAAGACGGGCGTTTCAATAAAAGGGGTTTTATTGAACAGTCTTGTTTCTCGTGTAAGAGATATGTGCTGTTATGATCACAAGACAGTATGCAAGATAAATAATGTACAGCGTAAGCAGTAGAAATAAATAATACTGCGCTAGCATTATCTTTTAGCATATATTCACGTACATAAATAACATGAGCTAAAAATGCGAGTACTCATATGATGCGTCTCTAAGCTAGTTCTACCCACAATGTACCTAACCTATTCTAGGTGTAGGGAAAGGTAGAAGTAGGTGGAGTATTCTCTAGTCTGGTATACTAAGAGTATGTTAAGTCTAGTATGCCAAGTATGGTATGCCAAGAGTCCCTCTAGGTTCTAGTCAGCTCCATACCTTGAGAATGAGAGAGGTGGGAATCTCTTGCCGGATCTGGAACTCTAACACCCTGCGAAGGGAGTCAGAACACTGGAAGCTGGATTAGTCTGCGTGCAGGAATGACAGCGTCTTCTCAGTGCGTCAGGCCGGGATAAGGGCTCCTCTGAAGTCGAGGTCTCCTCTAACTTGCTTGGGCAAGGGAAGGTATATTTATACCTGGTAGGTGTCTTGGAATGTTAGCATTAACGTGAAGTCGGACAGAGGAAGACGTCAGGAATGAACCCTTAAGGTATAACGGTTCATACATAATAGATGAGTTCTTGGAGAAATCAATAGTCCTGTGCTAGGGGAACTCCCGAAGCTTAAGGGTCTGGTTTTCTAAGAACTCGTTGTGACGTTAGGGTGGACGGATGTCAGTGACCATGCCTGTATTTGGAGTGCACGGTTAATGCCTAAATAAGGACTGGGATTCTATGCCTATATAAGGGCAATGCGAATTGTGCCTATATAAGGACATGATTCAGGAAAACCTATATACGGACACCTAAAGCGGAATACAACAAGCAGAGCCGCTCTAGAGCCAGAGAACCAGGTCAGCAGAGCTGCTATAGAGCCAGAGAACCAGGTCAGCAGAGCTGCTATAGAGCCAGAGAACCAGGTCAGCAGAGCTGCTATAGAGCCAGAGAACCAGGTCAGCAGAGCTGCTATAGAGCCAGAGAACCAGGTCAGCAGAGCTGCTGTAGAGCCGGAGAACCAGGTCAGCAGAGCCGCTGTAGAGCCAGAGAACCAGGTCAGCAGAGCCGCTGTAGAGCCAGAGAACCAGGTCAGCAGAGCTGCTCTAGAGCCAGAGAACCAGGTCAGCAGAGCTGCTATAGAGCCAGAGAACCAGGTCAGCAGAGCCGCTCTAGAGCTAGAGAACCAGGTTAGCAGAGCAACTCTAGAGCCAGAGAACTAGGTCAGCAGAGCCGCTGTAGAGCCAGATAACCAGGTCAGCAGAGACGCTCTAGAGCCAGAGAACCAGGTCAGCAGAGCCGCTCTAGAGCCAGAGAACCAGGTCAGCAGAGCTGCTGTAGAGCCAGAGAACCAGGTCAGCAGAGCTGCTGTAGAGCCAGAGAACCAGGTCAGCAGAGCCGCTCTAGAGCCAGAGAACCAGGTCAGCAGAGCCGCTTTAAAGCCAGAGAACCAGGTCAGCAGAGCCGCTCTAGAGCCAGAGAACCAGGTCAGCAGAGCCATTGTAGAGCCAGAGAACCAGGTCAGCAGAGCTGTTGCGGAGCCAGAGAACCAGGTCAGCAGAGCCGTTGTAGAGCGAGAGAACCAGGACAGCAGAGCTGTTGTAGAGCAAGAGAACCAGGTCAGCAGAGCCGCTCTAGAGCCAGAGAACCGGGTCAGCAGAGCCGCTCTAGAGCCATAGAACCAGGACAGCATAGCCACTCTAGAGCCAGAGAACCAGGTCAGCAGAGCCGCTCTAGAGCCAGAGAACCAGGTCAGCAGAGCTGCTGTAGAGCCAGAGAACCAGGTCAGCAGAGCTGCTGTACAGCCAGAAAACCAGGTCAGCAGAGTCGCTCCAGAGCCTGAGAACCAGGTCATCAGAGCTGCTGTAGAGCCAGAGAACCAGGTCAGCAGAGCTGCTGTAGAGCCAGAGAACCAGGTCAGCAGAGCCGTTGCAGAGACAGAGAACCAGGTCAGCAGAGCCGTTGTAGAGCCAGAGAACCAGGACAGCAGAGCTGTTGTAGAGCGAGAGAACCAGGTCAGCAGAGCCGCTCTAGAGCCAGAGAACCGGGTCAGCAGAGCCGCTCTAGAGCCATAGAACCAGGTCAGCAAGCTGCTTTAGAGCCTGAGAACCAGGTCAGCAGAGTCGTTGTAGAGCCAGAGAACCAGGTCAGCAGAGCTGCTGTAGAGCCAGAGAACCAGGTCAGCAGAGCTGCTGTACAGCCAGAAAACCAGGTCAGCAGAGTCGCTCCAGAGCCTGAGAACCAGGTCATCAGAGCTGCTGTAGAGCCAGAGAACCAGGTCAGCAGAGCTGCTGTAGAGCCAGAGAACCAGGTCAGCAGAGCTGCTGTAGAGCCAGAGAACCAGGTCAGCAGAGCAGCTGTAGAGGCTGAGAACCAGGTCAGCAGAGCCGTTGTAGAGCCAGAGAACCAGGTCAGCAGAGCTGTTGTAGAGCCAGAGAACCAGGTCAGCAGAGCTGCTCTAGAGCCAGAGAACCAGAGCGGCTGTAGAGCCTGAGAACCAGGTCAGCAGAGCGGCTGTAGAGCCTGAGAACCAGGTCAGCAGAGCCGTTGTAGAGCCAGAGAACCAGGTCAGCAGAGCCGCTCCAGAGCCAGAGAACCAGGTCAGCAAAGCTGCTCTAGAGCCAGAGAACTAGGTCAGCAGAGCTGCTATAGAGCCAGAGAACCAGGTCAGCAGAGCTGCTATAGAGCCAGAGAACCAGGTCAGCAGAGCTGCTATAGAGCCAGAGAACCAGGTCAGCAGAGCTGCTATAGAGCCAGAGAACCAGGTCAGCAGAGCTGCTGTAGAGCCGGAGAACCAGGTCAGCAGAGCCGCTGTAGAGCCAGAGAACCAGGTCAGCAGAGCCGCTGTAGAGCCAGAGAACCAGGTCAGCAGAGCCGTTGCAGAGCCAGAGAACCAGGTCAGCAGAGCCGTTGTAGAGCCAGAGAACCAGGACAGCAGAGCTGTTGTAGAGCGAGAGAACCAGGTCAGCAGAGCCGCTCTAGAGCCTGAGAACCAGGTCAGCAGAGCCGTTGTAGAGCCAGAGAACCAGGTCAGCAGAGCTGCTATAGAGCCAGAGAACCAGGTCAGCAGAGCTGCTATAGAGCCAGAGAACCAGGTCAGCAGAGCTGCTGTAGAGCCGGAGAACCAGGTCAGCAGAGCCGCTTTAGAGCCAGAGACCCAGGTCAGCAGAGCCGCTGTAGAGCCAGAGAACCAGGTCAGCAGAGCTGCTCTAGAGCCAGAGAACCAGGTCAGCAGAGCTGCTCTAGAGCCAGAGAACCAGGTCAGCAGAGCCGCTCTAGAGCTAGAGAACCAGGTTAGCAGAGCAACTCTAGAGCCAGAGAACCAGGTTAGCAGAGCAACTCTAGAGCCAGAGAACTAGGTCAGCAGAGCCGCTCTAGAGCCAGAGAACCAGGTCAGCAGAGCCGCTCTAGAGCCAGAGAACCAGGTCAGCAGAGCAGCTGTAGAGCCAGAGAACCAGGTCAGCAGAGCTGCTGTAGAGCCAGAGAACCAGGTCAGCAGAGCTGCTGTAGAGCCAGAGAACCAGGTCAGCAGAGCCGCTCTAGAGCCAGAGAACCAGGTCAGCAGAGCCGCTTTAAAGCCAGAGAACCAGGTCAGCAGAGCCGCTCTAGAGCCAGAGAACCAGGTCAGCAGAGCCATTGTAGAGCCAGAGAACCAGGTCAGCAGAGCCGTTGCAGAGCCAGAGAACCAGGTCAGCAGAGCCGTTGTAGAGCCAGAGAACCAGGACAGCAGAGCTGTTGTAGAGCGAGAGAACCAGGTCAGCAGAGCCGCTCTAGAGCCAGAGAACCAGGTCAGCAGAGCCGCTCTAGAGCCAGAGAACCAGGTCAGCAGAGCTGCTGTAGAGCCAGAGAACCAGGTCAGCAGAGCTGCTGTACAGCCAGAAAACCAGGTCAGCAGAGTCGCTCCAGAGCCTGAGAACCAGGTCATCAGAGCTGCTGTAGAGCCAGAGAACCAGGTCAGCAGAGCTGCTGTAGAGCCAGAGAACCAGGTCAGCAGAGCCGTTGCAGAGCCAGAGAACCAGGTCAGCAGAGCCGTTGTAGAGCCAGAGAACCAGGACAGCAGAGCTGTTGTAGAGCGAGAGAACCAGGTCAGCAGAGCCGCTCTAGAGCCAGAGAACCGGGTCAGCAGAGCCGCTCTAGAGCCATAGAACCAGGTCAGCAAGCGGCTTTAGAGCCTGAGAACCAGGTCAGCAGAGTCGTTGTAGAGCCAGAGAACCAGGTCAGCAGAGCTGCTGTAGAGCCAGAGAACCAGGTCAGCAGAGCTGCTGTACAGCCAGAAAACCAGGTCAGCAGAGTCGCTCCAGAGCCTGAGAACCAGGTCATCAGAGCTGCTGTAGAGCCAGAGAACCAGGTCAGCAGAGCTGCTGTAGAGCCAGAGAACCAGGTCAGCAGAGCTGCTGTAGAGCCAGAGAACCAGGTCAGCAGAGCTGCTGTAGAGCCAGAGAACCAGGTCAGCAGAGCAGCTGTAGAGGCTGAGAACCAGGTCAGCAGAGCCGTTGTAGAGCCAGAGAACCAGGTCAGCAGAGCTGTTGTAGAGCCAGAGAACCAGGTCAGCAGAGCTGCTCTAGAGCCAGAGAACCAGAGCGGCTGTAGAGCCTGAGAACCAGGTCAGCAGAGCGGCTGTAGAGCCTGAGAACCAGGTCAGCAGAGCCGTTGTAGAGCCAGAGAACCAGGTCAGCAGAGCCGCTCCAGAGCCAGAGAACCAGGTCAGCAAAGCTGCTCTAGAGCCAGAGAACTAGGTCAGCAGAGCTGCTGTACAGCCAGAGAACCAGATCAGCAGAGCCGTTGTAGAGCCAGAAAACCAGGTCAGCAGAGCTGCTCTAGAGCCAGAGAACCAGGTCAGCAGAGCTGCTATAGAGCCGGAGAACCAGGTCAGCAGAGCTGCTATAGAGCCAGAGAACCAGGTCAGCAGATCCGCTGTAGAGCCTGAGAACCAGGTCAGCAGAGCCGTTGTAGAGCCAGAGAACCAGGTCAGCAGAGCCGCTCCAGAGCCAGAGAACCAGGTCAGCAAAGCTGCTCTAGAGCCAGAGAACTAGGTCAGCAGAGCTGCTGTACAGCCAGAGAACCAGATCAGCAGAGCCGTTGTAGAGCCAGAAAACCAGGTCAGCAGAGCTGCTCTAGTGCCAGAGAACCAGGTCAGCAGAGCTGCTCTAGAGCCAGAGAACCAGGTCAGCAGAGCTGCTATAGAGCCAGAGAACCAGGTCAGCATAGCTGCTATAGAGCCAGAGAACCAGGTCAGCATAGCTGCTATAGAGCCAGAGAACCAGGTCAGCAGAGCTGCTATAAAGCCAGAGAACCAGGTCAGCAGAGCTGCTATAGAGCCGGAGAACCAGGTCAGCAGAGCCGCTCTAGAGGCAGAGAACCAGGTCAGCAGAGCTGCTCTAGAGCTAGAGAACCAGGTCAGCAGAGCCGCTCTAGAGCCAGAGAACCAGGTCAGCAGAGCCGCTGTAGAGCCAGATAACCAGGTCAGCAGAGCCGCTCTAGAGCCAGAGAACCAGGTCAGCAGAGCTGCTGTAGAGCCAGAGAACCAGGTCAGCAGAGCTGCTGTAGAGCCAGAGAACCAGGTCAGCAGAGCTGCTCTAGAGCCAGAGAACCAGGTCAGCAGAGCCGCTTTACAGCCAGAGAACCAGGTCAGCAGAGCCGCTCTAGAGCCAGAGAACCAGGTCAGCAAGCTGCTTTAGAGCCAGAGAACCAGGTCAGCAGAGCCGTTGTAGAGCCAGAGAACCAGGTCAGCAGAGCTGCTGTAGAGCCAGAGAACCAGGTCAGCAGAGCTGCTGTTCAGCCAGAAAACCAGGTCAGCAGAGTCGCTCCAGAGCCTGGGAACCAGGTCATCAGAGCTGCTGTAGAGCCAGAGAACCAGGTCAGCAGAGCAGCTGTAGAGGCTGAGAACCAGGTCAGCAGAGCCGTTGTAGAGCCAGAGAACCAGGTCAGCAGAGCTGTTGTAGAGCCAGAGAACCAGGTGAGCAGAGCTGCTCTAGAGCCAGAGAACCAGGTCAGCAGAGCGGCTGTAGAGCCTGAGAACCAGGTCAGCAGAGCCGTTGTAGAGCCAGAGAACCAGGTCAGCAGAGCCGCGCCAGAGAACCATGTCAGCAAAGCTACTCTAGAGCCAGAGAACTAGGTCAGCAGAGCTGCTGTACAGCCAGAGAAGCAGATCAGCAGAGCAGTTGTAGAGCCAGAAAACCAGGTCAGCAGAGCTGCTCTAGAGCCAGAGAACCAGGTCAGCAGAGCTGCTGTAGAGCCAGAGAACCAGGTCAGCAGAACCGTTGTAGAGCCAGAGAACCAGGCCAGCAGAGCTGTTCTAGAGCCAGAGAACCAGGTCAGAAGAGCTGCTGTAGAGCCAGAGAACCAGGTCAGCAGAGCCGTTGTAGAGCCAGAGAACCAGGTCAGCAGAGCCGCTGTAGAACCAGAGAACCAGGTCAGCAGAGCTGCTCTAGAGCCAGAGAACCATGTCAGCAGAGCTGCTCTAGAGCCAGAGAACCATGTCAGCAGAGCTGCTGTAGAGCCAGAGAACCAGGTCAGCAGAGCAGTTGTAGAGCCAGAGCACCAGGTCAGCAGAGCTGCTCTAGAGCCAGAGAACCAGGTCAGCAGAGCTGCTCTAGAGCCAGAGAACTAGGTCAGCAGAGCTGCTGTAGAGCCAGAGAACCAGGTCAGCAGAGCCGTTGTAGAGCCAGAGAACCAGGTCAGCAAAGCTGCTGTAGAGCCAGAGAACCAGGTCAGCAGAGCTGCTGTAGAGCCAGAGAACCAGGTCAGCAGAGCTACTCTAAAGCCAGAGAACCAGGTCAGCAGAGCTGCTCTAGAGCCAGAGAACCAGGTCAGCAGAGCCGCTGTAGAGCCAGAGAACCAGGTCAGCAGAGCTGCTGTACAGCCAGAGAACCAGGTCAGCAGAGCCGTTGTAGAGCCAGAGAACCAGGTCGGCAGAGCCGTTGTAGAGCCAGAGAACCAGGTCGGCAGAGCCGTTGTAGAGCTGGAGACCCAGGTCAGCAGAGCCGCTGTAGAGCCAGAGAACCAGGTCAGCAGAGCCGCTCTAGAGCCAGAGAACCAGGTCCGCAGAGCCGCTGTACAGCCAGAGAACCAGGTCAGCAGAGTCGCTCTAGAGCCTGAGAACCAGGTCAGCAGAGCTGCTATAGAACCAGAGAACGAGGTCAGCAGAGCTGCTTTATGGCCAGAGAACTGGGCCAGAGAACCAGGTCAGCGAACCAGGTCAGCAGAGGTGTTGTAGAGCCAGAGAAACAGGTCAGCGAGCTGCTGTAGAGCCAGAGAAGCAGGTCAGCAAGCTGCTGTAGAGTCAAAGAACCAGGTCAGCAGAGCTGCTGTAGAGCCAGAGAACCAGGTCAGCAGAGCCGTTGTAGAGCCAGAGAACCAGGTCAGCAGAGCCGTTGTAGAGCCAGAGAACCAGGTCAGCAGAGCTGTTGTAGAGCCGGAGACCTAGGTCAGCAGAGCTGCTGTAGAGCCAGAGAACCAGGTCAGCAGAGCCGCTCTAGAGCCAGAGAACCAGGTCAGCAGAGCTGCTGTAGAGCCATAGAACCAGGTCAGCAGAACTGCTGTAGAGCCAGAGAACCAGGTCAGCAGAGCTGCTGTAGAGCCAGAGAACCAGGTCAGCAGAGCCGCTGTAGAGCCAGAGAACCAGGTCAGCAGAGCCGCTGTAGAGCCAGAGAACCAGGTCAGCAGTCCTTCTGTAGAGCCAGAGAACCAGGTCAACAGAGCCGCTCTAGAGCCAGAGAACAAGGTCAGCAGAGCTGCTGTAGAGCCATAGAACCAGGTCAGCTGAGCCGCTGTAGAGCCAGAGAACTGGGTCAGCAGAGCCGCTCTAGAGCCAGGTCAGCAGAGCCGCTCTAGAGCCAGAGAACCAGGTCAGCAAGCTGCTTTAGAGCCTGAGAACGAGGTCAGCAGAGTCGTTGTAGAGCCAGAGAACCAGGTCAGCAGAGCTGCTGTAGAGCCAGAGAACCAGGTCAGCAGAGCTGCTGTACAGCCAGAAAACCAGGTCAGCAGAGTCGCTCCAGAGCCTGAGAACCAGGTCATCAGAGCTGCTGTAGAGCCAGAGAACCAGGTCAGCAGAACTGTTGTAGAGCCAGAGAACCAGGTCAGCAGAACTGTTGTAGAGCCAGAGAACCAGGTCAGCAGAGCTGCTCTAGAGCCAGAGAACCAGGTCAGCAGAGCAGCTGTAGAGGCTGAGAACCAGGTCAGCAGAGCCGTTGTAGAGCCAGAGAACCAGGTCAGCAGAGCTGCTGTAGAGCCAGAGAACCAGGTCAGCAGAGCAGCTGTAGAGGCTGAGAACCAGGTCAGCAGAGCCGTTGTAGAGCCAGAGAACCAGGTCAGCAGAGCTGTTGTAGAGCCAGAGAACCAGGTCAGCAGAGCTGCTCTAGAGCCAGAGAACCAGAGCGGCTGTAGAGCCTGAGAACCAGGTCAGCAGAGCGGCTGTAGAGCCTGAGAACCAGGTCAGCAGAGCCGTTGTAGAGCCAGAGAACCAGGTCAGCAGAGCCGCTCCAGAGCCAGAGAACCAGGTCAGCAAAGCTGCTCTAGAGCCAGAGAACTAGGTCAGCAGAGCTGCTGTACAGCCAGAGAACCAGATCAGCAGAGCCGTTGTAGAGCCAGAAAACAAGGTCAGCAGAGCTGCTCTAGTGCCAGAGAACCAGGTCAGCAGAGCTGCTCTAGAGCCAGAGAACCAGGTCAGCAGAGCTGCTATAGAGCCAGAGAACCAGGTCAGCATAGCTGCTATAGAGCCAGAGAACCAGGTCAGCAGAGCTGCTATAAAGCCGGAGAACCAGGTCAGCAGAGCTGCTATAGAGCCGGAGAACCAGGTCAGCAGAGCCGCTCTAGAGGCAGAGAACCAGGTCAGCAGAGCTGCTCTAGAGCTAGAGAACCAGGTCAGCAGAGCCGCTCTAGAGCCAGAGAACCAGGTCAGCAGAGCCGCTGTAGAGCCAGATAACCAGGTCAGCAGAGCTGCTGTAGAGCCAGAGAACCAGGTCAGCAGAGCTGCTGTAGAGCCAGAGAACCAGGTCAGCAGAGCTGCTGTAGAGCCAGAGAACCAGGTCAGCAGAGCTGCTGTAGAGCCAGAGAACCAGGTCAGCAGAGCTGCTCTAGAGCCAGAGAACCAGGTCAGCAGAGCCGCTTTACAGCCAGAGAACCAGGTCAGCAGAGCCGCTCTAGAGCCAGAGAACCAGGTCAGCAAGCTGCTTTAGAGCCAGAGAACCAGGTCAGCAGAGCCGTTGTAGAGCCAGAGAACCAGGTCAGCAGAGCTGCTGTAGAGCCAGAGAACCAGGTCAGCAGAGCTGAGGTACAGCCAGAAAACCAGGTCAGCAGAGTCGCTCCAGAGCCTGGGAACCAGGTCATCAGAGCTGCTGTAGAGCCAGAGAACCAGGTCAGCAGAGCAGCTGTAGAGGCTGAGAACCAGGTCAGCAGAGCCGTTGTAGAGCCAGAGAACCAGGTCAGCAGAGCTGTTGTAGAGCCAGAGAACCAGGTGAGCAGAGCTGCTCTAGAGCCAGAGAACCAGGTCAGCAGAGCGGCTGTAGAGCCTGAGAGCCAGGTCAGCAGAGCCGTTGTAGAGCCAGAGAACCAGGTCAGCAGAGCCGCGCCAGAGAACCATGTCAGCAAAGCTACTCTAGAGACAGAGAACTAGGTCAGCAGAGCTGCTGTACAGCCAGAGAAGCAGATCAGCAGAGCAGTTGTAGAGCCAGAAAACCAGGTCAGCAGAGCTGCTCTAGAGCCAGAGAACCAGGTCAGCAGAGCTGCTGTAGAGCCAGAGAACTGGGTCAGCAGAGCCGCTCTAGAGCCAGGTCAGCAGAGCCGCTCTAGAGCCAGAGAACCAGGTCAGCAAGCTGCTTTAGAGCCTGAGAACCAGGTCAGCAGAGTCGTTGTAGAGCCAGAGAACCAGGTCAGCAGAGCTGCTGTAGAGCCAGAGAACCAGGTCAGCAGAGCTGCTGTACAGCCAGAAAACCAGGTCAGCAGAGTCGCTCCAGAGCCTGAGAACCAGGTCATCAGAGCTGCTGTAGAGCCAGAGAACCAGGTCAGCAGAGCTGCTGTAGAGCCAGAGAACCAGGTCAGCGGAGCTGCTGTAGAGCCAGAGAACCAGGTCAGCAGAGCAGCTGTAGAGGCTGAGAACCAGGTCAGCAGAGCCGTTGTAGAGCCAGAGAACCAGGTCAGCAGAACTGTTGTAGAGCCAGAGAACCAGGTCAGCAGAACTGTTGTAGAGCCAGAGAACCAGGTCAGCAGAACTGTTGTAGAGCCAGAGAACCAGGTCAGCAGAGCTGCTCTAGAGCCAGAGAACCAGGTCAGCAGAGCAGCTGTAGAGGCTGAGAACCAGGTCAGCAGAGCCGTTGTAGAGCCAGAGAACCAGGTCAGCAGAGCTGCTGTAGAGCCAGAGAACCAGGTCAGCAGAGCAGCTGTAGAGGCTGAGAACCAGGTCAGCAGAGCCGTTGTAGAGCCAGAGAACCAGGTCAGCAGAGCTGTTGTAGAGCCAGAGAACCAGGTCAGCAGAGCTGCTCTAGAGCCAGAGAACCAGAGCGGCTGTAGAGCCTGAGAACCAGGTCAGCAGAGCGGCTGTAGAGCCTGAGAACCAGGTCAGCAGAGCCGTTGTAGAGCCAGAGAACCAGGTCAGCAGAGCCGCTCCAGAGCCAGAGAACCAGGTCAGCAAAGCTGCTCTAGAGCCAGAGAACTAGGTCAGCAGAGCTGCTGTACAGCCAGAGAACCAGATCAGCAGAGCCGTTGTAGAGCCAGAAAACAAGGTCAGCAGAGCTGCTCTAGTGCCAGAGAACCAGGTCAGCAGAGCTGCTCTAGAGCCAGAGAACCAGGTCAGCAGAGCTGCTATAGAGCCAGAGAACCAGGTCAGCATAGCTGCTATAGAGCCAGAGAACCAGGTCAGCAGAGCTGCTATAAAGCCGGAGAACCAGGTCAGCAGAGCTGCTATAGAGCCGGAGAACCAGGTCAGCAGAGCCGCTCTAGAGGCAGAGAACCAGGTCAGCAGAGCTGCTCTAGAGCTAGAGAACCAGGTCAGCAGAGCCGCTCTAGAGCCAGAGAACCAGGTCAGCAGAGCCGCTGTAGAGCCAGATAACCAGGTCAGCAGAGCTGCTGTAGAGCCAGAGAACCAGGTCAGCAGAGCTGCTGTAGAGCCAGAGAACCAGGTCAGCAGAGCTGCTGTAGAGCCAGAGAACCAGGTCAGCAGAGCTAATGTAGAGCCAGAGAACCAGGTCAGCAGAGCTGCTCTAGAGCCAGAGAACCAGGTCAGCAGAGCCGCTTTACAGCCAGAGAACCAGGTCAGCAGAGCCGCTCTAGAGCCAGAGAACCAGGTCAGCAAGCTGCTTTAGAGCCAGAGAACCAGGTCAGCAGAGCCGTTGTAGAGCCAGAGAACCAGGTCAGCAGAGCTGCTGTAGAGCCAGAGAACCAGGTCAGCAGAGCTGAGGTACAGCCAGAAAACCAGGTCAGCAGAGTCGCTCCAGAGCCTGGGAACCAGGTCATCAGTGCTGCTGTAGAGCCAGAGAACCAGGTCAGCAGAGCAGCTGTAGAGGCTGAGAACCAGGTCAGCAGAGCCGTTGTAGAGCCAGAGAACCAGGTCAGCAGAGCTGTTGTAGAGCCAGAGAACCAGGTGAGCAGAGCTGCTCTAGAGCCAGAGAACCAGGTCAGCAGAGCGGCTGTAGAGCCTGAGAGCCAGGTCAGCAGAGCCGTTGTAGAGCCAGAGAACCAGGTCAGCAGAGCCGCGCCAGAGAACCATGTCAGCAAAGCTACTCTAGAGACAGAGAACTAGGTCAGCAGAGCTGCTGTACAGCCAGAGAAGCAGATCAGCAGAGCAGTTGTAGAGCCAGAAAACCAGGTCAGCAGAGCTGCTCTAGAGCCAGAGAACCAGGTCAGCAGAGCTGCTGTAGAGCCAGAGAACCAGGTCAGCAGAACCGTTGTAGAGCCAGAGAACCAGGCCAGCAGAGCTGTTCTAGAGCCAGAGAACCAGGTCAGCAGAGCTGCTGTAGAGCCAGAGAACCAGGTCAGCAGAGCCGTTGTAGAGCCAGAGAACCAGGTCAGCAGAGCCGCTGTAGAACCAGAGAACCAGGTCAGCAGAGCTGCTCTAGAGCCAGAGAACCATGTCAGCAGAGCTGCTCTAGAGCCAGAGAACCATGTCAGCAGAGCTGCTGTAGAGCCAGAGAACCAGGTCAGCAGAGCAGTTGTAGAGCCAGAGCACCAGGTCAGCAGAGCTGCTCTAGAGCCAGAGAACCAGGTCAGCAGAGCTGCTGTAGAGCCAGAGAACTAGGTCAGCAGAGCTGCTGTAGAGCCAGAGAACCAGGTCAGCAGAGCCGTTGTAGAGCCAGAGAACCAGGTCAGCAAAGCTGCTGTAGAGCCAGAGAACCAGGTCAGCAGAGCTGCTGTAGAGCCAGAGAACCAGGTCAGCAGAGCTACTCTAAAGCCAGAGAACCAGGTCAGCAGAGCTGCTCTAGAGCCAGAGAACCAGGTCAATCAGAGCCGCTGTAGAGCCAGAGAACCAGGTCAGCAGAGCTGCTGTACAGCCAGAGAACCAGGTCAGCAGAGCCGTTGTAGAGCCAGAGAACCAGGTCGGCAGAGCCGTTGTAGAGCCGGAGAACCAGGTCGGCAGAGCCGTTGTAGAGCTGGAGACCCAGGTCAGCAGAGCCGCTGTAGAGCCAGAGAACCAGGTCAGCAGAGCCGCTCTAGAGCCAGAGAACCAGGTCCGCAGAGCCGCTGTACAGCCAGAGAACCAGGTCAGCAGAGTCGCTCTAGAGCCTGAGAACCAGGTCAGCAGAGCTGCTATAGAACCAGAGAACGAGGTCAGCAGAGCTGCTTTATGGCCAGAGAACTGGGCCAGAGAACCAGGTCAGCGAACCAGGTCAGTAGAGGTGTTGTAGAGCCAGAGAAACAGGTCAGCGAGCTGCTGTAGAGCCAGAGAAGCAGGTCAGCAAGCTGCTGTAGAGCCAAAGAACCAGGTCAGCAGAGCTGCTGTAGAGCCAGAGAACCAGGTCAGCAGAGCCGTTGTAGAGCCAGAGAACCAGGTCAGCAGAGCTGTTGTAGAGCCGGAGACCTAGGTCAGCAGAGCTGCTGTAGAGCAAGAGAACCAGGTCAGCAGAGCCGCTCTAGAGCCAGAGAACCAGGTCAGCAGAACTGCTGTAGAGCCAGAGAACCAGGTCAGCAGAGCTGCTGTAGAGCCAGAGAACCAGGTCAGCAGAGCCGCTGTAGAGCCAGAGAACCAGGTCAGCAGAGCCGCTGTAGAGCCAGAGAACCAGGTCAGCAGTCCTTCTGTAGAGCCAGAGAACCAGGTCAACAGAGCCGCTCTAGAGCCAGAGAACCAGGTCAGCAGAGCTGCTGTAGAGCCATAGAACCAGGTCAGCAGAGCCGCTGTAGAGCCAGAGAACTGGGTCAGCAGAGCCGCTCTAGAGCCAGGTCAGCAGAGCCGCTCTAGAGCCAGAGAACCAGGTCAGCAAGCTGCTTTAGAGCCTGAGAACCAGGTCAGCAGAGTCGTTGTAGAGCCAGAGAACCAGGTCAGCAGAGCTGCTGTAGAGCCAGAGAACCAGGTCAGCAGAGCTGCTGTACAGCCAGAAAACCAGGTCAGCAGAGTCGCTCCAGAGCCTGAGAACCAGGTCATCAGAGCTGCTGTAGAGCCAGAGAACCAGGTCAGCAGAGCTGCTGTAGAGCCAGAGAACCAGGCCAGCAGAGCCACTGTAGAGCCAGAGAACCAGGTCAGCGGAGCTGCTGTAGAGCCAGAGAACCAGGTCAGCAGAGCAGCTGTAGAGGCTGAGAACCAGGTCAGCAGAGCCGTTGTAGAGCCAGAGAACAAGGTCAGCAGAGCTGCTGTAGAGCCAGAGAACCAGGTCAGCAGAGCTGCTGTAGAGCCAGAAAACAGGTCAGCAGACCCGCTCTAGAGCCCGAGAACCAGGTCAGCAGAGCTGCTGTAGAGCCAGAGAACCAGGTCAGCAGAGCTGCTGTAAAGCCAGAGAACCAGGTCAGCAGAGCTGCTGTAGAGCCAGAGAACCAGGTCAGCAGAGCTGTTGTAGAGCCTGAGACCCAGGTCAGAACAGGTGCTGCAGGGACTGGAGAGGTACAAACGTAATCAGACACAGAAGAGGTGCAATGATGCAGCATAATATAGCACATTCTGTGACAATATTTTGCTATTTTGTCATTTTACAACACAGTGTTACTGTCTGGGCAATCGTTTCTCCTCATTAGCAGCACTCTAACACCCGAATACAGCCGTCAGCAACGAAATGGTGACAGTTAATCTCTGCAAAGCATCTGTCCCCCCGGGGGACCACGGCTGATGCTTTTGAAAGCCTCTTTTGATCCATCTGAGCTAAAATCAATGTTTGCAACTGATACAGAAGATCTGAATCATGCGGCAAGTGTGGAAAATATGTAAATTCTCCGAGATCGCGGCGGCCACAATATTGCGTTATTCCAGTGGTCCTGCCTATGAGCAAAGACTTGTAGTGTAATGGCCTTGGTTTACTGACTGTGTTGTAAATCCATGGAACTGTCCCCCAGAAGAATATTTGGGCAAAAAATAACCTCGAAGTACTGATTCTGTGGTACTGATAAAGTAAGGGTAAAAGTAGAGGCCATGCAAGGTCACTGAAGTCAGGAAGGAATGGGCAGTTCTGGACAGCATTGTCATTCTCCAGGTAGGAATTCCCATGCAGGGCAGCGCCAAGTAGCTGGGATAAAACAAGCATTTGCAATGCAATAGGTCTCTCGTTTACGCGAGTTGAAGCTATTGGCATTGTAAATGACAATGTCTTTTATTTATGTTTTAAAAACAAAACATAAATAAAAGGCATTGTCATTTACAATGCCAATAGCTCAAACTTGCTTCAATGCGAGACCTATTGCATTGCAAATGCTTGCTTTTTATGGAAATCCGAAAACAAGCAACAAGACGAAATATACTCAGTGCATCACAATGTATAACTTACAAACTGAGGAAGGATAATATACAATGCGTGGTTCGGAACAAAATCACAAAAAGTATATGAAACCAATGAAAAGGAAAAAGAGCATGCTAATACACTACGATGACCAGCATGCAATGGGGACAAAATGAGGCTTTCAATTACTTATGTCTGACGAACACAAACGGCATTACCTAACGGACGGACACGCCGGATGGAACTAAAGAATTAACCAAGGAGCTGAAACCCCTTAAGTAAATTTAATGCAAATTCCACAATTTGCAAAAACAAGCGCAGAAAAAAAACAAGGCTTTTTTGCCAAGTTGATGCATTAAATAGTCCGAACGTGAAACAATGTTTCCGAGCCACTACGCTGAAGTTACTGTCAGAATGTATTTAAAACGAGCATGATTTACACAATAGCTGGTCTCCAGTTAGAGAAAAGCAAGCACGCGATATAAACAGATGGATACAATGGTATTAAACAGTGGCACGGCAGGAGTCAAGCGTGCGGGTAAAGCAAACAGATAAAATGTAAATAGTTGGCTACTCAGCAGAGGACCTCAAATACAACCACCTTAAAGAGTAAAGCATAAAACACAAGGAGTTGCTAAAATATTTTGACAGATGTAAATAATAAGCGAGTGGGCAGTTAAAGTTCATGGACACAATGCAAATAGTTGGCTACATGCAGAGCACCGTAAATTCGACTAGCTAAAGGAGTTAAGCACAAAAAGACAAGGAGTTGCCAAAAAGCATAGACAGATGTCAATAGAAATTGGACATGGTAGTTTACAATGGCTAATAACCTCCAATATTTCCACAGAGATAAAGGTGAAGAGACATAATCCGAATATTACACAGTCTACAGAAAAGGATAAAAGAGTGGAATTTACCAGAGAATTCACCATAAAAGTTAATAATTGGCTCAACAAGGAGTTAAAGGTAATAAGTTGTAACTAACTCTGATGACCAGATTCCACAGCCCAACAATAAAAAAATAGGAATTCAACACTTATTTTATCCATTACTTTACAGACCAACCAGTCAATTCCTGATGAGAACCAAAAAAGAAATGTGAGGTCCAAAACGCGTCGTCGACCAATTATGGGGAGTTATTTCAGCTATTGCGACAATCGCATGTAGGCAATCCTGCAAAAGACATTGGTAGCCTACTCCAACAGAGTGAATTAGATAACCTCTATAGGAGAAATTGAAAAAGAGGTTAAGAAGAACATTAATATCAGAACCTCACAACCCATGAAATCATTTGACTGGTTTAAATGTCACTTAAAGAAATTTTAAGTTTTTTCAAGTTTGATATATGTTTTAAGATGTGATTTATTTTTTGTACATTTTGTGTTGAAGGTGATGTTTGAAAATAAGTTATGTTTACTCATAGAAGGCAGTAAATAATGGGCCTCAGACAGAAATGTGGTCTCAATAATATGTTAAGGTGTTTATGAAATACACATAAATAATATGACGTCTCAAAAATCATAATACGATTAAGGCAATTAAATTACTTGATCTTTTGTAAAAAGTGTTGACTGAATTTTTTCAACCTGGGAATAATGTAAGTTTTTGATTTTTAAGTGGCCCATCCTAGCTGAATTATAAGGCCCAACCCCCCTATATGTAACTTTTAAAAAGTTGGCATTTTTCTTGCCCAAGTCATTTAGTGCCTGCAGTCTGTCTCTGGTCACATGACTGGATGTAGTTAACAATTGGGCTTTGTGTATTCCTCCTAGACAGCCACACACAATGGGAGCTTAGACTGGACTGGGTGGGCCATCACTGGCAAGATGGAAGGGAGAAGCTGAGCCCAGCTTCACTTACACTTGAATAGGCTCTGTCCTGTCTCCACACAATGGGTTGCATAGCCCCCGTGGTTAGTCTGGAGGAAGGGCATCAGTACCCTTTAAAGCCTGCCTCCAGAAGCTTCTCCCCACTTCAAAGGCACAACTGGGTATAAATACTGGACCTCAAACACAACTACTTCAGTACACTTCTGGACCTGTGGATACTCTATCAGGAAGAAGGACTGCTGTGCTGCTGAAGGACTGGCACTCTGCTGGACTGGATTTGCATCTCTTGATCCCAGAACCTAGAGTGACTCCAAGGGCTAGTTGGCTGATCGTCTGATCTGAAGCCTCAGGGAGAACAGGCTTCCAATAACTTTGCATCTGTACCTGGACTCTGCCATCTGGGAGTCTACCTTGCCAAATAGGTCCTCGGCCCTTGGAAGTGGGCTTAAGGTAGGTGCATTGCATCTGCTCTGTGTATTCAGCAGAACCGACATATCACCTCTGCAGCGCAGCCCAACCTCAAGCAGGATCAATGCATCTTCGCTGCTGTGTGGATTGGACTCATTGCAAAGACTTGCATTGCAGTGGCCGCCGCCCACATCACCTTTGGAGCTGCAGCTGCGCAATGAATCTTTGGCACTCGCCCTAGCATCTCTCATCAAGGGCAGCCTCGATAATGACGACGGGCTACGCATTGCAGCCTCACAGCTCCTCTGACCAGCTGCATCGCCCCGACTGCGCGACGCATCCCAAGCCCCGGTCGACGGGATTCTCGACTTGGACGTGACATGGCCTTGTACCTCCGCCTCACTGCATCTCGGAACCGACGCATCGCTTAGGCTGCGCAACGAATGTTCAACGCAGATGCTCCGATTAAAGGCAGTTTTTTCCAGCAGGCCTACCTGGGTCCCTGCAGCTGGCCCATGCTCCATCACGGCCAGCCTGAACTTTGACTTTGTCCCAGTCCAGCGCGACCAGATATCCCCAGTAGGCACTTTATGTCTTTGGCGCTATTTTTCTCTAAAATCTTTAAAATTCAGTATCTCCGGTTCTGCCGATTGGATTTCTGTTGTTTTGGTTTTGTTTCATTTATTACAAATCACTCTCTTTTTCTAATCCGGTTGTGGGCTCCTTTTGTGGTGTGTTTTCACTGATTTAATGTTGGAAATGTTGCACAAATACTTTACACATTGCCTTTGAGTTAAGCCTGACTGCTCTGTGCCAAGATACCCAAGGGTTGAGCACAGGTTAATTGAGGGTTTGCTTTTGTGACTTCACCCTGGGAAGAATTGAGGTTGCGGCTTGAGACGGGTTTCACCCCCCTCAACCAATAAACCCCATTTTTTACACTGAATTTGGTACTCACTTCACTAGGAAGCCAATTAGGATCCTTAACAATGTAGATATGGTTGAATATTCATGGTGGATTACAGAAATCTGTCCATTAAATCGAAAACTCCATTGAAAAGGGGACATGAAGGCTGAAGATCAAAAGCAACATGACATTCTCAATTTTAGTCGGGAGATAACAAGTGCATATACAGCAGTTCAGCTCTGCTGGTGTGAGAAAATTTACTGAGGTAGTGAAGATGACAATTAGCCAATTTGTTGATTTATTTTGATGTGTGAGATGAGTGACGAGGTATTGAGTATAAATCTCAAAGATCTTACTGACATTATGACTGATGGATTTAATCTGCTCACCTTGCATTTATTAGTCAGTTGTCAGAAGAATTTATTCTACATTTGTGGGAAACGAAAATAATTCCATTTTATTGGGATTAAACAGAAAAATAGTGTGGCAACCAAGATGACATATTGAAAGAGAATTGAGCGCCATCCACATCCTGGTGAATGGACACTCATGTTTCTTTGAGCTCTGAGCCTCAAGATATAAACTGATTAGAGTGGGATCCAATATGGAGCAGTGGTGGGTTGGTGAATTGTTGGAGATGTTCTTAGCAAACTTTATCAGTTGATAATAACTGGTTACAAACTGAGTTAACCA
Source organism: Calotriton arnoldi (assembly GCA_963921515.1). Classification (NCBI taxonomy): domain Eukaryota; kingdom Metazoa; phylum Chordata; class Amphibia; order Caudata; family Salamandridae; genus Calotriton; species Calotriton arnoldi. Next base: position 108,998 of record CAWUFW010013196.1, read on the forward strand.
ACTCATTACTTGACAGTGGAAACCAAAGTGGTGCTTTAAAACTTCTCCATTCTTCAGTCACACTATACCAAAATGTATTGCATCCTCCAAACACACCATCAGATGTAATAATTACTGAAAGTCCGAAAGAGAGAGCTGTAAATTGCTCTGGGGAATAAGGCGATTGCTGTGAGACATTTATCCTGTCTAATAAAGTTATTCTTGGGGGAGTCTTTGGACTGTGTAACCACAGGAATCACAGAGCTTTCTAAATGAGAGAAAGCTTAAGGTCCCTAACAATCAGTGCTCAGTGAACTCAATGTACGCAGTCTGCAACACAAAGTGCGGGACACTGGGTAGACCTGAGCAAGCAGACTGAATCTTAACTTAGGAGAGGGTCTGTGGGGTGAGTCTGGTACAATACAGCACCGTAAACCCAGCAACAATGAAGCAACAATGTCCAGACAAAAGGTGTGTGTCCATACTACCTTTTATGATAACTTGTATGCATGTATGTACATATGTTTACATTACAAGCAGTTCAGATCAAATATAAAGTACACAAAACACAATACTACACAATCTTAAACACAATACCAAATACAACACAATGAGCTTGTAATCTCACAAAGAGAAGGGTGGCCTTGTGTGGCTTATGGGACAGCAGTTTAAGCAGAGGAGTAGAGAATACATTACAAAGTCTTGGTAGCTGGCTAAATGCTATATAATGTTTGTAAACCGTTCTAGTGAGCGCAATGCTTTATCACTTCCAAAAGATCATACCATACCGGAAATGGAGAGAACACAGAACCAATGCAAACAATATGCATATGATGTGGGAAGGCCTGCAAACAAAAACGGTTTATAAGGACTAACTAATACAGACTTTATTATTTAAGATGGTGCATCGTAACATTTACTTCCAAAGGAGGCTAATTTGTTCTCTTCAATTTACTTACAAGTGTTCACAAACTAAGATGTTTATAGAAGCTTAAATTTCATAAGAGAAAATAAACCCACAACAATAACAACAGTTTCACAGGTTACACAGGAAGCAAGGGACTAATGTCTCTGTAACTAGTGTCACACTGGTGAAGAGGGAGCTGCGCTAACCTCACGTGTGCCAACTGGCACACAAGGTCAACCCAAGAGCGCAGTGGCCTCAAAGCAAACAACAACTGTTCCTGGATCCAGCTAGCGAACTGGACCGCCATGTTCGGAAAGCTTAAGGGGCCAAGATGATATGGACGAATAAAATAAGAGGTGAAGCAAAGGGGTGTGGTAGCTAGGGTGGGTCACCAGCTATCAACTGCACATGTAGGGACAATCTCTCTTTCATTGTTTCTGCTGCTGGTGCGAGATACAAGAGGCGCAATAGATGTTACAAAAATTGATGTCTGAAGAGGTTGTATTCTCAGCAGCGTCCACTCAGTCTGGTGATGTGGGGTACAGTGGTCTTGTGTTATCTTCAGGGTCTCTGGAATTGCAGGAGTCCTTAGGCTGGCTGACGACTTCCATGCTTGTTAAATGAAGCAGCAACAAGGCAGACAAGCACAGTATCAGAAGGGTCTTGCAGAAAGAATTGGGCAGCACCATGGTGCCACACTATGAATAGAGTTTGCATTCTTACATTTTCAAAGTGTCAGACAATCAGACTGGGGTCAAGCTGCATCAACCCATGGAAGCGGTGTGTGGGATAGTGTTGGGGCACCTGTCTCTGTGCGGGGGCTCCAGCAAAATCTTCAAGGGCGTCTCTGATGGGAAGATGTGGGGATTCCCTCCAGACTACCTAAACAAAGACCAGGAAGAAGGCATGTGGGATGGAAGTGTACTCTGTGAGCAGAAGTTGCCCTCCATTTTACAAACCCCATTTGCAGTATGTGATCAATGTTGTTGAACGTTGACAGATAATCCAAATTTAGGTAAACTGACCGGCAAGTTTTGTGAAGCCCTTTGTTAAAATCCATACACATTAATATTCCCAACAGGTGAGCATGGCAAGTAATGTTCGTGAAGTGGGAATCACCAACTTGAATTGCAAAAGACCATCACTGAAAAGATACAATCTAGACCCACACATCACATAGTACAGTTTAGAGAACCTCCATTTTTTAAGTGATTTAACAGGTTTGCACAGACAATCTGTGTGTCCCTAGGAAGCCATTCTCAGCAATAACTGTTTAGTCTTGATGTTGACCCGTGGAATAAACATTAAGGGTTGAGGCATCAACGTATTCTGAACGGAAAAAATAGCAGTTAATATCTTTGACTGGCCTCCTTGTAATACATTTTAGGTTGTAAAAATCAAGTCCCTGAGTACTTGTATCTGTTTATTGATCTAAACCTATGAAAACTTAAAATTAAAATTTGCCTCTTGCTACAGTCAATTTGTATATTTTTATTTTGCACTAATTAATTTAGGTAAAAAGAGAACGCTGTTGACTTATTCACCTATTTGCATTCCCTTCAGGATTGAGTATAAACTTGAAATTTTTCAGATGAACCATTATTTATGTAATCGGGTTATTGGGGCCTTCATCAGGCCTGGCTTATGTTGTGATCTCTGAGGTATATTTCGTTTAAGATTGTATATCCATCCATAATTAGACTATATTTACTTCCATACCTTTACTCTGATCTACCTTCACTTCACCAACCTGTCCAGAACCAAACAGTAAGCAGCGTCTCCAGCCTCTCTTCCTGACACATGCAGAGAGAAGTATTGATTGTACAACACAGAGAGGAAGAGCTTCCAGCAAGGGAACATTTTTGGGTGAGTTTACATAGTGGAGTGTGCCTTGACTAGGGATTATTTAAGAAACATTTTCTGTTTTTTGTGTTACTGAGAAACCAGGAAACAGAATGTAACACTACTCTGATTGAGGCTACTCAATTTTTTGCTAAGCCAATGAGGAGGAAGATTGCAATTTTTACACAGCGATGTTGCATTTTGGTTCATAATGACAGGCAAAGAACTTGAAAGTTGTCATAAGAAAGTGACACAATTATTTGGAATACTTTGCTGACTACTATATGAAGAGTCCATCTTGCCTAGTCATAGTCCTTATTGTAAAGATATTATGAGAGCTAAAAAGTCAGTCTTCATTTAGTAGAAGAGTTGTAAATATTCATTAGTTATGTCTGCCTAAGTTTAAAAATATAGTTCACAATTTATTACACACAATGTCATTGTATTGTACTAAACCTTCATCATATTATGTTTTTAAGGTTTCTAGGTTACTAAAAATGTTTCTACCAAAACAGACATAATACACGCTTAATCAGCTGTAACCAAGCATTCTCTCAAGCATATTCATATATACCCTCCTACCACTAGCTAATACATCTACATTTGTCAGTCATTCAAGGAAAATGATTCTCCATGGAAAAACCAAGAAATATTCTTGAGATACATCATAAAAGAATGGGTGCGAAGGTGGTTTTGATGGACATTGAATCTGGCATACTGCTTCAGAGTGTGAGTAAGACTGAATCAAACTATTTATAGTGTAGTTTGTATTCTGGCAGTAAGAAAGGATAAACCTAAGCAACAAGAAACAAAAAGATTTAGGGCCTTATTACGAGTTTGGCAGTCCTAACCTGTGGTGGCGGTACGACCACTGCCACATTGCGGGCCCGCCCATAGTATTATGAGTGTGGCTGTCGGACTGCCTGAGGACTGCTGCGACCGTCGGGGTCAAGGATCCTGCGTCAGTCACGCAGTGGTCAGGCAGCATAGTAATATGCTGGCTGTGCCGCTGAGGCACCGCCAAGCATATGAGAAGTTGCAAAACCACCATCCTTTTCATGGCAGTGAGCCCACCTTGAAGGGTGGCTGTGAGGCAACTAAGGGGGCTCCAACACTGCTCCCTGCCGCTCCTGGGCCTAGGGGTACATGCGGGAGAGGCAGATGTATTGCCCCCCGTGATTTGCACCCCCATTCCCTGCACAGTGTGGCATGTATGCCACACCGTGCAGGAAGGGGCAGTCGGCGATCTGACAGCATAGGTCTGCATGTTAGGCTCTCTATGAGCCTAAAAGACAGCTGCTGTCAGACCGCTGCAGGACCGCCCACCAGACCAGGATTAAAGTCCTAATCTGAAGGGCGGTAACACCACAGCTTTCGCAGTCCTACAGAGGACGGTGCGTTGTACTGTCTGCTGCAGGACCACCAAAGTCGTAATAAGGCCCTATGAGTGCAAGACTGAAGGACAAAACTCACCTCAGTGTATTTACATAAATAAATAGTCAACCTGCTTCAATTAAAATTCGATGGGGAATGGGCCTGTGTTGGTGCCCTTCCCAAGCCACTCTGGGCCTCGAAGTCTCCATCCCCTGGGGACTGAAACAAAGCAAGATGACCAGGGACCTCGTCTCACCAAGATAAACAACTGCCAGGCACATTACCCACCCCCATGCCAGTGTCTGGGGGGACAAGGCACAGCAGCCCACTGCCTCCTGCCCATGGGCAAGAGGGCACAGAGCAGCTTCTGCCTCTGGGACGGAGTCAAAGGCAAGCAGTTTGCTCCCACCCAACGCACTAGCAGAAAAGAGTTTTGTGGGCTCCAGCACCAGATCAGCGCGTTTCCCAAAACAAAGGCATTTTGGAAAGAGCAGAAAGCTGCTTAATAAATATTCATCACCTCGCCAAAGAGGCGGCCCATAAACTCCCACGTGGGCATTCTAAGCTACATACTGTTGTCCTGTGGTGCCCCAGGAAGGGCAATCACACCAACAACGTTACCTGGTACTGTCCCCATTGGTTTCAGTGTAATAGTGAATTAGAACATGTTTTCTGCTTTTACTAATGTGGTGACGGCTTGTCAAAGCCAATAGGCCTGCATTATTGATAATCACGCTCCCTTACAGTGTGATACTGCATCTAATATAGGTACGTATTGTAGTTATAGGGCTGAGATCGCTTCCCAATCCATCACATTAGCAACACTATGGGTGTAGCTTGTTATGAGATTGTCACAAAAGGTATTTCCATCTACCCCATTGAACATATTTGTAATTCAATGCATAGTACTTAGTAGTGTGTACATAATAAAAGTACTTTTCCTTTTATAAGAAAAAGCACTGAATGTACAATAATTTATTGAGTGTTGTTGCTGCTGCGCACCAGCCAGCTGGGGTTACTAGCTGACACAATCTCCCCTGAGTAGGCCTTGGGCTGCTCTGCTTCACTACCCTGAGACAGTAAAATGCTACAACGGGGTACTTCGATCTTAGTAAAGAAGAAGTTCCAGACTTATTACTTGTGAAGGACTCGCATCCTTCGCAACTAATAATCCACTTCCTTCAGCCACCATCTCTGCTAAGCATTCGGAATACAATGTTACTGCATCCACAACCTGGATCTCAGATTTCCTTTGACAAGACCCACTTGTTTTCCTGTGTGCTTGTATTGAGTGGAATTGGGAATGCAGAGAAGTATTTCAGAAAGTTGTGTTGTTGATGGAAAAAGCTTTTGAGCTATATTTGAACATTTATATGATCTGTACTAAGATTGAAGGCTGTTACATTTTACTAAAAGTTAACCTGTGACAGAACAGAAAGGACTCAACCTGGACAATCTCACTCTTGCTGCATATGATTGTCAAAGTATTAGGTACTATGTATGTAAGAATTTCTAAAACTAGGAAATGCAGAATATTAACACTATTGATTATCTTGCAGTTCTACAACAGTCTAATAGAAAATATAACTCATCTTCCGCAGAGAGTGAATAGTGATGTAGCTTGAGGTAGTTTTTCAAGTCATGGAGAGAAGTGATAGTGACCATATATTTGAGGTATTCATTCTATGCATGTTCAGTTTTCAGGAATTACCAGATCCACATCAAAGTACAGAGTTGGTTAAACAGAGATATTGCTTAGGTATATTCGTCTACTATTACAGTGAAGCGCAGAACCTTATATGGTGAGATACTTAAGCTATCGCTTTACCTATTAGATATCCAGCAAGAAGGCATCCAAGATCGCCGTAGCCTGAGCCTGCAGAAGGTGACCCTACAGAAGGGTCTAGTGCACGGACTAAAAGATTCTCATAAAGCCGACAGACTTCCTTGGGGTTTCAGGCACCGCCGACTGAGGCACCACTGGAGGTCTCTCACCTGCTACATGGTGTGAGGCACCTACAGGACGAATGAGGCCTTAAGGCCTAGCAGGTGCAAGACCTACAGAAGGCAGAAGAGGCTGAGACAGATGGAGTATCAGGTGTTAGAGTCTGGGTCACTGCCAGAGCCGCAGGGTTTGATAGCTGCTAGACGACCTACCCAGGAGGAGTTTTTCCAGGCACAACTTGATTGCCCTACACTTGTGGGACTTCTGAAGGAAGTCCAGGAACAGGTCAGCAAGGGAGTGGATGGAAGGCATTAGGTTGCTTGGGAGAATTGACTGCTTTATAGAGAGCCTGTGAATCTTGAGCCAGGGACTAACAAGAGGCTAGAGATTCCCCTAGTACAAAATACATTTTCTGTTGTCACTTGCCCACAAATTGCTTCTGGCTGATCTCATAGGCACAAACAAGACCCAGGATAGATCGGAGTCTTTGTTCTATTGGCCAGAGATGCCAGCTAAAGAGATGTTCTGTCAAAGCTGTCCTACTTGCCAAATGAGTGGTGAGACAGGAGGTAAGACTAAGGCACAGTTAATGCCACTGCCAGTTGTACATGTTCCATTGGAGCTGGAGGGCATTGACATTGCTAATCTGCTTGACACCCTCCTTTTAGCATGAGGCAACAAGTATAACTTGATTGTATTGGAACATGTCATCACGTATTCAAAGGCAGTACCGCACAAGAGAATGACTTCTAAGTTAGTAGTAGGAGCACTCCTTGAGATCTTCACAAGAGCTGAATTTCAGAAGACAGTGATTTCTGACCAGGGAAAAAACTTAATCTCCTCTTATATGATAAAGAGAGAGATGTGGGAACATGGTAGTGTGACCTACCACTAACAAACCAACTGGTTGGTGAAGAGGGTTAACAAGACCCTCAAGAGCATGATGGCGACCTCTGGAGTAAATGGGACATTATTCTGCCTTGTCTCTTATTTTCCTATGGAGAAATTCTACAGAAAGGACTTGGGTTTGTTCCTTCCAACTTCTTGTTGGGTACCCAGTTCGGGGTCCAGTCACCTTAGTCTAAGAAGGGTGGGAATGAACTTTGGATTTTCCACAGAATTATGTGGTGGACTATGTGGCTAGCCTAATGCAGTTGTTGGCACAATAAATGAATCAGGCTAAGAAAAACCTTCAGGTAAACCAGGAGCTGATGAAGGCACAGTATGACCAGAAATCAATGATGACTGGGTACTAGGAAGGTTAGGATATGATAGTGCTAAGTCCATTTGTCCTAGAGCTTTACAGGATAAGTGGTGTAGGCCATACAAGGTAGTATAGAAGATTTCTGATGGGAACTACTTGTTGAAGACAGCTGCCATAAGGGGACAAAAGAAGGTGCTCCACATGGACCAGATGAAGTCATAACTCCGAATAGACTTTACAATGAACATCCTAGCAAAGACAGAAGAGGTTTAGGAGGAGAGTGACCCACTGCCTGGCCTACTGCACAGTGATAATTGGAATGGTTCTGTGGAAGGGGTACAACTTGCCCCTGAAATGACTCCCAACCAACAAGAAAGGGTAGAATACTAAAGGGATGATTTTCACACCTCTTCTCACTGACCTCAGACATGAAGCCTGTCTTTAAGCATGACAGACAATAGCTTGCAAATGAAGAGGTTTACAGCTTGTCAGACTGAGCTCAGGAATGCATTAAAGCAGAAGTTGCAAAGATGGTGGATTTGGAAGTGATTGTGCATTCTTATAGTCCTTAGGAAAGTCCAGTAGTGCTGGTGCACAAGCAAGGACCTACAGACTTGTGCTTTTGTGCGGACTACTGGGCCTTTAATGGGGTTACCCAGATGAAAACACACCAGATTCCCAATCTGATGAGCTACAGCCAGTGTGCTGCCTGCTTCTCAAGTACCTTCAATCTGACCAGTGGTTATTGCCAAATCACACTGATGCCTAGTGCCAAGGAGAGGACTGAACTCCCCAGGGGTTGTACCTACTTGGGATCATGACTTTCATGGTCAATGATAATTCTGCTACTTTTCAGCTCCTAGTGACCAATGTTTTCTTTGGGGTAGAAGAGTTCTGTGCGCCTTACCATGAAGACCCTGTCACATTTAACAATTTGTGGAACACCTGAGGCACCTAGAACAAGTGTCAGGCTACAGGGGGGCAAAACTGAAGATCCAGTCTGTGTTGGAAAGGGAGATTCCTTCCCACCCAGGCGCAGGTTAGAGCATTTTAGGACTCACTGAATATTACATTAACTTTATGGCTCAGCATGGGCACCCCTGACAGTCCTGCCATCCAAGCAGAAGTATAAGAAAGTGATCTGGATTGCAGAGTGTCAGAAGGCCTTGAAGAACCTATAGGCAGCACTATGCAAAGCTCCTGGATCAAACTATGAAGGGTTCAGTCAACCCTTCATAGTGAAGCATGACACCGCACCTTGATGACAAGGATACAGAGCATCCAGTGGCATTCATCAGTTATAGACTGATTCTCAGGGAACAGAACTCCTGGCATTGAAAAGGAATGATTTGCGATAGTGTTAGCCCTCAGGAGGTCCTGGCCTCACTTGTTTGGTACCATGTTTCTGGCCAGACAGGTCACAAGCCACTCAAGTGGTTGATGGCAATGAAGGAGGAAAACTCAAAGTTGTTGAGATGGTTTATTGAGTTACAAGGCCTAAATTTCATGGCGGCACACAAAGCCAGAATGCAACATGAGAATGTACATGGTATGACACATCTGAACTTCCGCAGCACAATCTGCACAGCTCTCCTGCCATCATCTCAAATGGAAAATCATAGGGAGGCTACCTAGGCAGCCAGAACTTACCCTCAACTATTGGTCAGAGTGTATTAAAAAGTAGAACTGTGAGCCAATGGGTAAAGGGCGGCACAGGATCAATAGAAAAAACTTCTTGAGAGGGATGTTATTCAAAGATACACTTGTTGTAGGTGTTGAGAAATAAGTCGGTTGAAAGGAAATACTTATAGAAAAGTATGAGAACAGAGTGGGTAGAAGGACAAGAGAATGGGGAGGCAAGAGAAGGGAGTTGGACAGAAGAGTGAATCATTTGTGATTGATCCTCATTTTGTTATTTTCGTTGAAAGACGTAGTTTACATAACACCCAGTTTAGCATGGATACAAGGGAAAGAACTGGTTTAAAGAATTTATGACATATGTTTTACCTACAAGTGCATAACAGAATGGTGAGAGTGGGTGCAATAGGTAATGAAAACATTTATAAACAAAATTAAAATATGTGCACATTTGTTGACCCTCACTATGCAGTAACCACGGACCTCTGCTCACACAACACCCTGAGAGGCTACCACCTGAAGCTCCAGCAGCAAAAGTAAAGGGGCTGATACATCAAAGTAAAGTGTGATAACAAGAAATACTGGATCAAGTTAAAGGTTAAAGCACCCTACGTATTAACCAACTTCCATCCCATTCAGACTATTGAATTCGCACACCTTTATATGTGTTAACCCAACTTCATCTGTTACAAATAGCTGCTTAGAAAAATAGCTAGAATGTGTGCTATTAATCTGAGCACATTCACACCTTTCCTGTGTTACAGGCATTTAGTAAAGCACCATCGTACATATAGAGTCTATACAAGTGCAAATCTCTTCAATTTATATTGTTCTCTTCAACATTTAATGGCATTTGACAAGACAGCCACATACTACTCCCACCCATAGCACTGCAGATTCTCACCAGCATTCTGCCCCACTCCCAGCACTGTTAAGTCCACACCTGGATCCTCCACCATTCCTATTGGGCGATAGTATAGCTCTGACGACTCCATGCACACATTCTACCCCACTCTCGGTACTTACAGACCTGCAGTGCACACAGGTGCTGAGTATAGCCTTACTTCCACTTGAGTTTTCAACCTTGCTACCTGTTTGAGCATGGCTTCATTAGGTGGTCCCTGCTCACATGGAGTTAGGCGCCGGGTCATTGATGACGCACAAGACCTCGGGGGTAAATCAGGAGAAGGATTTGAAAAATGACTGGTCCATGGGACTTTCAAATTTTGCATATTCACCATGATGTAATGGCAGATCTAGTGAAGGATGACAAAAGGTGTTGGGGGATGGGAGGGTGGTAGTCCTCCCTAAATTTCACCCTACAAACCATGATTAGTACCTAGTGAGCATAGTTTGGGAGGAGCCCTTTAGAGCAAGAGAAGAATAAAGGCAAAAATATCTAATATCCAATAATGACAGTGTGAAGGAAAAAGGGAAGGAAAACCAGCATGTCAGACAATAAAAGAAGGCGGCAATATAGAGGAATGAGGCAAATAACCTTCTCTCTCTTTTACTAGATATCAATGAATTTAACCAGGCTTACTAAGGATGACTAGAGAAGTTCCTCCCTTAATAAAGTGCTGCATGCTTCTTTCAAGCCATCACTGAATGGCTTTATGTGTATATTGCTTGCAAATGCTGTCCATCCAAACTCCCCCGTGTCTGCATTTTACATAAGTCTCTGCAAGTGACATGAATCACTGTACATGGAATTATCCCAGAAAACGTATATTTTTTATTCAACCACGTTCTGTGTAACCCACTGCTTCAAGAGCTTGCTTGGGTGATCAATGCAAGTGTGCTGTGTTGCTTACTTTGGTGAGGTGAATGACTCCATCAGATGTAACCGAACAGCCCATAAAACCAACATACTGCAGCTCAGGACAGTGCTCAGCAAATGCCTTCACCGACTGGTCTGTCACCTGCACGAAAGGAAACAGAAAACAGAGTTGAAGTGACCTTCTAGCACAGTGCCCTGATGTTATGCACATTAGGATGTAGTCTATAGATTCGGTCTAAGTTCAGTTGTGCCTGGACATTATACAAATCTGCACAGAAAGGTTCTGTGATGTTTCACCATATTAACAATCTTGCAGTGCGACAGCTCCAATGAAAAAGATTTTTTTCTTGGTACGAGCAATGTTTGCTAATTCGTAAACAAAATGTGCTGAAACCTGCGATAATCCACAATGTTAATGGGAGCCCAGAACAACAGTTCTCAACTCCCAGTCAAAGGTTTGACCAAACAGGCCCAACGACTGACATCCATTCCCTTGCAATTCGTTTTCTATCCAAATATCAGAGGAAAATATGGAATTCGTAATGTGTTTTATATAAACTGAGGGCTATTTTCTACTGAGGAGACATAAGGTATGCTAATGAGACCAAAACGTAAGCTTCCTGTCACACTGTGGCCAACGCCCCCCGTTGTAAAAGATGCACACAAACCAGCATTGTAGTTTGGCAGTGATTAGCCAGGCACTCTAATGTAGGCTCATACCAGTACATGAGGAAAACAGCCCTATTTGCATTTCTATTAATCTGCAGTGTTTTCACCAATAAACGCAGGCATGTATATGTCCAGTCTTGGCAGCTCCTTTCAATGCCTAACATGGCAGACGACAGCCCTCCATATACGGTGAGATGATGCACGAGCTTTACATGCCATATAACTGCTCGTGACAATCACAGCTGAGCCACATATCTCTTACCTTTCACAGAAAACAATAGGGAACAACATCACCTAAAGAAAGAAATGTCATTGTTTTTCTATGATCTGACAAAAACAACCCATATAGGTATAGCATAGCAAGTGATACCAGCAGAGTGAAAATGAGCACTTGCAAAACCAGACTGACAGTATCCAGTGGCTATCCCAGCCTTCAAATGCGGCAGTAATATGATAAAGTACATTGGTACCTGCATATAAAGGCCTGCATCAGCAAGAAGATGTATCCCCCCTCTACTGCCACCCCGCCCACACACGCACCTAGCTAGTCAAAGCCAGCAATAACCACGAAGGGTAGAATGTCCAATGCAGCATTGAATTCTTATCCAAGTCTTCCTCGCCACCACCGCTCACTCATTCAGTCTCTGTAGAGAACCAATTAAACATTTCTGCCCACCTCATGATCTCACTTCATGCTTTGTCATGGGTCCTAACCTCATTCAGACGGCGTTCCTCAGCCAGCCCCCACTCAGTCATATCCTTCAGCCAAGCTTCATACGTGGGCACTCTCACCGAGATCCAGTGGATCACTATAGTCTCTGCCCAATGCAAGCCACAAGCAAACCTGGACCGCATTTTACGCTTTTTGGGCTTCGGTAGAAGCCCAAAAACACACTGTTTCACGGCAGGTCGTAACTTTATAAGTGTCACTCTTTTGAGGGTAGCAACAATTTCCTCCCAGTAAATCCTACCTAAAGAAAAACGTAATATCAGTCAACATGAATAACAAGGACATACGATAGAGAGAGACAGTATGAATAGACAGTATAGGGGTGTGCAATAATATTGGCATGGAACAAAGGGCTGGGGTATAACCCCAAATATACTAGGAATGAAACTTACATGTAATCTTAAGGTTAAAACAGACAAATGCGATATATTAGAATGTGTATTATCAGACATTATTACAGAGGAATAAAATAGAAGTACAAAAAAGCTTTATTTAAAATAATCCTTCAGCCAATAAAGTTGCTTACACACTCTGTCACTCAACCTTCCCTTCTTTATACCATCTTTTAAAAAAGGCTCTATAGCATGCAAGACCATTTTATTGTGCGGGTGTAAGTTTGACTCTGCACAAGGGAAGTTAAAGTTTCAATCAAAAAAGGAGGGGGGACAACGCTGGCAGTATGCCACCATTACTCTCTCACTTACTTCCTCTATTTCACCTAATAGACAAAGCTTTGACATGTCTTTGGCAACATGTTAGGAGCTCTAAAGCACCCCAATCATCCACTCTGAAAATTCCCCTTAGCTTGGGATAATGTAAATCATAATGTCCCTTGGTAGTTATTAGGCTTTCAAAATGTTCTTTGAAAAAATATCAGTTACCACTTTCATACAACCATCTTTATTCATTCAACGCCTCATCCAAGCTGAATCGTAGCACGCCCCCTAAGAAGAAAAAACAGTGAGTAACCAGTAAGGGTTTGTGCTGTTTTTTTCTGTGAGACCACGGCATAGATTTTACAGAGTTGAAGGAATGCTTTCTTGCAAGTCACAATCCACTGTTCGCACTCCCATGACATGAGGTATGACCCTCTCAACTAAACCATTTGACTGGGCGTGATAAACGGAGGACCCTTTTTGTTTGAATCCACAACGGGTGTGAAAGGAAAGCATTTTATTTGAAGTGAATTGTACTGCATTGTCAGAAACTAACTCCGAAGCAATCCTTCTCTGGAAACCGCCCCCCATTAAATAGGGATTCAATGACTATTGATACTGGGCTCAGGATGGAATTTTACTCCCACATACTGCATAGAATAGCCTTCAAAGGCAATGGTGTATGTGTAATATCTAGCTAAGGTAAGAAACGGTCCTAAAAAATCATTGCAAGTTTGCTATATGGTTTGTTTGGAACCCCCACGGTCAGCAAAGGAGGGTCACAGGTCCTATAATGTTTGTTGTTGGATGAGCTCCCAACACAATGTTCAATTTTAAAGTCAATGTACCAATTCACTGAGGGCCACAGGTGCACATCCTTTATCCCACATTTAGTAAGAGTAATCCTATATGCCTAGCAAGAGTCATGTCAATAATAGTATTCTGAAGTTAACTGGGGGAACAAGTTTTTTCCCTTTAAAGTGAACTTCATCAAAAATAGGCAGATTTTGTGAGAGCTTCCAAAACCGTCTTGGGCAGTAGAGAGGCTCCTTTCTCCAGCCCAGCCTTCCACACAATACTTCATTAAGTCTTTCAAAGGCACAACATTACTCAATGGAGCTGTCCAATCAGAAGACAAAACTGTTATTGATTCATATGTAAAGGGATCCATCGAATCGAGACCTGCTACAAAACCTTTATCACTTCGATCAAAGTCCATGGTGTCACTCTCATACAATGAAGAGGATCTAGATAAGTACACAGGCCTAGCATTCCTTGCTCCTGGTATGTATTCAGCACTGAACTGACACTCCAATATTTCAGTCCTCAATCCTGCAATCCTCGCTGTGAGTTTGTTTTTCACCATCCTATTCAGAATGTTAATGGATGGTGATTATTTAAGGAGAATGAATTCTCTCCCCCAGAAGAACAAACTAAATTTGTTGACCACTCACGTTCAGGCCAGTAATTCTCTTTCACCAAATGTGACTTTACTTGCACTCTCAAGGCACGGGAAGCAAACCACAGTGTAAATTCTTTCTTTCCTTACATTTAGGATAGTATGTCTCTCAAAACACTATCAGTAACATCTGCAGTAATGCAGGGCTTAAACGTTTGTAACACAGATGCCTTGGTAATCCCATTTTTCATCCACTCAATTTTTGGTTGTTGGAATGGGGACCACACAAACTTACATATCTTTATCAGAACTTCTGTCAAATAGACAATATATCAGGCGAAACCCTGGATGAACTTAGTATAAAATCTGCACAGTCCCAAGAAGGATGGTGTGACACAAAAGTTAGAATCGATGAGCATTATTACCTTGCCCTCATGCATAATTTGCAGTGATGCGGATAAATGTTTTTCAAACACTGAGGGGTACATTTCTTAGATAATATTTTATGGGAATGCAATTATCATTGACTTTGATCATATGTATAAATAACATATTTGAACTTCCCTGGTGTGCCTGAAAATACTAAGCAGAATTATAAACAATTTCACTGTAACTGTAATAACACTTGATTATTATTCTATTTCCCCCTTATTGCTTCACCTTCATCATGGTCATCATTTCCTTCAAAAATTGATAATACTTGTCAGCATGCAACTGCTCTTAAAATAACTTAAGTTTGCCTTGGTGTAACCATCCAAAGATATCAATGCCTTTTTCAGCAATATAAACTGTGCCTTCTATTCTTCTGTTCTGGAATTCAAATCTTTCTAGTCTTGCAAACTAGAAGAAACAATCTACGAAGCGAGGGACTGCCCCACAAATATGCCAAAGTCTGGAGGAAATGGTGGGACTATCATGGACTGGAGCATTAGAATGGGGCCTGAAAGGTAATTTGCATTACTGGGGGGAGTAGTGAGGTGGATTGGGGATGGGATCATATCAATGTGGATGATCATTCTGCAATTGAAATACAGCTGAACAGAGCATATGTTGTGCATGTAAGATGTAAACTCACAATAAAATGTTTCTATGAAGTAAAAAAATAGAAATAAAAAAAAAATCCTTCTAGTCTTCTGTTCAGAAATTCAAGTAGCCTAACAGTTTAATACTTGCCCCCCGGCCATAAGCATGAACTTGAAAGAATTGTGACTTCAGAACCCGAATCTAATAATAATTGTAGATCTTCTCCATCCATCATGACTTCAACAAAGGGATCACTAAAAAATGTCATAATAGACTAAATCAGTGACACCCTTCTCACTGTAAAATGGATTGTCCTACTCTGTAAACAATATATTCACTCCACTGATGGCTAGCACCAACGTTTCTAGTTGTTCAGGCACTGATTCTTGCACTTCGTCATCCTGAACGACACTGACCATATTCTTTCCAGTGTTTCTACATAAACATGCAAAATGTCCTATTGTGGAAAACGTGTAATATTTTACTTAGCATAAGCAACAGCCTTTTTGGCTATGTTGTCCATTTAAGTTTCCTTCGTAATTCTTTCGTCTTTTCACTCTGCTTGTGTTATCTATTTTTGTTGACTTCCTGACTCTGCTAAAGCAATGTACGTGCTGAGGGTTTATAGTTGTCAGTGCACCTGGTCTCAGATGTTAACTGTCGACCATTTACTGCTGCCATGAGCATTCCTGCTCCCCCTCCCACTTTGCTGACCACATGGTTATTCATCTGCCCTTGTTTGCTGATAGCTATTCCTAAAACTTGTTCTTCCTATTTCTGTTCACATGCTTGCAATGCAGAAAACCTGTATAAAAGACCTGTGTTCTGTGACTTCAGTGTACTACCTCCTGCAACACTTGAGAGTGTGGTATGGACGTGGTCCCGCTCATGAGTGATTAATAAACTTGTTATTTATTCCAACTCCAGTGCTGATCTCTATTTTGTTGGTCTTTGAACCCGTGGACAAGAGGGCGACCCTGCACCAGTGTACCCCTAAAAGGTACATTTCCGCAGTTGGCGCCCGACACGTGGGGCCCCATCACAGACGCGGCCGTCTGAAGGAGTGGTCTTGACGGAGGACCGAAATATTACTGAGGAAGCGCACTGCATGAGGAGACCTTTGTCTTTGCAGGCCGACGTGACTTTTCCGGTTTTCCCGATTTGACCCTCCAGGTGGTGGCCGGTCTCGACTGGGGTTTTCTTTGGTGCAAATCTGTAGTGACCATTAGGTCGACCGGAGATCGGCAGGTGGGAGTTGGAGTCTCCTGTTTGGTAAGGTCACTAAACCGGCACTCTTGATTTGTTAAGCCTGGGCTTTTTGTTTAAATTTGTTATTCAATCTTTGCAAAGTTTGAAGGCAGGTAATGTGGAGATTTTTCTCCTTTTGGAATATTTGCTTGGAGTAGTAATATTTTACACATATTTTGGTAAAACATGCCTGTTCTCAGCACACTCCGTAGGTGGTGTTGCTGTTCTGGTGGTACCAAATAAAGCTTAGAAAAAAGTCAGCCGGCTCCCCCAGAAGGGACGCCTAATAGAGATATGTATGTCAAATATGGTATTTCTTCCATAATGTACGGTCCACTGTGGAACAAATACACAAAGAAAGATTCTGATCTGCAATGGCCAGTGAATGAGTCATTTGATCTTAAAAAGGTTCAATATGTAGAGCAGTGTTTGTTTCAAAGAAGAAGTCGACAGGATATGTTTGATTGTGTGCATATGTGGGAGAAAAAAGTGCAAGAGAGAGCGACGAGAGCGGAAGCTATAGCAGAAAAAGTACAATGAAAACGATATATCAAAAAGCGCTAGAATTAAAAAATAAAGAAAAGAAGGAAAAAACAGAAAAAGAAGATAGAGAACGTCGATTAGAGATAAATGGCCAGTATCCTATTAGGCGCGCTCTCTATTCCCTACTTGATACAACTAAGGATGATTGCATCCTATTAGAACGTCCCCCACCCCCGTATAAACCTCACACTCCAAGTGCCCCTGAAGAGGCTTCTGACGACGAGCATTTGTCTTCAGACGACAAAGAACAAGATAAACAAGATGGGCGACAGACTCGCTCTACTTTGACTAAAGCAGAAAAAGATAAATTAAAAACTGCTGCTAGGGAGGAGGCTCGTCGGTCTCACTCAGCATCGCTCATTGTAACTATGGTTCAACAGTGGAACAGTGCAGAGCAATTTTATTTTGTAGAAAAATTCGTTTGGGAGGTATTATTTGATTATAGACAAATTTCTCAGGAACTAGAGCCAGCTGATATAAATACTGATTACAAACGATTAACAGAGGGGACTTTTCCTTTTTCAAACCTATCTGATATGATTAGACGAGTGGTTAAAATACGAGACGCAACATTGCGTTTACGAAACCAGCAAGAATTAGCTAGAAAACAGAGAGGTATAGAAGAGGTTCAATCTCAAACACAGTATGTAGATGCTCCGGTGGAAGAGGCTGCACCCAGTAGTACTACAGTTACTGTAAAACCTATGCGTGAAGCTGCACCCCTGTATGTTCCTCCGAAGGGTGCGGGAACAAATGATGACAAAACTTCGGATGATGCAAAGGGATATTTTATATATATTTGGGTTTACACTCCTTGGAGTAGAGCTGATGTGATGGCTCTTAAAGCTGCTTTGCCCGACCCCCGGAAAAATCCTGCCGCCTTCTATGAGGAGGTGGAAGGAGCCATTAGCTCCTGCACCATGACTTTGCCAGATATTGATATGTTAATTGGGCTTATTTTGCCCCCTGATATGTGGAGAACGATACGTAAAATAGATGACAATGTAGCATATGGTGATACTTGGGAACATTTAGAACAAATAGATGCGGAAAGGGAGCCTGCGCAGAAACCTCAGAAGGAGATATTAGATCTTCCTAAAGCTATTGTGACTAAGTTAAAGACTCTCATACCTCCTAAGAAAATAGATTGGACTACGTTAGCGTCTTGTAAACAGAAAACGGATGAGTCAGTCTCTGATTTCTTTTCAAGGTTTGAGGAAACATTCCATGATTTTAGTGGTCAGTCATTGGCCGATGATACGGGTAAGCATTTGTTTGTCGATAAATTTGTCGCTAATATGTTACCGGAAATAGCTAGTCGCTTAAAGGCCAGTGAGAGTTCTTGGACTACGTCTTCCCCAGTTTCCCTTTTGACTATGGCCCAATATTATGAGCGACAGGAACAGGAAGCGAAAGGCAGGGAGGATAAGAAGGATAAAGCTTTAAAGACGAAAGTTATGTTGGCTCAAATATATGGTCCACCATTTAGGGGAGGTGGAAGAGGCGGACGTGCAATGTATACACCTGGAGCACCCCCTCTCCCTCGAGCAAATTTGTCCCCTGATCAGTGTGCTTATTGTAAAGAGACTGGGCATTGGCGTTCTGAGTGCCCTCTTTTGCGAGGTCAGCAGTATCAGCGGGGAAGGGGCAGTATAAGAGGACGCCCAGGGAATTCAGGAAACAGGGGAGGTACAGGAGCTCGTCCCAGGTTTGAGGCAGTTGAACAAGGACCAAATTACTCGAATACTTTTGATAGACGAAATCAATATCAAATGTCTGATTATTCTGATGAGGTCCTTGCAGATTCTGATTACGCATAGGGATGCCTAGGACGGGGTAAGGAACCGGTTGAGGTACCAGTAGATCAAATGGGTCCTTATGTTGACGCAAACGTCTTGGGCTCAACTGATCGGTTTCTGGTTGATACAGGGGCTACTCGTAGTGCCCCGTCTAAAAAACTGGTTCCTAGGGCTCCCCTGTCCGGCACAATGATAACATCGATAGGATTCGATGAGACACCTACACATAGCCCACTTTCACAGCCACTTGAATTCAGACTTGATAAATTCACTGCAGCATGTCCATTTTTGCTTTCCCCTACCACACCGGACAACATTGTGGGTATCGATATGCTTAAATATTTTCGTGCCACAATACGTTGTTCTCCGGAAGGTGTGCGTGTTATTTTGAATGATAATTACCCAATGGTAGAGAGATCTTGTCTGATCAATGAGGACGTCGCTCTGGCATCCTTACCTAGTACTTTGTGGGCTGAATCAGATACTGATGGGGGTCAAATGGTTATTCCACCTGCACATATTCAAGTAAAGGAGGGTGTTTCATTGCCTCGACTGCCTCAATACAAAATATCTCGAGAAGGTGAAGAAGCATTGCACACATTGTTCAGGATTTGATTAAAGTGGGGGTAGTGGAAGAGGTCCCATATAACACTTGCAATAGCCCTATCCTTCCTATTTTGAAAGAAGACACGGACACTAAAATCTACAGATTCATTATTGATTTGCGAGAGGTTAATAAAATTGTAGTGCCCCAATATCCGGTGGTTTCTGACATCACTACACTTCTCACTATGGTCCCTCCTACTGCTACTACATTTTCGGTGATCGATTTGAAGAATGCTTTCTTCTCGATACCCATCCATCCTGACAGCCGTTATTTGTTCGGGTTCACCCTGAAAAATAGATCATATCGGTTCTGTATAGCTCCACAGGGCTATACAGAGAGTCCCAGTATTTACAGTCAGGCATTAAAAAGGCAGCTTGATTCCTTTTCTGTACCGAAAGGGGTGGCCCTTATCCAATACGTCGATGACATCTTGTTGGCTGCAGATACCACTGAGCAGTGTGAAGAAGGAACACTGTTATTGTTATCATTTCTTGCATCTCACAATCACAAAGTCTCGCGAAAGAAATTGCAATTTTGTAGACAGCAGGTTACCTATTTAGGTCACCTCCTGTCTAAGGAGGGACGTGCACTTACACCAGATCGCATTCAGACCATTTTAGATAATCCTGTGCCCCGTACTCAGAAGGATGTTCGTACACTGATTGGCCTCACTTCTTTCTGTAGGCAGTGGATCCCCAGTTTCTCGCACATTATTAAACCTTTATTGGCCCTTTTGACTAAAGACACTCCGATGCCCCTCCCATGGACTACTCAATGTCAGAATGCCTTCCAACAGTTACGCCAAGCTCTTTGCTCTGCACCAGTATTAGGAACTCCAGACTACACTAAGACCTTCACACTCTATGTACACGAGAGGGAAGGTTGTGCCCTCTCAGTCTTAACACAAACATACGGTGATAAGCAACGTCCTTGTGCCTATTTCTCAGCTGTTCTTGACCCAGTCGCTCGCGCGCTGCCTGGATGTTTCCGAGCGGTGGCAGCAACGGCTGTATCAATACGTCAGAGTGAAGGAATAGTTTTGTCACATAAGCTGCTTGTGTATGACCCCATTCTGTTGATGCTTTGCTAAATCAAACAAAAACACAGCATTTGACTAGTGCCCGCTTGACAGGATATGAATTGACACTTTTGGCCCCTCATATTACACTGAAAAGATGTCTGACCCTAAACCCTGCTACACTATTGCCATTTCCAGCTACTCAGTCTCAGTCGCAAGAGTTACATGATTGTATATACCTTACTGACGAGCAAACAAAGGGCAGCGTTGACGTGCAAGATACACCTCTCTCTGGTGTTGATGGGGAGTTATGGGTTGATGGCTCGTGTCTCAAATTGCCTGATGGCACTACATCTGCTGCCTATGCGATTACAACACTTCAGACAGTAGTAGAAACAGCTCGCATCCCACAGAAGTCAGCCCAAGCGGCCGAATTGATTGCATTAACGAGAGCGTGTGAGCTTAGTACAGATTTGCTTGTTAATATTTTTACTGACAGCCAGTACGCTTTCGGAGTGGCACACAATTTTGTCCGCTTATGGAAAGTAAGGGGTTTCCTCACCTCACATGGGACACAGATAGTGCATGGAGAATTAGTATATAATCTTCTTATTGTTAAGTGTAGTGCACACAAGAAAGTGACTGATAAAATAGGAGCAGGTAATGCCTTCGCAGATTACACAGCCCGTGAAACCGCAATGCAGCGAAGTACCACATCTATGTATGTAGTGAAGTCACAAGCTGAACGTTGGCATGATGCCAGGCAAGAGGTACTGGACATGCAACAATCTGCCTCCGCTGATGAACTAGACCAATGGTCTAAGGCGGGAGCACTGGATGATGAGGGCTGTTGGAGGAATAAAGATATGACCAAATGGAAGTTACCCACAGCCTGCTTATACCCAATGATTCACATGGTACATGGGCCGGCACATGTTGGAGCATCCTCAATGGCAAAACAACTTATGCAAGTTTGGGATCATCCTGATATTGCCGGCACTGCTAAAAAGATGGTCCAGTCTTGTTTGGTCTGTCTTCAGTATAATCCCGGAAAGGGAACGCGAACTCCAACAGGAGGGTTTGCGACACCAACTGCACCTTTTGAGGTCCTGCAAATGGACTACATTCAGTTTGAGCGCTGTAATAACTTGAAATATGTCCTGGTGGTGGTTTGTGCCTTCAGTAAATGGGTGGAGGCGTATGCTACGAAGGATAATACAGCTCTCACGACAGCGAAAGTTCTCCTAAAGGAGTTCTTTCCTCGATTCGGCATTTGTTGGGTCTTATGGAGTGACAACGGACCTCATTTCATTGGGCAAGTTGTCGAATATGTCATGAAAGGGTTAGGGATTAAGCAGAAATTTCATGCCGCTTTTCACCCACAATCAGCAGGCTTGGTGGAGCATTACAATTCCACTCTGAAACTGAAATTGGCTAAAATACAGGCTTCCACGTCTTTGAAATGGCCTGATGCCCTGCCCCTAGCACTGTTTTCTATCAGATCGATACCACATACACGATCTGGCCTTACGCCATATGAGGTTGTGTTTGGCAGGCCCATGAATATTTGGGGAATCCCTAAGCCTCGGCCTATACATGATGTACCCTATATGTTGATGAGTGACTATTTGTCCCAGTTAACTGACAGCTTGTCTTCTATTTATCAGCAAGTACGGGAAGCCCTTCCAGACAGGTCGCAGGGTGATGGCCATGATCTGCGGCCTGGCGACTTTGTTTTAACGAAGTCCTTCCAGCGGACCAATTCTTTGGCACCCCATTGGCGTGGACCGGAGCAAGTCCTCTTGGCTACCAGAACTGCGGTACGAGTGACCAACCGGAAGAATTGGGTGCACGCCACCCACTGTCGTAAAGTTCCGCATGCCCTCGTGAGCCCAGCTGCGTTGACAGATCACCGCGACATCCTGGTCACCGAGAAAGGACGAGCCGTGTCACCTGAAAGACCTGAGGAAGTCTTCTCGGACCACACGATCCCTGGTACATCCAGATATCTGCTTTGATCCAGGAAGAAAGACATTTCATCGCAGAAAGAGACTGTTTGAGCCACTGTCCTGGGTGGTTAAAGACTGACTACAAAGGGGGTAGCCTTTTAGTGACTACTCGTCTCAACGTTAGTGAAGAAACCAACGCCTGCCCAGGACCTTAGGGCACCATCTGTTTTGTTGTTTACCGACTAAATGAACATGCCGGAGGAGAAGAAATCGAATGCTGCAAAAGTCTGTAGTAAAAATATGATGCTCGCTATTGGACTAACTTTGACTGTTGTCATCATTGCTGTTATAATGTGGGTTGTAGAGGAAGTAGCTCCGGCTCGAAACTTATTGACTGCTACTACTCCTGTTCCCACCAAACATTATTATTTGACTCTTCCCTATCATGAAAAAAAGCACCGAATGTCGTATCTCAATAACACTTTCAAACAAATGTTGCATCATACTCATAATGCTACGAACACTACCAACTGCTGGGTATGTGGAATGATGCCAGCTCATCAGAAGAAGGGAGGAACGCCTTTCATTCCCTTGCCATTCTCGCATAATGGCTCCTGTAGAGCCTGGTTCGCACTGTTGTGGGCCTCTGAAATTGCTAATATTACTCTAGCTGATGTAGGAGGACTTAATGCAAAACTTAATAAAGTTTGTTACCCCGATGAGGAAGGGGACCCACAAGCCAAAGGAACTGTATTGGAAATGGAGTATCGCAAAGGAAATTCCTCCACACGTTATGTTTTCCCCAACACTCGAACGGCCAAGGGTAACGGGCCTTTTGTTATCGCTGTTACTAGAGCCCGAGCAACTCTTTGTGTGAGCAGTTTTGGTAGTATCCCAGTGGGAAAAAGTGACTGTACCACAGTATTGAACATTACTGGAATGAACAATAGCAGTTTCCTGTCCTCACACAACACTTATTTCATTTGTGGGAGTAAAGGCTACTATCATCTACCAATTGGATGGTCTGGAACCTGTTATGTGTCCTTTTTGCTTCCTCCTGTGTTCCTAGCACCTGCATCTTATCATAAAGATCAAAAACTGTTTAATGACATTTCCTTGAACCGATTCAAAAGAACTATAAATAATGATGAAGTGGATCAAACTGATACTGCATTACAGCAATATGTTGACTTTAATTTGGGACTCTTTTTCTTTGTTGGTGCGGCTTTAAATAGTAGGAAGATTAGACGTTTAACCCGTGTAGTAGAGGCTGTGACTAATCAGACAGCAATGGCGCTTGGGAATATTACAGAAGAACTCCAAATTACAAGAATTGTGACTTTGCAAAACCGAATGGTGCTAGACGTGGTTCTAGCTGATCGTGGTGGAGCATGTCGCATTATCGGTAGTAGTTGTTGTGTATTTATCCCTGACCACGCCCCTTCTGTTTATGATGCCAAAATGCATAAAATAGCTACTGAGATACATCAAGATTCAGGAACATTGAGTTGGGCTGGATGGTTCTGGAACATATTTCCTGTATGGGGTTTAAAAATATTATCGGCCTTGTTCATAATTATTGCAATTCTCTTCTCCTGTTGTTTATGTATCCAATGCGGACCGATGCTTTGTTCCCTCTGTATTTCTACTTGTACTACTTGTCTACCATTAAAAACGAATGTCCAAAATGTAAATGCCCGTTTAGCAATAGATCGAGAAGTTAGCGACATGATGCTAATTGATATACATGATATTTATCGTACCCCTTTTAAAGCATAAGAAAAATGTCTTAGCTTATGCTAAAAGGTCCGTCTGTGGAAAACGTGTAATATTTTACTTAGCATAAGCAACAGCCATTTTGGCTATGGTGTCCATTTAAGTTTCCTTCGTAATTCTTTCGTCTTTTCACTCTGCTTGTGTTATCTATTTTTTGTTGACTTCCTGACTCAGCTAAAGCAATGTACGTGCTGAGGGTTTATAGTTGTCAGTGCACCTGGTCTCAGATGTTAACTGTCGACCATTTACTGCTGCCATAAGCATTCCTGCTCCCCCTCCCACTTTGCTGACCACATGGTTATTCATCTGCCCTTGTTTGCTGATAGCTATTCCTAAAACTTGTTCTTCCTATTTCTGTTCACATGCTTGCATTGCAGAAAACCTGTATAAAAGACCTGTGTTCTGTGACTTCAGTGTACTACCTCCTGCAACACTTGAGAGTGTTGTATGGACGTGGTCCCGCCCATGAGTGATTAATAAACTTGTTATTTATTCCAACTCCAGTGCTGATCTCTATTTTGTTGGTCTTTGAACCCGTGGACAAGAGGGTGACCCTGCACCAGTGTACCACTAAAAGGTACATTTCCACACTATGTGTTTACATAAATCACACTCCGATTTTACTGCGCCACCTTTCTTGAAGTTCGCTAAATGAGAAATACAATCAGATCTATAGCAGGTCTCCTTGCACTTGAAGGAAGTTGTTGCTGTGGTTGGTTTGGCGGAGTGTGGTTTAACAACATTCACTTGCTAGAAGATGACACAAAGGGGTCAACTGATGATCTCAACTTGTTTGTTGAAGATCTGGTAAGTTTAATGCTTTTAGCTACACCAATAAATAGCTCAATCCGAGACCAATTAGTCAATCCTAAAAACTTCTCTTGCATTCTTTTTTCAAAACACCTTTTAGTGATTTTGTTGCAAATTGTAGCCTTTTTTGGGTGGTCAACCCAGGTTTTAAATTTTTGGGGACTTGCTGGTAATGTTGAACTCTTACACTATGTATGTGCTCTGACATCTAAAATATGTCAACATTGGCTCAAAACCTGATTGGCACATTTACCTTTCCTGTAAGGCCATATTCTATGGTGCAGAAATACACAGGTGACGTGGAAAGTTAAATGCCACTTGAGGACTGCAGCGCTTACTTTGCCATCCTCCACAGTGACAGTGAAAACATTGCTTCAGGCCTACTCTGTGTAGCTGGACATCAGCAGCTTGAAACCTGCTGGCCAGACCTGTCAATATCACCCTTTTGACAAACAGGAAAACCTGATTTTAAATATTGACTAAGTCGCCCCTAAGCACACCTTGCTGCCCACATGCCCACATAAGAATAGCCAAAGTATAGATCATAAACCTATATCTATAACTTTTGACCTGTAACAGCTACAGACTCCATTGAAAGACTTAATTTAACATTTAATAAGATCCAATGTGATGATAGTCATCTTTTTGCTAAATATATTGGAAATGTAACTTTAAGAAAGTTATCTTTACCCAGGAGACTAATTTGCATTAGCTCTCCAGGAAATGCTTCACCTGTACTTGGCCTGAATTTGGTGTGCAAGAGGTGTGAAAACAGCTCCCAGAGCTGAGATAATGGCCTGGGAGTGAGGAGGTGTTTTCCTCTCCTGGCAGGAAGACCAATTGGGGTAGGTCTAAGAGCTTAATTATCTTAAAAAGGGCCTGCCCTGTTGCAAATGTCAGATGACATCTTTAAACCCCAGTGTTTGTCCCCCTAGTCAGGATGGCACCAAACCTAGTGGGAGGAAAGCTAGCCCCAGAATCATTTTGATTAACCACAGAAGAGGGGACTGCTCATTACCTTGACAACACCTCTGGGTTGTGTGATTGATGCACCGCCCTAAGTAGCCAAGGGTATGACCAGACATGGGGCCCTTGGTCACAGTGCCACAGGATCCAAAATATATATTACTGACAGGGCAGAAACCGGTCTGGGATAGCTTGTGTTCCCTTCTGGAGGAGGCCTTGTCTGGCAGTTCGTAACAACCTGTTTCCATGAGGAGAAGGGTCATAACTGCTTTGCATAAGTTTGACCTTTGTCTAAAGTGGCACAGTGAAAATAAAGGATGGGTTGGAATGCTACCCTGTGCGATTGCCAGTGGTTAGACATTTTATAAGCATTTCTCCCATCACTTTTTTGTGTAATCGACAAAAAAGTAGAACTAAACAGGAGAAGTTTATGGACTATGCAAAGTTATCAACCTGATTTATATTTATTTGGTTACTCTTGGAGAAAAGTGTGCAGGTCAACATATTCACAATATTGAAGGTTTTACAATCAACAATCGATTTACTGGGAAGCCAGTGCTGTGCTCTCAGGTGGTGAGCAGTATGATAGTTATCTTGCAGTGGAATTCTGCATAAACTGCAATTATTAAATTTTGAAATTAGGATGTCCCAGAAAAAGAAATTTCCTTATTCCAATGTGGAGACTTCAAGCGTCAATTTCTATTAATTGTATTGCTGATGAGAACAAAAACCTAAGGCTGTTTGCATTTGAGTAAGTAGAAGTAAAGAGGAGTCAGGTGAGAGGCATAGCAAAAAGATCATTTCCTGGTAACCAAAAGGTTGAGTGGGCAATTGTCCTCACTGACCTCCTCTACCACAATAATCTTAATGCTCTTTATTAAAGATTCAGCCACTGGCTTTCATCCACAAGCATGCGTCTCAGAGGCAAGAATGAAAACTCCTGGTCGAGGCACCCAAGTCACACTCTACATCTTAGAACATTGTGGTGTTAACCACACATATAAAAAGCAGAACTCTTCAACGGGCATTAGGGAAGCAAGTAGCTGAATATAATTGAAACTATGGTAACTCTCTGATACTCTTAATCCTATTTCTAATGATTAAGACAATGTGGGAGGAAGTGTGTTAAAAGGCAAGGCAACACGGTGCACCTAATTCCAATGTATTAAAGGTAACCTTTACACTAAAAAATGTCCAGCAAGATCCATTTAGTTCAAAGCTGAACCACCACTACCATCTGTTTCCTGCTTCTTGTTACCAGGGACTTAAACCAAGGCAAACTTGGTAACCTTATTGAGGACGGAAACCCTGTAAAAGTGGCTAAACTATCAGGAACTTGTATTAAAAAAGACGCCAAATACGGTGGCAACAAACTTCTCAAATAAACTCAGAAGCCACAATAAGACGAGAGGTTGACCTACAGTTCACTGAGTCATCAGGATCTAGCCGCTGCGCTTTCAACTAGCATTGGCAATGGTAATAGCTGTGGCTCTTGTGCAGCAAACAGGGTAAATTATTTTCTGAAACTTTAATAAAATACAAAGAAGAGGTCCCACGTTGGTAATACCAGCAGTACAAGTAACCCTCACACACACACATAACAGGACAGTGCTGACAGCTACAGTTCATCCTGTGCACATATACCCATGCAAGCAAAACACATACCCCCCCCCACACATGCATGCACACACAAATATATAAAAACGTGGGCAATATTATATTTTTGTAACACAATTGCTTTCCAGCACCTACTGCACTGCAACGATACTGATAAGCAATTTGGAGACTGCTGGTTTAACACAGCTGAGAGCTGGCAAGAAATGTTTCATAAATTGCTTGTGGAATGTTTCATAAATTGCTTGTGGCTGACAGTGCGGATCCCCATCAACCACTGAACCTCATCAGCAAGACCAAGTCATCATGCTATACTCTATGTTGTGTTCTCTCATACTAATTGATGAAAAAAGTAAAATAGCCAGGAAGAGGAGCAGGCAAGTAACGTGTAAACAAGCTGGATTGGAGAACTGGCACAAGAACACCAACACAAGAATACCCCATTCAATAATGGTGCAATGTGACAAAATCAACAGATGAAAAGTTTCAAAGCTCACTATTGTTGAATGCTAAAGATTCTCTGCAATAACCCTGACCTTTGGATTGTACCATGACTGTTTGAATCATAGCATCTCTTTCCACATGAGTTACTCCATGGTACATCCTAGCAAATTGTGAAAGTTAACAGTCTGGCATTACTCGTCTATCATCCATGTACACCCATATTTCATCTTCAGGTCTCTTTGTACATCCCGCTTTAATCCAAATTTCTTTCTCTTCCTCACTAGCTTCTTTTTGCAATTGTCTAACTTCATCCCGTGTTTCTACAGAAGAGAACATCAAGTGACAATTTGTATTCTTTTTTTCTGCTCCTTTTGTGAAAATGTAAAATCTGAATCTCTCGTTTTTTAATTAAAGCTGTGCTTCATCCATTCTCACCCCTGTCCTGTTTTCAGCCTGGCTCTATCCTTGACATCGCACCTACATCAACAATGGTAAAGAATCTAGATTGAGACATCGTAGGCTGCGTAAACATGCAAAGTCAGCACAAAAGAACAGCTGATGTCTGCACTGGGTTTCGTGCGTTTGTTAAACAATGGTAAAGCCTTAGATAAAGTTTGCTCAGATAGCCTATCTTGTTGTGCAGCTTCAGGACGAGACAGTTACACAAGGCACCAAGGTTGTTGATTCTTACCGATTGTCTCATTTGTATGTTCTTCCCAAAGCTCTATTTACCTCTGGGCGTTCCTTGTCTATGATGTTCAGTATAAAAACTCATGTAACCATCGTTCAGTGTGTTCCCTCCTTGGGTATCTTGATGGTACTTGTCGGATGGAGACCCATTCATGAATGCTTAATATATAATCTATGGTTTGACTTCGCTCCAGTGTCGTTTCCTCCTTCCTTGTTAAAGAACCCGTGGCGAAGTGGTGATCCCTGCACCAGCAGGTTATTAATTAATCTGCTCCACAAATTGGCGCCCGAACGCGGGGCCCCATCAAAGGCTTGCAGCCGGACCGGGGGAGGAGATCGTGTCGGTGAGACAAACTTTGCTGAGGGGCGCCCCACCTGAAGAGACTAGTGTTTCTCATGGTCCAAGGTGATTTTTCAACTCTCCGACTCTGATCTTCCTGGCAGCTGCTGGCCTTGACTGGGGTCTTCGGTCGGTGATTTTCTTTGGATCAGGCAGGATCGACAGGTGGGAGTCGAAGACTACGCATGAGGTAAATCTGTATTGAACCGGTTCATTTGTTCATTTGGTTAGGATCTGTTTGATCTTTGCTTGACTTGGTATTTATTTGGTAATCCGTTCGGAATCTGCTTGGAATTTTGAAACCTAGGATCTGTTTGATATTTTGAAACCTAAGCTTTGTTTTGAGACTTGCTATTTTGTTTTGACTAAACATTTTTTCTTACAAGTAAATGTGAGAATATTTTTTATTTCTCTCTGTTTATAAGTTTTTTTATATCTTATATAACATGCCTGTACTTAGTACGCTTTGGAAGTTTTGTTGTTGCTGCTGCGATAAGCAGAGCATTTTGGAAGCAAGTCAGCCGGCGCCACCAGAAGGTACGCCGAATTTTGAGATGTACATCAAATATGGTATTTGTCCCATCATGTATAATGCATTGTGGAACAAATATACAAAAGGGGATCCCCAGTTACAATGGCCATTAGAGGGTACTATGGACCCTCACAAACTCGAGTATCTAGAGAAACGATTGTTTTTAAAGAAAGTTAGGCCAGCTATGTTTGATAGTTTGCGTATGTGGAGGAAAGAAGTGAAGGAGCGGCAGCTCAAGGCAGAGAAGGTACAAAGGAAACAGGAAAGGAAGAGAGAGTATCATAAGTATAAGTTATTGAAGGATAAGGAAGTTCAAGAGAAAAAGGAATGTTTAGATAGAGAGCATAGATTATTAACATCTAAGGAATATAAAGTTAGACCAACTGTAGCAGTTCAGGTCCACCAAGAAGATGTGGATTCAGATATTGATGGGTTGCTGATAGAACGACCCCCACCCCCATATGTACCTTTAACACCTCTTCACCCAGGACCACCGAATGTTGTTCCCCCTGTACCCCTGGTTCCACCTCCTTTGCCCGCGTTGTTGTCCAGCTCCCTATTTTCCAAACAGTACCGGTACATTCCTTACCCCCTCCAACCCAGGCCCCTGCGCCCCCATCCCAGGCCTCTGCGCCCCATCCCAGGCCTCTGCGCCTCCACCTCAGACCACTGCACCTGAAATGACTAATGATCCCGTACTTCCTGCATCTGTCCTGACCCCTCGAGTTCTTCGTTCTACTGTACCTCAGTTTCGTCAGGATGCGATAAGGTTAATGGTATTAAATTGGTTAAGTGATCTAGAAATGGAAGTAGAAGAAATGATAGATCAGATGCAGGGTTTTTCTGAGGGCGAGCTTCTTTGTCTTATAAACAAGCTTTCTCATCAACTTATGGTTCAATGGGAGGTGATTACAGGACGAAATGGCCCAGATGATGTTAGAGCTATTAATACACAGTGTCAGATAGGAGCCTTCCCTGTAAGCAGAATTAACACTGCCATAGTAACAATAATTGGATATCGTGATGAACTCTCTTCCTCTCCCCGAATAAGACCTATGAGGGAAGCTGCGCCACAGTTCATTCCTGGAAGAGGGAATGCAGACAATGATGACCCAAATAGTGCTAATGCTAGAGCCCATTTTTTGTATAATTGGATATATACGCACTGGAAAAGGACGGATGTACTCACTTTAAAAGCCTCCTTACCAGACATACGGAAAAATCCTAGAGGATTTTATGATGATGTACAGGCAGCCATTGATTCTTGTATCATGACCTTAGCAGATATTGATGTG
The DNA here is from genome assembly GCA_963921515.1 of Calotriton arnoldi. Taxonomy (NCBI): domain Eukaryota; kingdom Metazoa; phylum Chordata; class Amphibia; order Caudata; family Salamandridae; genus Calotriton; species Calotriton arnoldi. The sequence continues at coordinate 139,775 of CAWUFW010013196.1, forward strand.
TTTTTTGGTATGATCTTGCCCCCAGATATGTGGCGACTTACCCGGAAACAGGATCATGCCGTTGATTTGGGAGGAGAGTGGGCTGCCATAATAGCAGCTGATAGGGATAGGAAACCTGGTCAGAAACCTAGTCAGCTTATACTGGATCTTCCTGGTAACATACTTACTTATATAAAAACGATGGTTCCAGCTAGAAAAATAGACTGGGCACTCCTTACTGCTTGTAAACAAAAGCAGGGAGAGGCCGTCCCTGATTTATTTACTCTCTTTGAGGAAGTGTTCCACGATTTTAGTGGGCAAGATACGTCTACACCTACGGGTGCACATTTATTCGTAGATCAATTTGTGGGAAATTTACTCCCAGAAATATCTGTTCGTTTAAAGAATTCAGAGAGCACATGGGCTTCAGTAACCCCGAAAGCTATATTAGATATGGCTCAGTATTATCAGAATCAGGTGACCACTGAACAAGAACGAAAAGAAGGAAAATTAAAAGAATTGAAAACTAAAGTAATGATGGTTCAGGCCTATGGACCCCAAGGTCGAGGCCGTGGCCAAAATTATGGTCAGAATTATAGACAAGCACCTCCAGTAGGGCCACCGCGTGGACAAACTTCACTAGGGCTAGATCAATGTGCTTACTGCAAGGAGAAAGGACATTGGCATTCAGAATGTCCTGTTTTAGCTGCTGGTGGGAGAGGAAGAGGACAAGTGAATGGTAGCCGAGGGACTTTAGCTCCCCGACAGCAGCCACAGCAGGTTCAAGTTCCAGAGAAATACGTCAGGAAATTATTTTGACCAAAGAAATAATCAATATTCGATGGAGGATTGGGAATCAGAGGAAACTGTGGGAACACATTTTGCCTAGGACAGCGTAGGACAAGGAGGACCAGTTGAGATACCTGTAGACCAGTCAGGACCCTATATAACAGCCATCATTCTTGGGCAGGATCAGAAATGTTTAGTGGATACAGGGGCGACACGTAGTGCGATATCTCAGAAACTGGTACCGGGGACACCCTTGTCTGGCCAAGTAATGACATCAATAGGGTTTGATGGAACACCAACTCCTAGCCCTGTGTCCCAAAAATTGCCTTTACAGGTTGAGGATTTCATCACTACAGCCCCCTTTTTGCTTCACCCACATGCTATAATCTGATGGGACTTGATCTTTTGAAATACTTCCATGCTACTATACATTGTTCCCCATCTGGAGTACGTGTTATTTTTGGGAAAAAGACATTGCCTAAACAATACAATTTTTCTTTATGTTTGGACCTTGATTCTGTCCCTTCATGTGTTTGGGCTACTGCTGACACAGATGTGGGAAGAATGGACATTTCCCCAGTATACATACAGGTTCGGGAGGGTGCTTCCTTACCAAGGGTCCCGCAATATAAAATATCAAAAGAAGGTGAGGATGCACTGATATCTATCATTGATGACATGATACGTACAGGAGTTGTTGAGGAAGTTTCCTCTAATGTATGCAATAGTCCCATTCTCCCCATTTTAAAACGGGGCGATGGAACAGGAGATAAGATTTATCGATTTGTGATTGACTTAAGAGAAGTCAACAAAATCGTGATTCCTCAATATCCTGTCGTCTCTGATATTACGACTTTGTTGACATTAATGCACAAGTTACTAACTTGTGTAACGATATATCTGTAAGAGACAGTAGTTCGTGACAGATTCCTTACCTTAGAATATCCCCAGGCGTCAGGCTGGATCCGAAAAGTTTTTGCGTAGCAGTACCCTTGCGCGTCGGTAGGCGGCGTCGTGCGGCTCCGCGTCCGTCGTCGGCGTCGTGATCGCCGGGATGACGTCGCGGGCAGTACTTAGACGCCGCCCCTGCGCGCTGACGTCAGTTCTGTACACGACTTTCCGCGCCAGGAACGCAGAGCCATGCAAGAAGCTGACATAGGTGTCTGAAAAATACTAGGGCCCTGAAAGGGATGTCCTTAACCCTAGAAATCAGTTCGCAGAACGGGGAGGATGGGTGGGGCGGTAGGAATCTGTCACTAACTACTGTCTCTTACAGATATATCGTTACACAAGTTAGTAACTTGTGCATCTGAAAGAGACACGTTAGTGACAGATTCCTTACCTTAGAATAGATACCCCAGCAATACCTACCCCGGTGGTGGGTCTGCGAACAAAGATCAGACAAGGAAGTCCCGGAGGACAGAACGGCCAAAGAAGCCGTCCCTCCGGACCTGACTGTCAAGGCAGTAATGCTTGGTAAACGTGTGCAGCGAGGCCCACATAGCTGCCTGACAGATATCCTGCAGCGGAACACCGCGGCCTAAGGCCGTGGTAGCAGCCGTTGCCCTGGTGGAATGGGCATGCAGCCCAACAGGAGGCTCCTTCTTAGCCAAAGAATAGCAGGCTTTGATACACAAGGTTACCCAGCGGGAGATGGTTCTCTTGTGCACCGCCCGACCTTTTTTGGCGCCCACGTAGCCAACAAAGAGCTGGTCATCCACCCGGAAGTGTTGTGTGCGGTTGATATAAAAAGAAAGCGCACGTTTTGGGTCCAGACGGTGGAGCCTCTCTTCCTCTCTGGAAGGATGTGGAGGCGGAAAGAAGGTGGGCAAAGTGATGGTCTGCCCAATGTGGAAGGCAGTAACCACCTTTGGCAAGAAGGACGGACGCGTCCTAAGAACAACCTTGTCTGGATGGACAGACAGAAAGGGAGGTTTGCATGAAAGAGCCTGGAGCTCACTCACCCGCCGAGCGGAGGTGATGGCCACCAGAAAGGCTGTCTTCAGAGTCAGAAGACGAAGAGGACAGTTATGTAGAGGCTCAAAGGGAGCGCACATAAGAAAGGTAAGAACCAAGTTCAAGTCCCACTGAGGCATCACAAACGGAACAGGAGGGAAGAGGTGTGTAATGCCTTTTAGAAACCTGTTAACAACAGGGGACTTGAAAAGGAGGGCTGATCAGGAAGCCTGAGGAAGGCCGAGATGGCACAAAGATAGCCCTTGATGGTACCCAGGGCAGAACCCTGTTGGGCCAGGGAAAGAAGGAACAGAAGAACCTCAGAAAGAGGGGCAGAAAGGGGATTCACAGCCTTTGCTGTGCACCATGCCACAAACTTGTTCCACCTGCAGGCGTATACCACCTTAGTGGAGGGACGCCTGGCTGCCAGAATCACATCACAAACTTCGGGAGGCAAGTCGAAAGGAATCAACTGCCGCCGCTCAATCTCCACGCAAGCAGGTGGAGGCTGGACAGGTTCGGGTGGAGGACCGTCCCCTGCTGCTGCGACAGAAGATCCTCCCGAAGAGGCAGACGGATCGGGGGATCTACGCTCATACTGAGTAGCTCGGGATACCAAACTCTTCGAGCCCAGTCCGGAGCCACAAGAATGACTTGGGCCCGGTCGTGCCGAATCTTCTTCAACACTCTGGGTAGAAGTGGTATAGGCGGAAAGGCGTACAACAGACCGCAACTCCACTCGCAACGAAAAGCGTCGCCGAGCGAGTGCCGCCTTGGAAATTCCAACGCGCAGAACTGATGACATTGCGCGTTCTCTTCGGTGGCGAATAGATCTAACCAAGGCTCTCCCTACTGTAAAAGAGTCCTTGCGCCACTTCCGAGTGAAGACGCCATTCGTGATCCATCATGCACCTGCGGCTGAGTTCGTCCGCCCTGGCGTTCAGGGAACCTGCCAGGTGTTGAACCATCAGGAACATGCCCTGATGTTCCAGCCATGTCCAGAGGCGCAGAGCCTCCTGACAAAGGGTCCACGACCCCACCCCGCCTTGTTTGTTGCAATACCACATGGCGGTGGTGTTGTCTGTGAACACCTGCACTACCTTCCCTTTGACAGAGGGAAGGAATGCCTTGAGTGCAAGTCGGATCGCCCGGAGCTCCAGAAGGTTGATATGGAGCCGGGACTCCGCCGGAGACCAGAGGCCTCTGATCTCCGCCTCTCCCATGTGACCGCCCCATCCCAGAAGGGACGCGTCCGTCACAACTGTGTGCTCTGGCTGGGGAAGGGAGAGGAATCTGCCCATGACCCATTGCCGGTTCGAGAGCCACCACTGCAACTGTTTTGCAGTCCCCTCCGAGATCTGGACGTGATCGGACAGGTTGCCCTGGTGCTGCGCCCACTGGAACTTCAGGTCCCACTGCAGAGCCCGCATATGCCATCTGGCATGATTGACCAGCAGGATGCAGGAGGCCATGAGGCCCAGCAGCCTCAGGGTCATCCGTACCGAAACCCAGGATAAAGGCTGAAAGATCGGAATCATAGCCTGAATATCCCGGACTCGCCGTTCGGGAGGATAGGCCCGAAACTGCGTCGTGTCCAGAACTGCTCCGATGAAAAGGAGCTGTGGAGAAGGAATCAGATGCGACTTCGGCACATTGATGGAGAACCCCAGCGAGTGCAGGAGTTCGGCCGTAGTCTGGAGGTGGGAGACGACTGCCTGGGACGAGCCCGCCTTCAGCAGCCAGTCGTCGAGGTAGGGGAAGACTGGAACCCCTGCCCGGCGCAGATGAGCTGCGACCACCGCCATCACTTTGGTGAACACCCGAGGGGCACTTGTAAGGCCAAAGGGGAGCACGGTGAACTGAAAATGCTCGAGGCCTACCGTGAACCGCAGGTAACGCCGGTGGGCCGGCGTGACGGGGATGTGAAAATAAGAGTCCTGCAAGTCCAACGCTACCAACCAGTCTCCAGGGTCGAGGGCAGTCAAGACCTGAGCTAGGGTGAGCATCTTGAACTTCTCCTTCCGGAGGAAGCGATTGACGTTCCGGAGGTCCAAGATAGGACGCATGTCCTCCTTGCCATTCTCACATAATGGCTCCTGTAGAGGCTGGTTTGCATTATTGTGGGCCTCTGAAATAAGTCACAAAGTTTTTGCTGATTTAGGAAGACTTAATGCCCAGTTAAATAGGGTATGTTACCCCGATGAGGAAGGAGATCCCCAAGCCAAAGGAACTGTATGGGAAATGGAGGAGTATCGCAGAGGGAATTCCTCCACCAGATATGTCTTCCCCAACACTCCAACAGCCAAGGGTAATGGGCCTCCTGTTATCGCTGTAACCAGAGCCCGAGCAGAACTTTGTGTGAGCAGTATTGGAAGTATTCCCGTGGGAAAAAGTGACTGTACCACTGTTTTAAATATCACTGGAACGAACAATAGCACCTTTCTATCTTCCCATAATACGTACTTTATCTGTGGAAACAAGGGTTACTATCATCTACCAGTCAGTTGGTCTGGCATCTGTTATGTGTCTTTCTTACTTCCTCCTGTGTTTTTAGCACCTGCCTCTTATCACAAAAACCTGAAATTATTTAATGACATCTCTTTAAATAGATTCAAACGGACCATAAATAATGATGAAGTAGATCAGACCGATACAGCCTTGCAGCAATATGTAGATTTCAATTTGGGACTCTTTTTCTTCATTGGTGCAGCCCTAAACAGTAGAAAAATTAGACGCCTAACCCGAGTAGTAGAAGCAGTAACTAATCAGACAGCAATGGCTCTAGGAAACATTACCGAAGAACTCCAGATTACAAGAATTGTAACTCTTCAAAATAGAATGGTGCTTGATGTAGTACTCGCTGATCGTGGTGGAGCATGCCGCATCATAGGTAGTAGCTGCTGCGTGTTCATACCTGACCACGCCCCTTCTGTCTATAACGCCATTTCCAAATTACATAAAATAGCTGCAGAAATACATCAAGACCAAGGAACCTGGTCCTGGTCTGAATGGTTACAGGGACTTATCTCCACTTGGGGTTGGAAATTATTAATGAGAATAGTAATCATAGGAGCCATCTTTCTAACTTGCTGCTGTTGTATTCAATGTGCCCCTATGATATGCACCACTTGTATAAATGTTTGCAGTAGTATTAAACCCACCCCAATCAATGTTCATGAATTAAATAGAGAAATGATTATGCACACTGAAATTCATGCATTAATGAATATTAATGTACACGATTAATACATGTACCCCTTAGAATAGATTCAGCACAGCTGAAAAGGAAGGACTGTGAAAATGTAAAATCTGAATCTCTCGTTTTTTAATTAAAGCTGTGCTTCATCCATTCTCACCCCTGTCCTGTTTTCAGCCTGGCTCTATCCTTGACAACGCACCTGCATCAACATTGGTAAAGAATCTAGATTGAGACATCGTAGGCTGCGTAAACATGCAAAGTCAGCACAAAAGAACAGCTGATGTCTGCACTGGGTTTCGTGTGTTTGTTAAACAATGGTAAAGCCTTAGATAAAGTTTGCTCAGATAGCCTATCTTGTTGTGCAGCTTCAGGATGCGACAGTTACACAAGGCACCAAGGTTGTTGATTCTTACCGATTGTCTCATTTGTATGTTCTTCCCAAAGCTCTATTTAGCTCTGGGCGTTCCTGGTCTATGATGTTCAGTATAAAAACTCATGTAACCATCGTTCAGTGAGTTCCCTCCTTGGGTATCTTGATGGTACTTGTCGGATGGAGACCCATTCATGAATGCTTAATAAATAATCTATGGTTTGACTTCGCTCCAGTGTCGTTTCCTCCTTCCTTGTTAAAGAACCCGTGGCGAAGTGGTGATCCCTGCACCAGCAGGTTATTAATTAATCTGCTGCACACTTTATTAATCGAAACCGAATTTTATGCACAGAAACGAGCCACTTGGTCTGCGTATCTGTTGCCACTAGTCACATAATCATTTCCTGATTTATGTGCTTGGCATTTGACCACTGCAATGTCTTTAGGCAATTGTAATGCATTCAGCAAATCTTTTACATCTTTGCTGTTTCTAATCGGGGATCCTGAAGATGTCAGAAATCCACGTTACAACCATAATTGACCAAAATCGTGCACCACCCCGAAACCGTATTTACTATCCCTAAATATGGTTATCCTCAAATTTTTGCCAATTATACAAGCCCTGGTCAAAGCAACCAATTCAGAAATTTGAGCTGAATTTATCCCTCTTAGACAAGATGCTTCAAGAACCATGGCCACTGTACATACTGCATATGAAGCACGCAATGCACCCTTTTCATCTCTCAGACACGAACCATCTACAAACATCACACAATCTGATTCTGGCAAAGGTGTATCTTTTATGTCAGGCCTTGGTTTCGTGCACAACTCTGTCACATCCAGACAATCATGATCTGCTTCATCTTTTACTTCTTCACAACTCGAACTCGGCAACAAAGTCGCTGGGTTCAGTGTTGTGCATCTTGTTACTGTCACATTCTCAGCTCCCAAGATCACTCTCTCAAATCTAGTCAAACGACTACTTGTCATGTGCTGTGTCCTCGTCCTTGTTAGCAAAATCTCAACAGAATGTGGCACATACACTCTCAATGGATGTCCCATCACAATTGATTCACTCTGCTCCAAACTCACACAAGTAGCAGCCACTGCTTTCAAACAACCTGGCAACACTGCAGCCACTGAGTCCAAAGTAGCAGAGAAATATGCCACTGGACGACGCGCCATTCCATGTGTCTGCGTCAAAACTGAAACATCCATCTTTCTCACAACAGAACAATGCAAATTCTTTAGAATAATCTGGTATTCCCAATGCAGGTGCTCGACAAAGACTATCTCGCAACTCAACAAAAGCCTTCATGCTTTCTTCATCCAGTTCGATCGGATCGACTACATCTTTGTGAGTCAATCTCTGTAATGGCTTGGCTATCAGTGAGAAACCACTGATCCACTGTCTGCAGTATGCAACCATGCCCAGAAACATTCAAACTTCTTTCTGTGTTCTGGCAGGACCCATTTGCAAGATCACAGCAATTCGATCTTGTGATACTTTCCTGACTCCTTTCTCAATTTTGTGTCCCAAATATTGAATCTCTTTTTGACAAAACTGCAATTTTGCTGGTGACACTTTATGCCCACCTACTGCCAAATGGTTCAGTAGAGCAATTGTATCTGTCACACATGCTTCTCGTGTCTTTGATGCCACCAATAGATCGATGTATTGCACCAATACTGAGTCTTCTGGCATAACCAATGAGTCCAGACACTTTTTCAAAATCTGATTAAAAATCGAAGGACTCTCTGTATACCCTTGAGGAACTCTGCACCATGTCAAGACACGGTCTCCGAACCGGAAAGCAAAAAGATATTGGCTATCTTGATGCAAGGGTGTCGAGAAAAAGGCTTGGCACAAATCAATATCTGTGAACCATTCCGCGTCACAGGGAATTTGGTAAAGAATCACTGCTGGGTTTGGCACTATCGGACAACAGGGTACTACAATCTTATAAATTTTTCGCAAATCTTGCACAATTCTGTACTTGCCACTCGGTTTTTTAATTCCCATAATAAGTGAATTACAAGAACTCCCAAGTATTTCTCTCAAAATACCTTGTTGAATCATTTGCTCAATTACAGGAGTAACTCCTTCAATGGTCTCAGGACTCATTTTATACTGTGTTTTTTTCGTAAATTCTGCACCTTGTTTGACTAAAATTTGAATTGGATCAACACCCTTCATCAATCCGAAGTCTTTTCCTGAAAAATCCCACACATCAGTCGTCACAGTATCTCTCGATTCAACAGGCAAATCCTTCGCTGTAAATAAAGGATACAAATCATTCACTTCTGACCCTTGCCTTGCTAACATCACTTTGAAAGCAACATCCTCATCTGGTGTTTGAAAAGCAATACCATCTGGTGTACAATAGATGGTACAATTCATCTTGCACAACAAGTCCCTACCTAAAAGGTTCACCGGACTCGTATCGCACACCACAAACCGATACAAATCTCTAAATTCTCCAATATGAACCTCCATTTGTTTGGTCACTGGAGTTCTAATATGCTTATTTGAAACTCCTAAGACTTGGATAGTTTATCCCGAGAGGGGTAGGTTTGAAATTTCTGCTGCTCTCACAGTAGAACGGGTAGCACCAGTGTCCACAAGTAATGTAATATCATTACCTTCCATTTTCCCATCCACAAAAGGACCTGATTGATCTACCTCTAGAGATACACCATGCACACACTCTTCCTCCCCCCCTCAGGCACCGTCATGAATCTGAATCACTCTCAGGACATTGCAACCAATATTGCGAAACCATCTGTCCATTTTGTTTCTTACCAATTTGTTCACTCATGTGAAATCCAGCATTCGCACTGTATCTCTGTACCTGAGCATTCACATTATTTGGCATAGGAGCTTGAGGCACTTGTACCTGTTGTACCCGTTGTACCTGTGGTGTAACTACCTGTTGCTGTTGCAGCTGTTGTTGATTCACAACCACCTCATTCTGCATCTGTGGATTAGAATTTTGAACCATTCCATTATTTTCTAACAAGAACTTACACTCGTTCTTCCAATGTCCTAACCTGCCGCACGCATGACAAGGGAATTTTCTCTTTTTCTCTTCTTCATTATTATTTCTACATCTACCTTTTCCCGGTAATTGCACTTGATCACCACCATACGGTACAATATTCAAACCAGATACCTGACCATTTTGAAAATTCTGATTCTGTCCTTTCATCTGGAAACCTGTTTGAGAATAATCAACAAAATTCCCATTTTTCTGCTGTGCCGCTTTCACTTGCGCCCACATCATTTTCTCTTTCAATTTCTTATGCCTAGATTCAATATCATCACTACAATACTTTGCATACCTCAGTATTTTATCCACTGTTTTGTTCTGCCAACAAATCAAATGCAGCTGAATCATATTACTAATTTCAGGTTTCAATCCAAACACAAACTTATATACAAAATGTCCCATATCTTTGTCAGTTATGCTTTCAAAACCACTATACTGTTTAAACACTTGTAAAAGTCTCTCGTATTAGGCATGTACTGTTTCTTTTGACTCCTGTGTCGTCCTGTCAATCTTAACCCAATCCGTTTCCTTTGGGGAAATCTTACTCTTCAAATAAGTAATCACTTGATTATATTTCTTCATCACCCCTTCTGAAGGTGCTCCAGTCTTAACAACTCTAGGATATTCCTCTTTCGGTCAATCAACTGCAATCTTACACTCAGTCCATAAATCAGCTGGAACTACAATGTCAAACAAATCATCCAAATCTTTCAACAAGACCTTTGAGACCTTTACAAACCTCTCTACCTGTTTATACTCGACAGGCTTTTCTCTCAACCTTGGGAAGTCATTCGTAAACGACAATATGTCCTGTCTTGACCAAGGAATATGAACATATCCACCACCCGGAACTTCTCTCATTGGATATATCATTCAGCAGGTTCTGCCTCTTAACGGAAGCAAGGAAGATGCAGTCACACCTTTACTTGCAAGTGCTTCTTCTTTCTTTCTCGCCCATCTACCTTTCCATCGTTCCAAATCACCCCATTTTTTCAAAGTATTAATCAACTCTTTTATTTGCAATCGTTTACCAGATGTATTCAAACTCTCCAGATCCTTGTCACTAAAATCCAACCTATCTGTCTTCTGTAAAGCTTTTGATTTCTCAATGTCCACTCCATATTCTTGTGCTGCTTCTGCTAACTTCTCATGCAAATTTCTCCCTTTCAATGTAATATTCTTACACAGGAATAACAACTCATCATCCTGATATTTACTCCATCTCTCCGGACTTATTATACCAATAATCATTTCTTCCAGATCTACTCTTAACCTACTTATATCTATACTCTGTTTAGACTTACTAGGTGCCATTCCCCTAATCCAATCATCCAACTCTTCTGGCGAAGGTCCCACTGAACTCCCTGATACTGAAGTCGCTTCTCTCACATTTGACATTAATTTTCTAGGATCAATCTGTACATCGTTTTTGGCATTTCAGTCCATTTACTGGAATATCAATCAGTGATGTACTCATTTCAATTGACTCTAGTCCACTAACATCCCTAGCACTATTTCACTGGAACTGTCAATGCATGCACTCTCGAAATATTTTGACCCTCACTATACAATGGAACTATAGGACCAATTGTTACAGGAACTGGTAACGCTTCTGCATTTAAACTCATCTGACTAAGTTTCTGAGTCAATTCTTCTTTTGCTCTATTGAGCATTTCAATCTCTCTCTCTTGTGAGACTCGAGTAACTGATTAAGTCGGTAAAACTAATGGAACTTGTGAAGCTTGTGAAACCTGTGGAACTTGTGAAACTTCTATCTCAATTAATGGTGCACTTGGAGTAATCCCATCCGGACTCTCCTGATATGGCGGAGGTCTCTTCAATAGCATCTCATCTAATAACTCATCATCAATTTCATTCGGATCTATATCTAGTTCTGAGGTCTCTACATTATTCTTTTTCTCCTTACACTTTCCACTAGGTTGTCCCTCAGCAACCATTACTGGGTATAATCCATCTATCATTACATCTCTCCTCCACTTTTTCAACTGCGCATCCCATTTAGCCTCTGAATACCATCTCATTGTATTCCTATATTTCATCCCATTCCTAGCTCTCTCCCTTCTGTACGCCTCATGTTACCATTCCTCAAGCGCCTCGTACTGCATAGGTCTAGGATTTGGTTTTAATGAATTCATTCATCTTCTCAAATTCTCCAAAATTTTACATTAAAAGTACCATGCTCTGGGAAAGCTAAAACTCCATCATCCTCCGTATAACCCACCCAATTCTCTACCCATGTACACGTATGATATCCACGCTCTATTATCATGAAAGAAGCAGGCGATCTTGCAGGAGGTACAGGAAGTCCCTCTCTAGTAACTATTGGCTTGTCTTTTTTAAACAAATCTTGTATCATCTTTATCAACTTCATTTTCAACTCTCTCTTTTTGCTAAATACTTTAGAAATCAAGGAAAACCCTTCCGAAATTCCGCTCACTCTATTGGCTCACACTCGTCCAATACCAGCACGACTCACACCAACCAACCAATCACAGCACAATACACGCCCACTATCTGACCAATGCCAGCGCGGCTTTTTGTGACGTCAGTATAACTCCTGGAACTGACCCTCCCTTTACAAAATAATACGGCAATGTACTACAAAGTCTTTCTAAATAAATTCTTATTAGAAACGACACAAAACGCTGCTACTTTGTCTGCTCCACTAAATGAAAGATATTCAGTCGTTCAAGAGAACCTTTTACAACCAGCAGAATAACGACCAGCGTCACTCTACTCACAATCAAGTGAAAGGAGGTCTTGGTACTCCTTTAGGTGGGTTTCCTAAAGTTTCGGAAGAGGACTTTCCACAATAGCAGTCAAGCGAAGTTAGGTTTTGGTACTCCTTTAGGTGTACTTTCTAAAGTTTCGGAAGAGGACTTCACTATAACATCCAGCTTACTAACATACTTTAGAATAGGTCCCTTAAAATAATATCAACAGCCTTTCACTGTTCGATATTACAACAACAGACAAAGTACTTCTGCAGTGTGATACTTTTCCACACTCTTCCTCTGCCCCTGAGGCTAAATCAACATCCCGGATCTTAGGCAACTCCGTATCCGTACTTTCAGACTACATAAAACAAAGAAGCAAACTTTTCATATTAGTAACCAAAATCAATAATTCAACCATTAATTTGCCAAAATAATCAATATAAACCATCAGGCTCCTACCAAAAACTGATCCAGCGATCTGGGACTAATAATTTTCTACTGACTAGGCCCAATTTCATTACCCACAAGCCCCTTCACACTGAGATTAGTGAATTTCCAAACAAATTACCAAAAATTACCGAAATCCAATTAGTGTCTTCATTTCTATTATACCAATTGTGGCAATGCGATCTTTATATAGTTGACAGGGTTTGGCAAACCAATACTTGTTTCTAGAATACTCAAAAACTATAAAACACCTCTAATAAAGACAGACACATTTGTATATTTATAATGTTTATCTAAATAATGTGAAATAAATGCTCATCAATACCAAAATACAATACAAATCATAGATCATCACAGAGCAACAATATCAGAGAAATAATGATCAAAAACACATCTCAACATATCAATGCATAAAGGAGTGGAAAGGCGAAGAGACAAAAGGTTCAGAGACAAAATACATTTCCAAATGATTATGCAAATTCAGTTTTCTGTCTATACTAACCCAATTGAATAGGAAATCTACTCCCTGGCCATGAGAGCAGTAAGGCCCCTCAAGAAGAGTTGAAGAGGCAAAGATTAACCACTTTGCTGCTTCGAACGTTCCGCGTCAGTGCGGAACGTTCTATTAAACGGGCGGGGCCGCGTTGGCCAACGGACGTGCGCAGCACTACCGAGGTAGGGCTCGCGACGGCCGTTGGCCGACGAACGCAGCGAAGGGGTTAAGTCAGGAATCAGCAGACAGGAACAGCCAGCTCAAGAATAGGAGACAGCAAAGAAGGCCTCTCCTCACGCAGGTAGGAAATCAAGCCACCAACTAACCACCATCTAACATAACCCCTCCCACCTGGAACCTCAATTATACCCTAAAACCCAAATGTCCAACCCACATTTGTGTCAGAACAGAGGATTTTCTTTACACATGATTGGTTAAGGAAGGGGGTGTACTGTCACACCACTCTCGTCATGTCCATCTCACTCAATGTCTTATTGTTCATTTATTCTGCATATCTACTTCCACCCCAGGAAATACAAATTTGAGCCTCTGTCATAGCATTCGTTTCCTCCATCCCAGTCATGTAGCAAATTATGTGTCGCATTTATCCGTTCGTGCTGAACGAAGAGGAAATGTTCTTTCACTCAAGGTAAATTTTGTTTCTATCAGCTGTCTCTTGGCAGGCACACAGGACTGGCGAAGGACACTTGTCTTCTACTGCCATCGTCTTGCTCAGTTTTATTTGCAGAATTTATTTATTTTCATTAACCCCGTGTTTTCCCGCAGAACAGAAAACCATGCTTCTATGAAAAACAAACACAGGCATTATTAATTACTTGTAATGCTTTTCATTACGCATCCACCCCATGTTGCATCTATCCATGTGCAACCCATGTTAATATTATTTTTTCTAGCAAACGTTATTAATGTACAGAAAAGCAGCATTAGTCTTATTTTTCGTTTGTCAGGAAGCATTTGCGGCCTACTTCAGTGCTTTAGTACGTGCTTGCGCAGTAGCATTTTCCCTCATGTTAGGCTCTTTTCCACATTAGTTTTTCACCGCACACAGTTAGTAAATGTTACTGAGGGTTCAATTCGAGCAGGTTTTATTTCGCGAAAACCCTGCTCCATCAGCTACAAGATATGCACTGGCAAAGCCAATAGGTCTCGCATTTAACTGAAAACCCAAGCCACAATTTACGACTTTAGCAATGCTTTTTCGCAGTGCACAGTCAGTCCTCGAAATAATATTTTCCTACTCTGAACCTGCCAAAGAAGACTCGGATAAATGCGGCATTCGTATGTCCCTCGAGTTTTTAAAAACTGCAATTCTCACTTTGAGTTAGATTAATTTAAATGTTTAAATTACTTGTGTTCTTCACTCTGTCGAGCCCTGCTTTCCTGTTAGCAGGCCATCTGCCCTGCAGATTGCTTTGAATTGATAGACTGCAATTCAATCTCGCAGCCTGGCTGTTAATATAACATCGGAAGACTTTGGGCCCACTCAAACACTGTGATACCAGTGGCTGCGTGATCGTCTCACTACAAAAGCAGTGCTGGCTTCAGGTTTAGCTATGCCTGCATCGACAAACCTAAATAAAGACAATCAAACCAGCACAACGTTACAAAAGACGTTCAAATGTAGGTATCTAGAGCAAGAAACCCACATGTAAGAATGAAATGATTCAAGACAACTGTAATTAAAATAACGAAGTGCGCACTTACCCAAGAGCCTATATAATTAAACGAGAGACACACTGACTTGCTTAATAATGGGCAGTAAGCGGAAAGTTGGGCTGTAACGTGTTTATCCTGACTGCACAGGTAATGGTTTGAACACGAAGTGACCTCTTCTTGCTAATAAGCTCTCTGGTTAGAAACAAAGCCTAGCGTGAAGCAAGACTGATGGAACTCCAAAGAGGAACCACAGGGGGCCTAGAATGATCTGGAGCCTTTAATGGCGTTGCAGGTTTGCCCGCGTGCGTAGCAGCAAAGATTCCAAAGGCAACAAAAGCTCGAGATAATTGCAGCGCAGAGTTTTAGAGTACTGCAAAGACTGTTACATCAGAATAAAACGTGCTACTGGAAATTTTCTGCAAATTCAAAAAATCTCCAATATTCATTAGGGACACACCTGATATTTTTATTTTTTAAGATTTATATACTGTGCTTTATGCAGCTCGAAGGCCGCTTCAATATACAAATAAAAAACACACTGCTAAAAAATCCTAGTGAGCCCGTGACGCGCACTTCCTTCTATGCATAATAAAAAACTTGCTTTCTAGACTCTGACCTCAGAACAAGTGACAAGTCCCCTTCCTCTCCCATCTGGGTGGTGGTAATGCACTTGACACTGGCGCCTCTGTTCTTACGGCATCTTTGCAATGACGTTGCCCACCTCACCCTAGGACTAAATAATATATCACTTCAACCCTCCCCACCTGTCCCTTCATCATCTTCAAGTCCTGCTTTATCACCTTCACAGTGGCAGTAACAACCAGCCTTTCACCAGAACTGGCAGAATAAAATTCCCCCTCCCAGCTTCCGCCCCGGAGACCACTAAACCAAAGAAGCCATGACTTTGCCAAAGCTAAAATCAAGAAGTGCAGAAAGGAAAAATAACAAAAATACAAGTCTACTGAAGCAATGCACCAGGCAACGGGAACACTATCCAAACACATACCAACCTCCTTTTATTATTCAACCACTTCAGAAAGGGACTTAAAACACAACTATTCTAGGAGTAACTAATCTGCTAAACAGTGTGACAAATTCCTCCTCTCTCAGTCTAAAATCCTTACATAAGACCTCCATCTCTCCTCTCCCATTTGCGTTCAGAATCTCAAATCGGTCCCTTTGCTGCACTCAACTCAGATTGACGTTACATAAATACTAATACTGATAGAAACTTTGAGTCCCAACATCAAACCACATGTAGAAGAGTGATTGTTTTGAACACTTGAAAATAAGGTGGATATCTTGCAAGTTTGGATGAATAAATGGAACATATGGGAGTTGTGGGGATAAATTGTACACATCAAAGAATTTTTTTATTTTTGATTGGTAAGGTCTCCCAAGAAATTCTGCATTACTAAGCTCTGATGCTCTCTATGTCGCCTAGCGACAAGTTTGTTTTGGCCAGTGTGAAACTTCATTTAACTGCCATGCTTTGAGTGAGGTGAAATGGAGACATGAGGCCTGATTTAGAGTTTGGTGGATGGATTAAAGTCTGTCAGGGCGATGGAGTACTTTAATCTGATGCCCTGACAGGCATCCCGTCCACCAAATTTAGAGATGTCCTCCGGCCCCACAGACATCTCTCCACATTGACAGGAACGGTTGACAGAGCCGTTCCTGTCAATGTAGGAAAAGCTTGAAGGATGGTACTGTAAGACATGATGGGAAGCCAGCCAACCAGCGGCAAACTTTTCAAAAGTTTCCAAAAGTTTTTTGTTTTTCAAAAACAGGCTTTAAAAATGGCCGTTTGTGAAAAACAAAAAAATAATAACCTGCACACTTTTATTATTGAATTTTTCCTGTTGCTTACCTCCAGGTTTTTCCAGGCGGTGACAAATAGGCAAAAAAAATGCATTACATCATCCACCCTAAATAGGGCAGACAGTGTAATTATAATTATTATTATTATTATTATTGCAGCTTGTAAAGCGCTTGGTTACTCCAGTTCGGAGTGTCCCCGCGCTGAATTCCGACAAGGCTAAACTCAGTAAATGAAGACTGGGCGGATGCTACTATAGAGTGAGATTTTTTTTAAACAGCCAAGTTTTGAGTGTTTTCGAAAAACTGATTCAGAAGTCTCCAGTCTTGTCAATGTCACTTCCGACAGGACCTGATTCCGTCTGTTCGTCAGAGGAAGCATTCAATCAACAGAGCCAATGGGGGTCTCTGTCAACAGAATACTTATGCCACTGGATTCAAGCTAGCCTGGCTGATGAGGGCTGTTAGCCAGAAACCAGTCCCAGGATCCTTGTTTCCGGTCCAGGGAAGACATGGCTTGGCGGTTCGGGCTGGACTGTTCCCATGAGGCACAGGGTCAAGACTGATTTGCATATAGCTGTGTCTGAACTGGGGCGGCGAAGTGAGCTAAAGAACAATGATGGATTCAACCCAGATCTGTGACTGGGGGTGAGTGTCTGAAAAGTTTCAGCGCTCTGTCCATTATCTCCTTGTGTTTGCTTTGTTTGCCCTAAGTTGGCATGGTGTGCCCAGACGTGGGTCCCTTGCTCACTTTGCCACTGGATTCAAGCTATCCTGGCTGATGAGGGCTGTTAGCCCGAAACTGGTCCCAGGATGCTTGTTTCCGGTCCAGGGAAGACATGGCTTGGCAGTTCGGGCTGGACTGTTCCCATGAGGCACAGGGTCAAGACTGATTTGCATATAGCTGTGTCTGAACTGGGGCGGCGAAGTGAGCTAAAGAACAATGATGGATTCAACCCAGATCTGTGACTGGGGGTGAGTGTCTGAAAAGTTTCAGCGCTCCGTCCATTATCTCCTTGTGTTTGCAACAGAATACTTATGGTTCTCCCATCACTTAATAATAAAGGAGGTCCGAGCATTTGTGATAGCGTATCCTGTTCACCAAACTCTAAATCAGGCCCATAGTATTAAACTCAGTTTTGTTTACATTCCGAAGCAGGAGCTCCAAAACAACATTTTTTAGCACAATACCACGGGTACAAATAAAATTAAGGAAACTCTAGATAGTGTATATTATATGCATAAGACGTTTAAACAATGACTTGCACACCCGCACAATGATTTAAGCCCACCAGTTACAACTTAGACAATGTTCACATAGAAATGCCACTTTTCTAGGTGCGATTCGAGATTGCTTTTGTCTGCCAAAACCCTTGTAACCAGAACCAACAACATCCACAGACTGGGAATTCTGGAAATCCCACTTAAACCATTGCTTAAAAGACAGGATCTTCACATTTTTGAGTCAGGCCAGAGGATTACTGGAGACTCACTGTTGGCTTCCAGTCATTAGATGTCTTAGTACTCCTGTCTAATGAGTACTCCCCCGGCCCCATTGCAGTGCCAGAACAGTGAAGCAAAGCATCCTGTGCGCCGCAATGGAGGAGCATTTGAGCTACTAAATTTACACACTATTATCGATGCTGCACTAACAGTGATTTTGTGCCTTGGAAGAGGGTATGTACCACACCCATTAAATACCATTATCCTATGGTCGGGTATTTGCGAGGTGCGGTAAATACCTTCTATTGAGAGTTGGTAAGGTTAAAATGGGGAGTTACATACAGAATATTTGATACATATTGAATATGGTGACCTAAACAGAGTATTTGTGCACATTTACCCCAATAAATGTCAGTAGGTTTGGCATGTCGAAATTTGTTCGGAGAAAAATGAAGGTGTGTGTTTTTTACTGCAAACCTCAGCATTCCAAACACTATGCAAACTACTGTTTGCACATGGATTAGATTTCTTTAACATCAGACTATAAATAAAATGTGACTCAATAAAATATGATTTTATACCTAAATGTGATTTGTGCTTCTATTGGTTTTCCACATCCCTTGATGATGCATCAATGATGAATCTACAGTTCTTTGAGCTGGCAACGAAATGTACTGCGTACGGATGCACAACGTGTACACCTAATGTGACATCTTACTAAAGCATTGTCTCTCTGAACTGAGTGATTTTGCATGCAAATATAAAATTACACTTCGTTTTATTTTTTGCATCAGGATTGTTTGGACATTTTCATCAATTATAAGCTTAAAGATGGCCTCGTCATCTCCTCTCTATGTAGCACAACAAGATTGAAAATTGTTTCGAAGGTTGGGAGAGGTTCAACAGCAGGATTCTCTGTTAGAGGCTGGTCATACATTTCTGCCAGCCACATCAGTGATTTAAAGAAGACGATAAGAATGCGGTTATCTAAATAATTATATACGTCAGATTTGGAGATGGTAAATTTGCTATGGTAGCAAAGAGCCGGAAAAGAAACAATCATATCTTATATTGGTCCCTACCTCTACCTTTCAGTCAAGTGAAGTACAAAAAATCTAACTCCTCATACCCCCTGTGCCCTGGCCAATGACGAGATTCCAAAGGAAAATGGACTGCTCTGATGGACATTCATCTGTGCCCTTATGTCATTTCCCTACCAGTTAAGTTTTTTCTTCTTTAACCACCTCCTAACCTTAAGTACCCTCACAAGGAGTTTCTGCCATTTCCTGTTTTAATTGCTTGATGAATGTATTTGATATTATATTCCATGTTTTTTAAACAGGCAATGTGTACACTAAAGTGACTGACGCACCAATGCCCGGATGCCTGAAGTGTACTTACTGATTAAGTGACTCGGTAGTAATGCTCTGACCCAGCTACTGGGAGTAGTAGTGTTACGCTGCAGGACCACCTGAAGATTCATTGAGGGAACACATTAAGCAGACAATGGGAGTGTATACGGCAATATATTAGATGTAATAAACAGGTGAATATGTGGCTATCCGGTGATAATCACACACTGATCGCTGCCCCAACAAAATGTGTACAGACAGGAGAAAGCATCCACATGCTGAGCACTTGCACAACAATGATTATAGCAGTTGAAAGAATGGCAGCCCCCTGCATCTTACTAGTTTAGGTTTTGAAGCTTTTATACACCATGGACTTTAGCAATTAGCTATTTTTGTTAAAATCGGACATAAGTACCTAACTGCCTTGTTCCTGAAAAAGTACAAGTGGCATAATTCAAACCAATTATGATTTCCTGTAATTACTTTCTACCTTTCACACATATACATCAATAAAACTTGTTTTAAAAAATGTAAGCAGTGGGGGCATCAATTCTGTCTGGTGTGCAGGATGCACTGTTGGCTGCCATAGGCCGGTTGGCAATCAGCAAGAGGGCACAAGAGCCGAGTTTGTGCAACTTCATATGGAAGAGGTTGCAGATGCTTGGCACTTAGAGAGGAAAGGACAGGAGAAAGGAGTTTCCAAGGGTAATCACGAGCCCTCAATCATCAACCTACCCTACTCTGTCATGGGTCCCACGGCAAGGTAGGAGTGGCTAATGACAATCAGAGCTTGCCTCCATTTTACGATCTGACCAGTAAGCTAGGGTCAGCTATATAATTGTTAGGCATTGTTGGTAAATGGCCCTCTCTGCAGGGTCACCCCCAAACTTTTTGCCTTCTTCTGGCCTCGTTTTTGTTGAACTTAGGACTCTGAACACTTTACCACTATTAACCAGTGCTAAAGTGCATGTGCTCTCTCCTCTAAACATGGTAACATTGGCTCATACCCAATTGGCATATTTAATTTACTTATAATCCCTAGTAAAGTGCACTACATATGCACAGGGCCTGTAAATTAAATGCTACTAGTGTCCTGCAGCGCCGGTTGTGCCCCCCTCTTAAGTAGCCTTCTAACCATGCCTCAGGCCTGCCACTTCGACCTGGCAAAACAAACTTTTTGCAGGTCCAAAAGTTCCTTTTTAATACAAATAAGTCACCCCTAAGGTAGGCCCTGGACAACCCAGAGCGCAGTGTGCAATGTATTTAAAAGGCAGGACATGTACTTATAAGATTTACATGTACAGGTAGTGAAAAAATCCCAAAGTCGTTTTCCACTACTGCAAGGACTATATCTCCTATAGGACAACATTGGGATTACCTTATTACATTTTATAAGTGTAATTTTCAATTGAGACGAGATAAGAACCCCAATCTGGTGTCTCTGCAATCCTAATTTAAAATCTTATGGTGAAGTCTTATTTCAAATTACAATTCTGAAAACGCCACTTTCAGAAAGTTGGCATTTTTTTTGCCGTAGCCTCTGATCAGTTTGGGGTGGGTGACAGCTGGGATTTGTGTATTCCCCATAGACAGTCACACACAATGGGAGCTTAGGTGTGATTTGATGAGGATGGGAGGGAGGAGCTGGACCCAGCCTCACTTACACCTGAATAGATTGTATCCTGTCCCCACACAAAGGGCTGCATACCCGCCCTGTGGTGAGTCTGGAGCCAGGGCAGGAAGGGAGGACCTCTGGGCACTTTAAAGACCTTTCTCTGAAGTCTCTCCCACTTCAAAGGCCCAACTGGGTATAAGTACTGGCCTTCTGACACCACCACTTCAGTACACTTTTGGACTTGTGAAGACTCTGCTAGGAAGAAGGATGCTGTGCTGTTGAAGGACTGCCACTCTACAGACCTCTGCTTTGTTGGACTCCTGTCTTGCTGTGATGTCCTGCTGACTGCTGTTCCCCTGCCTGGGTGAGAAGGACTGGACCTGCATCACTTGAAACCAGAGAGACTCCAAGGGCTAGCTGGCTGGCCTCCTGATCTGAAGTCTCAGGAACATAAAAGACTTCCAACCACCCTGCTTCTGCACCTGGACTCTGCCATCAGTGAGTCTGCCCTGACAAGGGGTGCAAACCCAGGCCTGGACCATTGGAAGTGGGACTAAGGTGCTTGCCACAGCAAAAACTACGCATCCTCTGTTGAACCGGAGCAGCGCCGCCATTGCATGGATCAGAACCGGTGCATTGCTCCTATTGGTTGGACCAGAACCGATACATCGCCTCTGCTGCGTACATCGCCTTCGGAACCACCACTGCGTGACGCTCTTCCCGACACAAGGTCTTTTAACCTCCGTCGACGGCATCCTCAACGACGAATCTTCGCATCGCAGCTCTTCGCTCATCAGAGCCGATGCATCGTCACTGCTGTGCAGATCAGGACTGATGCATCGACACCGATGCGTGGATCAACACTGACACATCGCTTCGGCTGCACCCCGCATCTTTGACGTCAACGCAGCCAGGATTAAGGTACTTTTGTTCAGCGAGCCTCACTGGGTTCCTGTATATGGCCTGCGCTCCATCGCTGTCGACCTGAACTTTTGACTTTGTCCCGGTATGGCTCAAACAAATTTCCCAAGAAAGTACTTATTGCTTCCAAGCGCTATTTTACAGTCGGTTCTTTAAAAATTCATAGCTCAAGTTCTACCTATTAGATTTTTGTTGTTCTGGTCTTGTTGTATTTATTAAATGAAGTTCTATTTTTTTAACCTGGTGTGGAATCTTTTTGTGTGGTTTTGTCACTGTACTGTTTGAAGTGTTGCACAAATACTTTACACATTGCCTCTAAAGTTAAGCCTGTCTGCTCTGTGACAAGCTTCCAGAGGGTGAATACAGGCATATTTAGGGTTTGCCTGCCTCTTCCCCTGACTAGGATAGGATTGTGGTTGCTGCTTGACTAGGGCTCATACCCCAGTCAACTTACAATCCAATTTCTATCAGGCATGGTAAAAGGTCTAGGTCGAATAATCCTCGGTGGAGGAGGCTGACTGGATGGGAGTGCCGGCTGAGGAAGACCAAGGCTCTGAACTGAAAACTCAGAGTTGCCTGGGAGTTGGGGTCTTTCTATTAGATCGAAGAGATGCAGGCCTGACCAGGCCTCACTTGCTGTAAACCCTGACTGTTGGGAGGAGTGTTAAGAATACAGTGAACTTTTGTTTGATCTATTAGAGCTATGTATTTATACACACAACAATGACAAAATCAAGCCAAGTTTCAAGGAGCACATTCACAAACTCTACATTCGTACATCAACAACAGAAAAACGTCACATTTCAAGCACTGTTGAGATTAGGTCAAAGCAAATGGCTATATCATGGATCAAATAGTTGAATTGGCCTTATAAGTTCTTGCATCTGCACTCCTCCAAAAGGGTGCCTATTCTCAGAATGCCGTTTTGCATTTCAATATTTAAATAAGCACTGGGAACACCAACAGTTGTGGCTTTTCTATAATGAAAAGGTATATCCAAAGCATCACTGAGAATCAACCAAAAGGTACAGCACGTATGTATTATGTATGTATATTTATGTGTGTATATGTATACACACACACACACACACACACACACACACACACACACACACGACTGCTTCATCATAGGCACCCGAAGGGCAAGCTAACCTCATACAAACAGAGCGGATATAAAAGAAAGGGCAAAGTGATGCCATCTAGGAAAGGAAGCCACAGGACAAGAGAAATGGAAGCCCCTTGGGAATGGAATTCCCTAGGCTGTTGGTCGATAGCAAGGTAACAGTGATTTGCAAACTGTTAGAAATGGGGGTCTCTAGTTGGCAGAGGTAGGTACCTTTGTCCAAATAGGGACCCTTGCTTCTAATCAGGGTAAGGGGGATAAACACTTTAGATAACCGCTGCTCACCCCCTTTGTAGCTTGGCACCAGCAGACAGGCTTATCCCAAAGGCAATTTGTAAAGTATTTGTACCAACACTCACAGTAACACAGTGATAACACCACAAATGGACACCACATCGGTTTAGAAAAATAAAGTATCTTTATCTAAACTTAACAAGACCAAAACAACAAAAATCCAACATACAAGTATTAAGGAAAATTACTTTCAAAAGGTTTTAGCAACTGAGTCCATAGAAAAATATGGATGCATGATTTCTTGCAAAGTACCTGTTGTTGCGACAAAATTCACCAAGCCAAACAGCTGCAGCGATGAGAAGCGTAGAAAAACAGAGATGCGTCATTCCTGAGACCTTCGTGGATGCGATGCGACAGTTCCGCTGTACACAGGGGAGCGATGCGTTGGGTCCGGTCTGTAGGGGGAAGCGATGCGTTGATTCTGAGACGACACCGATCCGCGGGTGATGCGTCGGGGAAAACTTGCCGCACAGTGACGATGCGTGGAAATCCAGGATGCGGCGGCGAACGATGCGGCGGCGAGCAGCGCTGCGTCGACCTTTTCAGCTGCGATGCGTCGATTCTTGCCACTGTGACAAGCGCTGCGTTCGTTTCAGCAGCGGCGCGGCGATGCGGGGAGATTCTTCTCACACCACGGCGTTGCGTTGGAAAGACTGTTGCAAGAAGAGCGATGCGTCGATTTCCTTGTCGTTGCGTTGCTTTTCCAGCTCCCAACAGCAGAAACAACCTCCAGAGGCCCAAGACAGTCAAAGGCACCTCTTGGCAGGTCAGAACTCCCAGCAAGGAAGTTCAGGGGAACAGGGGTTGAAGTCTTTGTGTTCCTGAGACTTCAAAACAGGATGCATGCTCTACTCAAGCCTTTGGAGACTTTGCTCAAGCAGGGGACACAGCACACAGCAAAGTCCTTCTCCTTTCCTTGGCAGAAACAGAAACTGCAGGCCAACCCCAGACACACAGCAAGGGCAGTACTTCTCAGTTTCCCCAGCTCTTCTCCTTGGCAAAGGTTCCTCTTGATTCCAGAAGTAGTCTAAAGTTCAGGGGTTTTAGGACTAATACTTATACCCCAAAATGTCTTTGTTCTCTTTGTGCCAGGGTCTCTGAGCCCAGTCCAAACCAGTTCTGTCCTCTCTGGTGCAGCTGCCCTGCAGGAGGTGGAGATAGCATTGTGTAAGGCAGACAGGCCCTATTCAGGTGCAAGGGAAATCTCCTCCCACCACTCTAAATGCAGCCCGGGCCTATTCATGTGCTAGTGAGAACTCCTCCCCCTACTCTGAATGCAGCCAAGGTCTATTCAGCCCAGCCCTGACTCGTTCAGGAAAGGCAGGACACACACCCCCGGTGGCTGTCTGAGAGAATGCACCTCCCCAGCCCCTGTCACTCCAAAACCAGACAGTCAATACACAAACAGGCAGAGGCACACAGAATGGTTAAACAAGAAAATGCCTGCTTTCTAAAAGTGGCATTTTCAAACACACAATTTAAAAACCATCTTTAGTAAAAGATGTGTTATTAAATTCTGAGTTTAGAGAGCCTAAACTTTATCTTTCTATCTTATCCCTATGGGAAGATATGCGTGTAAAATGTTACAAAGCATTTCCCATTCTGTCCTATGGGGCAAGATAACATTTCGATAGTGAAAAACAAAATAGGCAGTATTTCACTATCAGGACATGATACACACATCAGTACATGTTCTACCTTTCACATACACTGCACCCTGCCCAGGGGGTATCTTGGGCCTACCATAGGGGTGTCCTATAAGTAAGAAAAGGGAAGGTTAGGGCCTGGCAAGTGGGTGGACTTGCCAAGTCGGCATGGCAGTTAAAAACTGCGCACAGACACTGCAGTGGCAAGTCTGAGATACGTTTCAGAACTACTCATGTGGGTGGCACAATCAGTGCTGCAGGCCCACTAGTAGTGTGCGATTTACCAGCCCTGGCACACTCAGTGCACTTTACTAGTGACTGACCAGTAAATCAAATATGCCAATCAGGGGGAACCAATCATAATAACAATTTACACAGGGAGCATATGCACTTTAGCACTGATTAGCAGTGGTAAAGTGCCCAGAGTCCTAAAACCAACAAACACAGGTCAGGAAAAAATAGGAGGAAGAAGCAAAATGTTTGGGGATAACTCTGCAAAAAGGGCCAAGTCCAACACAAACTGAACCAAAGATGATCACATTCACTAAAATGCATGCCAAAGAAGGGTACACATTTATCATGAAAGGCATGCCAAGTCAAAAACTTGGACATTATGGGCTGCTAAAATTCTGGAGATGACAAAGGTGCAAAAGTACTCATGAAAGGTACTGCCCCAAAGAATGGCTTAGAGAGCAAGTAGTCTCCTGGACAGCCCCAATAGTGCTATGGTGGCTGAGAGGGACAGAAGTCTTCTTATTACGAGGACCCAAAAGCGAGGGGCTTTGTAATCTCTAAAGTGGGGCCAGTGGCATTAGGATGGTTGTTTGGGGATGTTTATATGAAAGAAATTCCTATGTTCTTCTCAGTAGTTTTATGGTACTAGGCAAAGCTGAGGAGACTATAGAGAAGGTTTTTTTTTTTACTTCCAAGGTTTTGGAGCGACCGGATGTGATGGCGCCACAGGTACATTCACTTTCAGAAGCAAGGTTACCTGAACACTGGACAGGTTAAAGAGATATATGGATACTCGTATAGCACATAGAGGTCAAACCCCTTCTTTATGACTAGGCAGGTTGACTCAGATGAACTTCATAAATGCTTATGTGGTAGCAGTGGTCTTCAAACCCCAACTGACATTTCTCCACTTTCTCTAAGAAGGACTGGTTTAAGAATTCACCAGTTTGCCTATCAGTCTTGCTGGCAGTGAAGATAAGTAAAATCAGGAGGGAGGTTTGCTCAACTTTCCTGAGACAGACTTGATGACTCCAACAGCTGGCCTAAGCATGGGACTGTTACCCTCATCCATTTAATTCTTCAACAAAAGACAACCCTGCACTTCCATAACGATGATTTATTTCACAAAGAGCAGGTAATGTTCTCTCTGGAGGCCAGAACGTAAATCCAATGTTATGTGTTATGTTATGGTATTTGTATAGCGCACCATCACTAGCAAAGGTGTCCTGGTGCTGAGCAGGTGTGTGTGCCTAGCCCTGCCGGTTGGTTAATTGAAAAGCCAGGTCTTTAGCTTTTTGAGGAATTCAAGAAGAGAGGAGGAGGCTCTAATGTATGTTGAGTGGAGGTCATTCCACACTTTAGGAGTAATGTAAGACAACGCCTGTCCTCCTGATCTGGTTCTGTGTGGGATGTGTGCGAGTAGGAGTCCTGCAGAGCAGAGGTGTCTAGGTGTAAGGAGGTGTGACTGTTGAGGTAGTTGGGGGCCTAAGTTTTGTAATGCGTTAAATGTGTGTGAGGAGTTTGAAATGAACAGGGTATATGTATTGGGAGCTAGTGGAGCTCCCTATGGCGTGGTGTGTTCTGTATGGAAGGTTGAGGATGAGTCTGGCAGCTGATTTCTGAATAGTTTGTAGTCTTCTGGTGAGTTGCTTGTTGATCCTGGTGTAGAGGGTGTTCCCGTAGTCCAACTCGCTGATCACTAGGACGAGTGCCAGTTTTTCTGGTGTTGCTTGTGAGCTATTTGAAGATCTTCCTCAGCATCTTCAGGGTGTACAAACAGGATGCAGTGATGGCGTTGACTAGTGTAGTCATGTCCACGTTGCTGTCGATGATGATTCCAAAGTTTCTGGCGTGGATGCTCAGTGTCGGTGCAAGTCTAAGTTTGACCAGCCACCAGCTGGATTCCAATGGTGAGGTGTTCTTGCCAAAGATCACTACTTTTGTCTTGTCGAAGTTGAGCTCAAGACACTTGGCTTTCATCCAGTTAACAACTTCGGTCATGCAGGCAGCAAATTTGTTTCTTGTGTAGGCAGTCTTGTCCCAGAGGGAGAGCATGAGTTGCTTGTTGTCGACATAGGAGAGGATGTGGATGTTGTGTGAGGATGATGTTGACCAGATTGATCATGTATGCGTTGAAGAGGGTGAGACTGAGCCATGAACCTTGAGGCACTCTGTAGATGAATTTGCGGGCTTCTAAGGAGTAAGTTATTAGGCTGACAGTTTGTGTTCTATCTGTTAAGAAGGAGCAGAGCCAGGGGAAAGTGTGTCCTTGGATGCCAATGTCATGCAGGCACTAGATGAAGATGGGGTGTGAGGCTGTGTCAAATGCTGCAGAGAGGTCCAGGAGAATGAGTGCTGCCCTGTCTCCTCCGTAAAGGATCATGTGGATGTTGTCTGTGGCAGCTAGGAGTGCTGTTTCTGTACCTTGATTGAGACTGAATTCATACTGCATGGTGTCAAGGAGCTGGGGGTTTCTGAGGTGGTCAACGAGGCGTTGGTTGATTAGTTTCTCCAAGACCTTAGCTGGGTATGGTAGGAAGGAGATGGGTCTATAGTTGGAGAGCATGGCTGGGTCAGCAGATGGTTTATTGAACGAGGGCATGTTTTCAGGCTTGGTGGCGTTTTTCCAGGTGTCTGGGAATGTGGATGAAACAATAGAGGCATTCAAGATGGGTGTTAGCGCTTTGCTGATCGGTAGGAGTCCTTTGGTGAAGGCTAGGAGGGGGCAAACGCCAGATGGGGCCCCCAAGTGGATGGTCTTCTTGGTAGCGGTGGTTTTGATGGTGGGTCACAATGTCAAGGTTTATAAGTTGACCATGATGCCGAGGTCAGCCAGTGACTGAGTCTGGCTGAAGATCAAAGTTCCTGTATACTGAGGTGATTATTTACAGGCAAAGTCAGAGAACTTGTTGCAAAGGGCCTGAGAAGGGGGTGATATTGCTGAAGCCAGCAGGAGGCACGGTGAACTCTTTGATGATGGCAAAGATTACCTTGTTACTGTTTGTACTTGGTGTTCCGTATCTGCTAGTGGTAGCGTCTTAGGGCGGATTTGAAGATATTTTTATCAGTGGTGTCTTGACTTGTTCTCCACTTGCACCCCCAGTTGCTTGCATTGG
The DNA here is from genome assembly GCA_963921515.1 of Calotriton arnoldi. NCBI lineage: Eukaryota > Metazoa > Chordata > Amphibia > Caudata > Salamandridae > Calotriton > Calotriton arnoldi. The sequence continues at coordinate 168,035 of CAWUFW010013196.1, forward strand.
TGTTTAGTTAGCCCCTGTGTTTTAGCTGGCCTGTGGTTGGGCTCTTGCCATTGGGATGCACTTGAGGAAAGCCAGGGTGTTGGGCATGCTGTGATAAAGCTGTTGAGGTTCTTGATGGCTTTTGGTAAGTTGATGGTGTGCTCAGGCCAGTGAAAAGAGAGGGCGAAAGCCTAGTTCTCTTCTAAGATGCTTTTCCCGCTACAGCGGATAGATTCGGTGGTGGCAGGTCTGAGGTGGTGCGGGATGGGTATGCTGAAACTGACAAAGAAGTAGTCTTTCCAGGTGGAAATGGCTATAGTAATGTCGGGTGCAGAAGTTGGTTTTAGCCATGTTTCTATGAGGAAGAGCAAATCGGAAGTGTGGTCATGCAGTAATGAATAATGCTTACTTTAGTATCCTACATAGAACTGTGACTTTCCCTTAGTCTAGCTATGAAAATATACATTATTACTATGATTTCCAGCTTCACTGACAACTTCAAAACAATGCACTTGGCGTTTTGAACACATAAGTGATGAAGCACCTTTGGCACAGATGGGCCGTACAAGGTATTATAAGAGAATCAGAATATTCATGTTCAGGGCACTTAAATGGGAGCAAGTTTAAAATATATCTGCAAAGGCACTAAAGTCTCAGTACAAATGACCTCTTGTCAACAAGGACACAAATTCAAAACTAATCACAATCCAAAAATCCATTAGCGTTCATTGTAGAATCTGAAATAATGTGATTGCCGGCCTGACCTTCACCGACCCTGGCTGATCCAGCATGGCTTGATGTGTGTCTGGCTTTGAAGAAGTCGTACAGGGTGATGAGACGAGATTTAGAAAGTTCTGCACGGAAGAAATGTGAATGGGAAAGACAGCGAAGTGAAACTAATGATGCGGGGATTTTGCGCCTATTAAAAAGATATAAGGTAAGTTAGGCATGTCTCAACTAGTTCCCTTTAATTTATTGCACACGTTTATATGATTGCTGCTCGGAATTACATCGGTGAAATACACAGTTCTTGGCAGTCTGACTTTAATTAATTAAATATTGGTCTATTTTGTGACCCATGTAACACGAAGACCAGCTGAAAAACGATGCACTTAAATGGAAAGGCAGCTTTATCGACGTTGGCACACTCTGTCCCATTTACAGAAGACCGACAGCAAATAATCAATAGGAGAGTAAAGAATCGACAGCGAATTCAAGGGCTCCATCTTCATTAGACATTACTTCGGCAACGGGGTTGTCACTTCTACATGGAAAGTGTCACCAATACCACCTTTCAAGTAAGATGCTTTTATGTATGTCATGCTAAAAAGAGACGAACCAAAACGGCACTTTTCACGGCACCCCAAGAGTTTACTCGTGCTAATTATCTTAACGTCTCGTGAACATTTATGAACTTAAGAAACCTTTTGTTTTGCAAAAACTTTGTCATCATTGAACGGGCACAAAACTTACCAAAAAAGTGCTTCTTTTTGACTGGTTTGTGCTTGGAAAGTTTTGGGGTAATCCGTTCAGTGGGTGCACAGAAAAAGGGGGTTGGTCCCAAAAGCCAAAACCCCATGGCTTTTTTTGGAAACCAATATCGCAAAAACTGCTGAACGGAATAACACCAAATTTGGCAAGAAGCTAGATCTTGGTCCAGAGTGTGTTGCAGGCAGCAATTACAGGACCAACCCCATTTTCTGTTATAGGATCCCAGGCTCAATGGTGGTGCTGTGAAGGGGGCTACATACAGGGTATGGGGTCCCCACTGACTGGGAAATAGAAATATATATATATCTCTCCCCGTCAGCGGGGGACCCCCATACCCTGTATGTGGCCCCCTTCACAGCACCACCATTGGGCCCAGGATCATATATATATATATATATATATATATATATATATATATATATATATATATATATATATATATATATATATCCAAAGGAATGTTGTAAACAGTAGAACACAACAACACCACAGCCCTTCGCTTAAATCCAACGTGGTTTGTTTCATGGCACCACCACCCAACGCGTTTCGGAGCCTTAACTCCTTGTTCACGACTCGTGAACTACTAGCATCACTTTGCTTGCTACAAGTGGGGCAATTTTGACTGTCCAACACCCCCCAAAAGCTATAAGAATGGCTTGGGTGACAGGCATTAGTTGTTTCAATGCATATCGAATTAATAAACAAATTCAATGCAGTTTCAATGAATATTAAATTAATGAACTGTTGCACTGCTCAACTCTAAAATGATAAAAACAGCGCCACCAGGTGGCAGCTATCATTAGCCCAAGTGTTGACAATTAAGTGCCGGTGCGGCCTTGGCAGGGGGTTTCGAAGGGAGCCATGTATATGTAGGTGTTTTCACTGTATTCTAAGTATCCTTCAGCATAGCACTGGTTCCGGGCCTGGGTAGTCAGAGTCAGTTACCACCAGTACCAGTCAGCAAAAAGTTCGAGGCACAGGATGACTTTGCAACAAGGCCTCTTTCTGCACCTCTATTGGTTCTTTCTGCATTTCTCTTGCTTCTATCTGCGCCTTTCTTCCTCTTTCTGCACATGTCCTACCTCTGTAGGCATAGTTAGAAATTAGCATTTAAAATACCTTTGAAATTTACTGAAAAAACCACAGGTTTCAGGGACGTTGTAGCTAGAAATTAGCATTTAAAAAACCATAGAAATTCTCTGAAAAAAACACAGGTTTCAGGGACGTTATAGTTAGTTGGACATTTCACTCGTACAAAACCAGAGAAATTCGGCCGTTATAGTTAGTTGAGCTAAGTATAACTCGCGCCCCCGCAATGCACTGCTGATGACATCTCAAATTACATCACTGATGACATCATCCACGTGATCATCTGATGCACCTCCTCACAGCCTAATATAACCTTTGCTACACCCACTCTAAAATGCAGACTGCCATTCTCGAAATCATAGACACACCAATACCAGTTACTACATACCCACTCCCTGATTCCTAGGTCTACACACACATCCACTCACTCACCCATACAGTCACTCATATATGCAGTCACTCATCAATACAGCCACTATCATATGCACTCATACACCTATACAGACACTCACACACCGCCACTCACCCATAGAGTTACTTACACAGCTAATTAGCCATGCAAAGAATCAATCACACTCCCATTTACTCACCCATACAGTTATACACACACCACCTCACTTATTCACACAGATACTAACACATACTTACTCTCTTATACAATCACCGACACAAGCACACACTCATCCACACAGCCACTCTCACAATCACATATAGTCATTTATATACTCCAACATTCACATATGCTGCCTTTCACATATGTAGTTACTCACACATGTACACTGAGACATCCATTCACTCACCAACACAGCCATACACACACACACTCACCCACCCGTACAGTCCCTCACAGTCGCACTCTTGAACCCATACACCCAGTGAATACCCACTCACACACCCATGCAGTGAGTCACACACACCCCACCCACCCACACAGACTCAGCCACCCATACAGATGCTCTGACAAGCAATCAATAACCCATATAGACACTCATGTAGCTACTCACCAACCCATGCAACCGCTTACACACCAACAGACAGACTGATACAGACATTCACACAGTTTAGTCACTAACCCATGCATTCAGTAAGACACTTTTAATCACTCACTTATACAGTCAGTCACACACCTACTAAATCATCCATTCAGACAGTCATACACTCACTCATTCTTCAATACACCTTGGCCTATACATATATATAAAAACATATTTAAACTTTACACCTACACCTACACATTGGTTAAAGGCACTTGATGGCTTCACAACGTGTGGTACATGTAAGGCTTGTCACAATGGTAAAAATTGTAAAGAATATGCAACAGGGCTCGGTAGAATGAAGAAAATCTCACAAATAATCAATTGCAACAGTGATTTTGCTGTCTACGTGCTGGAGTGCCCGTGTGGTCTCCGGTAGGTGGGCAGCACAAAACTCCCACTAAAAACACGTATATTGCAGCACCTACGAGCTGTAAAGAATTGTGACTTCAATTACCCAGTGGCCCGGCATTTTGCCGATAAACACAAAAGCAACAACCGCCATTTGCTATTCTATGGAATAGATAGAATTCCAGTACATATACGGGGCGGAGATAGAGAGAAAAATTTGAGGGTGCTTGAGTCTAAGTATATTATCGAATTGGATTGTAAAATACCGAAAGGTTTGAATGGAGGGGAGGAACTTGCCACTCACATAGGCCGGTGAACCACACACCCATTTATGAATTGACTGCTTTTTTGCTATTTTTAACAATTCTATTTGTATGTTTTGTAGTCAGTGTCACTTCACAATTTTAATGTGGACCTTAGAAGAGGGGTATTGTCAGTTGAATTCGAATGCCGATGTTGGCAGGCCCATAGCAGCTTAGTCATAATGGGGGCTGTATTATTTGGGTACCCTATGATGAATTTGAAGGTACCCTATCATCATATCCCATACTTAAGGTCCCCGATATTGGTCACTTTTGTCCAAGGAACACTCACTTCACACAGTTCCCTGTTGGTTAGTTTGCACTTTATATAAGTAAAAATTCCTGTCTCGTATACTATAGATTACACAAAGTACGCTATATTACAGTATCCAAATCATATGAATGAAATAGAGGTCAAGGTAGAGGGTATTTGGGCACTTGTCCTGAATGTTGTGGATATTATAGGAATCCACCATAGCAGAGAACATCATGTGAGGGACATCACATTGCGGGGTTTCACAATTGTATTCTTTATCTATTAGTTTTTTGTCACAATATAATGTGCAAATACTAAGATGAACTACAAATAGGTCACTGTGATTGATATAGTGTACTGATCCATTTGTTATTCCATGTAAGGCATCTCGTAAATATGGTGGATTGAATACGTTAACCATAATTTCTTATCCTTAACCTTGAACAAAACTTTATTGATCATTACATAGGTGAACAGATGAAATGAGTTAAATTCTGCCGGCGCAATGTCATTGTTTTGCACACAAACCGCAATAACTATTTATTTTCTGATCATTGTTTAGACTGAATGGCACGATAAAATGAGTCGATTATCGCTGATCAGAAAATTTTATCAATTACAACTGAGATCTTAATCACAAAATTGTAATTTTGGAAGCTCATAAACATATGTTTAGTTAAAATTATAATTGTGATTGTTGTGCATGTAACATGTTGAATTATGGAGCGCGGTATGTAAGAAAGAAGTATTTCTTCTATGTTGCTCAACTGTTCAGTGTATTTCTATAGGCGATCGAAGTACAGGAAATTGCTTGACAAAGGCTTAATGCCGAAACGCGTCGTCTTTTTGCTGGTGCACAATAAATCTTTGTGCTTCTTCTGGTGTGCCGCATCTTGTTTTTCGTCAATTGGGGCAAAATACGAGTTACCTTTTATACATATATATATATATATATATATATATATATATACAAATCAGCCTCTATGTGGCTGCACTCAAAACAGGACTGGCACTTGCCAACAGCCTTCAACTGGGAGTTTCAGGTGAAACCAGACTGGCTAGCCCTCACAGTGCATTTTGATAAATGTCATCCATCTTTGTAAAGTTGCAGTTCTTCTAATGGACTAAACCTTGATAACTGTTAATTTAATTCAAATATTTTATGCTAGGCCACCTCTAATACTCTGTCTTTCAGGACTTCCGATTTTAGGGGCAGCATTATCATTATATCTGCTCCTGTCTTCAAGCGGGCCGGCTTTAACAAATGCAGCAGGAGGTACCTATGTTTGCCTTCTGTGACTATCTCAATGGGTATTCTCAAGATTTTCAGAGATCAAGGTTGCTAGAGAATCAGTCTAGCCTTCTCCCCATGTTTTTCATGGATATCCAATATTTTTATTGGCTTTGCTGCTACACTATGTTGCCTCTCACTTTTTCACCCAAGTTATATCCATCTAAAATTGAGTAACTTTTTCAGGGTGGGAAAGTGTGCATAGCTTCAGAAGTGTTACCCTATCATCTACTGCTGTTCCCGTTGCTTGGAATTGAATTTAACAATGGTATGTTTCTGTTCATCTTTTCAAAAATGTCAGTTACTCCTATGCTTGGTGGAAAACTGTATCTTGGGAAATTGAGAGAGAAAGTCAATTCAGCTAGTAAGGCCAATTGGCTTTGCCCAAGCATAAAGCAAAATGAAATGGCTGCTGTACGTACATCTTCCACTGAGCATCTCAGTTACAGAAGGTGTGGAGAGAGAAAGACCACAGAATTGCCTCTGTTGTGTTTCTAGGCCACACAGTCAACGCATGTCTCTCTATGTGAGCTACTGATCTCAAATTTGTGAGCGGTCTCCAGCACTGCTCACCTAGCTGGCATCAGCTAAGTAATAAACTGCTGCTTTTTGTGTGCACCACACATCACAGGCTCAGAGCCCCTCATATATTGTCATGTGCCCGAGTTCGGCCGGGTAGAAAATAGCACCATTTTACATGTACACGGTTCTTTCCTAAAGTTGCCTTAACTTTGTCACATTGACTTTTGACACACATTTGCATTTGTGACACTTGGGTTAGTTTCTTGGAAACACCGACTTTGCTGACAAGGAGACCTTCGTGAGAACACTATCACACTGCATGGCATTGTGTACAAGGCCCTCACGTGCGTTATACAAATGTGTTTTTTAGTACGCCCATATGGTGACAGCTATCGGTGGAATACAAACAATGGCAGCCTGATGACAATCTCGGCCCAAGGCAAGGATGCCTTTTTCTATATATAACCTTTTATTTCCCCAAGTATAACCACAGGAGACACTACTGCTGACTTCGAGGGGTCTCTGCATGCTGAAGCTTTCGCCCAGCAGCTGACTGACATCTCTGTGAGGGGTATCTAGTTTGTGACCAAGACAGGGTCCTACACTCTTACCCACCAGGTAAAGGGGTTAGACCATCCAGAAGAGGGTTTCTTGGCAGACCATACATTTACACCTTAGAGTTGGCATCATAGGAGTATGCTAGACTGTTATAATACTGTATATCAATACATATATAAGGTGTCTCAACAAGATGGTGAAACTTTTCGTTTTATTCACTGTCTTTTGTTATGTTATGTTATTTTATTTTTATATAGCGCATATACACCGACAGGTCTCTTAGCGCTTTGGAAGAAGCGGGATAACGTCAAGGCGGGGAGGTCTTCATGGTGTTGAGAGATCATATGTTGTATCTAGTGCTTCCCTAAAGAGGATAGTTTTCAACTGCTTCCGAAAAAGAAGCAGACCAGGTTCTTTCCGAAGGGTATCGGGCAGCTGGTTCCAGAGTTGTGGCAAGAGGACCGAAAAAGCTCGACCCCCTTTGGAGACCAGGTTACTCCGAGGGCAGACCAGTTGGACGGTTTCTGCTGATCGGAGGGCCCGTCCAGGTACGTATTTATTTAGGCGTTCCTTTATGTACCCTGGGGCATGTCCATATAGGGCTTTGTGGACAATACAAAGTCCCTTGAATTTCGCTCTCTGCTTAACTGGCAGCCAATGCAGTTTACGCAGCAGTGGGGTGGCATGAGTTCTTCTAGGCAACCTAAAGATCAGCCTAGCTGCGTCATTCTGTACCACCTGAAGTTTCTTCATGAGTTTCTCAGGAAGCCCGACATATAACGCATTGCCATAGTCGAGTCGTGAAACAATGGTTGCTGATATTATGGTTTTCATAGATGACACTGAAAGCAGAGGAACCAATTTCCTCAGCTGTCTTAGGAGGCCAGTGCATGTGCCCACCACTGAGTTGACTTGATGGATCATAGAAAGCTCAGAGTCGATCTTAATTCCCAGGCTTTTTACCACTGGCGATGGGCTAGGGGGCCCCTAACTCTCTAGGCCAAAACAGGCTGTTCCAGGGATTGTTTTTTACTGGAAAGGCTAGTACTTCGGTTTTGTCAGGATTGATTTTTAGGGAGTTTGAAGTCATCCAGTTGACTGTAAACCTGAGGATGTTCTGAACTGATATTTGAGCACAAGCCGAGTTATCAATCCTCAGGATGAGCTGGGTATCATCCGCGTAATTGAAAACCCGGCAGTCCATATTGGATAGTGCAGCTACCAGGGGCTGCAGGTATATATTGAAAAGGAGCGGGGACAGTGCAGAGCCTTGAGGGACACCGCAGAAAATATTACCCTTTTCCGATACCTGGGCACCAAGTTGGACCCTCTGTGAGCGACCTGATAGAAAAGATTCTAGCCAGTTATAGGCGTGCCCTCGGAAACCCAGGGCCGACAGCCGGGTTAATAGCGTAGTGTGGCTGACCGTGTCAAACGCCGCAGAGAGATCTAAAAGAATCAGGGCACTCGGGACTTTGTTATCGGCCTTCATCCTGAGATCATCAAGTACCGATAACATGACTAGCTCCGTGCTATGGTGGGCTCTGAACCCAGCCTGGCGAGGTTGGAGCAACTCATGTTCCTCCAGGAACGATGAGGTAGTCTTCAGGACATGTTGCTCCACAACCTTCGCCAGGAACGGGAGTTGGGAGATAGGTCTATAGTTTTTGAGCTCGGCCTTGTCTGCTCCCAGTTTCTTTAATAAGGGCATGACTCTTGCCTCCTTAAAATTAAGGGGGACTTGACCACTTGCTAAAGAATTATTCAGGAGAGTGAGAATCTGACTCTCCAAGGCCGGCAAAGCCAACCGAAAGATCTTAGGCGGGCATGGGTCAGCCGGGGAGCCTGATTTGGTTCTGTTAATCAGAAGCATCAAAGATTCTGGGTCCAGTGGAGGGAAACTAGTGAGGAGCTGACCAGTAGGAAGCGGAGGTGTAAGCAACTCCACGGAGCTCAAGGTGATAGGAATTTTTTCAATCTCCAGAAGGATATCTGTTATCTTCTGGAGAAAAAAGGACTGCAGTACATTGCAGTCTAGATGCGCTGCTACAGAATTTACATCTGGCTTTTTACTAAGTTCATTTAGGATCTTAAAAATCACCTTCTGTTTGTTAGGAGCTTCAATAATGCGAGCCTCATAATACTCGGCTTTCCTGGTTATGATAGATTTTTTATAAAGGGCTAAAGTAGCTTTATAATTTGTTAAATCCGTGGGGTCATAGGCTTTCCGCCACTGTCTCTCAGCTTTGCGGAGACCCTGTTTGCTTTCCCTCAAAGCCTCATTAAACCAGGGGGCCACCTTCCCTTTAAGTCTGGTTCTTTCTCTTCGTTCTGGTGCTATATGATCGATGGCTGTTTGAAGAGTATTGCTGAGGGTTTGGCTTTCTGTATCAATATTGCCCTCCTCCAAGTTTAGTGGGGCTAGCCTCTGTAATGTGTCCACTAGATTATCTGCCTGAATAATTGTGCCATTTTCGCACTCTCCTCCACTCAAGCGGGGAAGTGCCGGAACACTATCCAATGGGACCCAACAGGAGATTAAAAAATGATCAGACCAGGCACATGGTTGAATACTTGTTAGTGTGACCAGATGATTAGATGACCAGACTAAATCTAGGGTATGCCCTTTAGTATGGGTGGGGCAATCCACCAGTTGATGGAGCCCCAAATTAGACATTCCCATGTCAAACTGCCTAAGCTGGGGTTCCTGTGGTTCCTTCTCCCAGTGATAATTAAAGTCTCCAACTACCATAAGTTTTTGATAGCGTGTACTCAGATCAGCCATGATCTCAGCGAAGTGATCATTAAAACCGGAGGTTGTATCCGGAGGGCGGTAGACCACCAGGAGAAGGAGGCAGGAGGATTTGGAAGTAAACTTTACTCCCAAGATATCAGTGTTATCCATACTCTCTGCTATTATCTTGGTAGCCATGAGTCTGGTGTTAAAGAGGATCGCCACTCCCCTCCTCTCCTGTTGTCTTGCCTGTTATGCCAGAATGCATCAAAGTTGCCAGGTAGTGCAGCTATAATATCGGGGGTCGACGCGTCCCCTAACCAGGTCTCTGTGAGTGCCAGTATGTCAATATCCCCCTCCTGGAGCAGTGCAAATATCTCCAAGTGGTGTTTCTGTAGGGATCTTGTATTCAAGACAGCCACTTTTAATCCAGGGGAGTTCCCTGGCATAATCATGGGGGAGGGGTTAAACCCGGGGTCTCAAGGGTGTCTATCTCGGGGTATCTCAGAAGGTTTTCTGATCTCAATTTGGCAATCACGTGTGGCTTCAGCTTAGCGTTACATATGTCTAATGATTGCAATATCCTTGCAGAGTATTGTATCGGCGGACCAGGGGCCCTGGCCCCTTGACCCGGTTGGACGCGGACGGGCGCAGACGGGCTTGCCTTAGGCGCGCCAGCGCGCGCGCCCGCTGCGCGCGTCCGCTCCAGCATCCCTGTTATACTGCCCCCTTCCGCCCACCAGCCAATCAGCTCTGCTGAGCAGCAGCTGACCTTCCTCCCAGCACTAGACCGCGATGAGAGATGCGGAAGTGCTCCAACCCGGGAATTACAGTGAAATCAAGAGAACAGGTGAGCCTCAGGCAAGAACTCTCCCCAAATGTGCAAAACAGCAATTTTTAAAAAAGCGTTCCTATACTAAAAGGAAGCTAAGTTCCTGTTAAAAACGGCAGTAAAAACAGCAAATGCAATGTTATTTTAAAATACAGTTGTCCAATTCATACAGGCAATTTCAGAGCGATAGCAGCAAAGGGCTAGGGGTACAATCGTTAACACTGGGAGGACCGCCCGACTACCTTGGCGTGTCTCCCTCTTACTGTCCGCTGCGCGTCCGCTCCAGCGTCCCTGTTATACTGCCCCCTTCCGCCCACCAGCCAATCAGCTCTGCTGAGCAGCAGCTGACCTTCCTCCCAGCACTAGACCGCGATGAGAGATGCGGAAGTGCTCCAACCCGGGAATTACAGTGAAATCAAGAGAACAGGTGAGCCTCAGGCAAGAACTCTCCCCAAATGTGCAAAACAGCAATTTTTAAAAAAAGCGTTACTATACTAAAAGGAAGCTAAGTTCCTGTTAAAAACGGCAGTAAAAACAGCAAATGCAATGTTATTTTAAAATACAGTTGTCCAATTCATACAGGCAATTTCAGAGCGATAGCAGCAAAGGGCTAGGGGTACAATCGTTAACACTGGGAGGACCGCCCGACTACCTTGGCGTGTCTCCCTCTTACTGTCCCTTGACACTTATTATAACTTTTGTCTGCTCCTATCTGATCATTGAAGCACATATCTTCTACACAAGAATCACTTCGGTTCAATAAATATTTAAAAAAATCCATTCATGTATTCTTTGCATATTTCTCTGAGCGAAAGAAAGCACGAGTGTCTGAACGAATGGTTCTAGATCTGTGACCACAATTCCTTAGGGAACAGGGTTTTCATGTTCAGTAGTTGCCAGAACTGTTTGCTCCAGGTCTAGGTTAGGGGGGCTAATGGTGGCACTGCGAGCTAGCTGGTCCAAGGCACGACTTACCCTTGCTGGGGAGCATGGAATCAGTCTGGTACCATCCTAAGTTTATGACATCCACAAACGCACAGTTACTACTGATTATTGGAAACTGCACAGCAATACCACTGCTGCAGCGTTACCTTCCTTCTTCTCTTGCTGCCCCCAGATGCATGCTGCATTCACCACTGCACTGCACTGCACCACTCATGTCAGTTCACAGTCACCCGGGACAGTTCTGTGAGCTCTTTGCCAACAGAGGCTTAGCAGAATTTGCTGCTGCCTCAACCACCGTCTTGTCCTTCTCCCTCTTTACTTGCAACATTTCTTGTCTGGCAGAAGGAGATTGTTCACCTGTGTCACTTATTGCTGCACACCGCCCACTCTCTTTCTCTCTCTCTCTCTCTCTGTCTTATATCTGCCTCTACCATGTGTCGGTCATTTTAGTTTGGAGGCTCCTTCTGGTGCTCTGCTGCCACTGTTTCCTGCGTGACCAGGCTCCACTCTGGAGCATGGTTGGAGTGTGAGCACAACAAATATGAACTTCAGCCATTCTCTGGTATTGGCTTTTATTAAAACTTGTTTGCCATGCAAAAAGCAAAAGGCAATAGCACTGGCTGACCATTTTGAAATAGTATTTTCCATACTTTTTTATTTTTCTACCACTCCAAGATATCATCACGTTTTGTCTAGATGCCATGTGCACACGGCGTCTAGACTACTGCCTTTGCATACACTTGCAGGCAAACAAGCACTAACAAAGCCAACAGTAGGGTGCAGCAGCTTGCAATTCTGTAAACATTAACAAAGCCAACTGTGCAAGTGAGGCAAATTGCCTTTGCCAATGTTTGTCTCTGCTATCATTTGTTTAGATGGGGCAGGCTAGTTCCTTTTGCTAAAAAGATATTTTGCACTAGACACAAGTTCTTTCTTTATATGCAAATGTGGCAAATGATGGGCTTTCAAAACATTCAATGTTTGAAAAAATTGTACTTGTTTAAGAAAATGGTGCTGGTTGTCAGGCTTAAGATACAGCTTTGCGACAAAAAGGTGACATTTTCAATGAGAGTGTTCGCTCAAAGCTGATATATTCTATTGAATCAAGACAACACACCAGTGGCGGCTCCTCCATGGGGGCGTCACCCCACTGCTTTTTCACAGTGCGAGAAGGCAGAAACATAAAATGGTAAAACTACTATTTTATGTTTCTACTTCTCGCTCTGCGAGAAAGCAGATGTGCCTGGAGTGCCTGGTTGTGGGCGGGCGGGTTGTTGGTCCTGCTCGAGGGCAGGGGGGGGGGGGGGGAGTGGCTTTGCCCACTGTTGTGGGTACTGACTGTTTGGTCGGCCCCAGGGCCGAACAAAGCAGTCATGCGCACTCCCTCTTTTTCTCTATGTAGGCTGCTGCATGCAGCCTACATAGAGAAAATGGCCCGGCTGGGGCGATCTCCACTGCGCCTTACCAATCACAACGCTGCCATTGCAGCGTTGTGATTGGCTTAGGGCCGGGGAAGGAGGCTGCCTGCTGGCTGGTTCCTGTAGGAACACCGGGATCCGATTCCGGCTGCACCATTACACCGGCCAGGTGGCCAGGAGCGGAGTGGAGGCGGCGCGGTAAGTAACTTTTTATATTGTTATTCCCCACCCGCGGCTCCCCCTCCCGCGAGCATGCCGGCCGCAGCTGACCGTCACCGTGTCTTTCCAAGTTCAAATTTTCCCCGATTTGCGCATATCGTCGTGTGGGCTGGGCCGGTGTTTTACCTAACTCGGGCAGCTTTTATTTTGGTGTCCGACATGCTCATGTGGAGCTTATCTATTTTGTATTTGCCAGTCTGACTCTGATGTCGTTTGTGCGTGCATCAGTTTTGCCCACATTAATGTTTGGTAGCCGGAATGCAGTGAAGCTGCCTAATAATGGTCATACAATTCCCTACAAGATCACAGGAGTCGCAGCGCCGTCGAATGTAGGCCTGATTTGTGTTCAGCAGCCACCTGGGTTGGTGTTTACTGTTGTGCACTTGTTCCCTGATATTACCGCAAACAGCAAACACCGACTACAAAAGACAAATGCATGAGGTCTACCACTGTAAATTCATAGCTACATCATCACTGCGTGTCTCTACTGTTTACAAGTTCAAATTTGCCCCAATTTGCACCTCATTGTCATCAATCATTTGGATCGGTTTTTAGCTATTCATTTTTTCTGTTTGCCAGTCTGACCAGCTGACCATGATGTTGTACGTGCATCTGGTTTTCTCATCAAACACTTGGTTGCCGGAATGCGTGAAAGTGAAACTGCCTAATAATATCATCCCTAACCTTGTAAAATTATAGCTACACCGTCACTGTGTTTACTCTGTCTTTATAAGTTCAAATTTGCATCCAGTCATGTGGGCCGGTTTATTAGCTATCTCGGAGCCAGGGCCGCTTTTATTTTGGTGCTCACATGCTGCAGTGCTGGAGATTATTTATTGTGTGTTCGCCAGTCTGACCCTGACATTGTGCATCCGTTTCTCACATTAACGTTTGGTTGCCGGAATACGAAGTGTGTTTACTCAAGTGATTAGTGAAACTCCTTAATAAAGTCTGTTTCCAGGAAAAAACTTGTGACGTGATCTTTGCTTTCATTGGATGCGCATACGGCATAGGGACAGAGGATATAGGAGAGGGTCTTGGAGTCGAACGCTTTCTCTGTAACTGCCCAAAGGCACCTACCACCATTTTATACTACTGTGAGTTGCAGTAAGTAGGCCTCAGTGTGTCATGATGTATGCACCATAGAGCTGTGTTTTACATGCCATGTCATCCAGAGAAATCCACTTTCCAGGATTGAAGTCTCTGATCTGAAAGACTCAACATAAAAAAAGGAGCTGACAATTGAATTGTTGCAAAATGAGCATCCAGGAGTCAGGGTGAGTTGAGTTCCCAGGCATGTAATTCAGTTTTAATGTAGGTTGGCTCTAGAGGCAATCTCAGTACAGGGTTTAGTGCAGGGTGTCTGCGCACATCACAGGTTCCAGTAAGAGACAGATGCTACTTAACTATGCACAACATTTCTCTGGCCTCTACATTGAGACCCAGATGGCCATTACCTCCCCAAAAGTCTCAAACATCATTATCATACGAAATCTCTTTACTGATGTGATAACTACACTTTAATAGTTTTTTTTTTAACCTTCTCGCTTTCTCAAATATGCTTGAAAATACACCATTAACCCACTCTTTTTTTCAAAAAATTTCGGAGGGAGAACCCTCCCGAACCCCCCTTGCTCACCACTGGGCACTCAATCCGAACTTTTACGCCTCACCACTTTCAAATGTCACCAGCCGCCACTGCAACACACACTACAGAACATTGACACTAGCACCCATCAGTAAGCCATTTTAAGACACTATACACAGCATGTCAGTTACAGGAGGACATCAGATTTCAAGGTCTAAGTCAGGTCATTATACAGCTATATTTAAACACATCAACGTTTAAGATCACTCATCTCGTCACAACTGAATTGTCTTAAATGAAGAATTGTATTTAATTTTCATTGTGATGTCGCTTTTGACCACCTGTGATTTTTGAACATGTACATTCTTGCCCACGTCTGTGTCCCCTCAGACATTTTCTCAATTTAATTTTATAGCAAATAATTTATTGTAATGACAGCCAAACTAAGATAATATGGACATTACTTAATACATTTTTGAGGTCAAAAGGAAAACAGTAGGAAAAATATACTGAAACCGCTTGGAGCTGAGAAAATACTGTTCAGTTTTGATTTCCTGACCCTCTTATCAGCAAAAGTAATTTAAGTTTTTAAAAGGGCTCTGGCCCACATTATTACCACATGGTATGCTTAGGTTTGAAAAAACATGCCGTTCAATGCTAAAATCACGCTGAAAATGCAAATGTGCTCCTACTATAAAAAAGAATAGCTTTCACTTTCAATTTAGCTAATTTGAGTACAAATCTTCTGATTCGACTTCTACAAAAAATAGAGGATTTTCATCTAATTGAAGAAATGTTCTTTAGTTTCAACGCACTAGCATTAGGCAGCATTATTTTAACATGCCCCTTGTTAAAGGCAATTAAAGGCAATTTATCTCACAATACACATGGCAGAGGATTATCTTCCATACAAGGCAGGATGTTCTTGTAAGGTAAATAGCAGGTCACACAAATTAATTTCCTTGTTAGGAGGACATAATGGACTGATGTTAACACGGACCCTAACCCACTATTATTTAACTTCATTTAATGGTTATTCTATACTCATTTACAAGGCATGGTGTTTAGAGGGTTTACATTATTAATGAAGTCTCCGTAATGAAAACGAAGCAAGACAATATAGTGGATTGGAACTCACCTCCATGTTCTGCCGCTTTGAGCTTTGTTTTTGAGTTCACACTGCACCAATGTCTCTAAGAATGTCCTCCACTCCAAGCCAGGGCTGAAGATGTTTCTCAAGTAATTTAACACAATGTTCAACCATCCTCTAACTGAATCAGAAAAATGAACTGTGTCGCTTTTATCTGACAAGAAGAAGCTAGAGGCAGATGGACTCCACAGATGCAGTGTTTCTCAGACATTACAATTATCACAACTATTAATTCCACACTAAACTGTACAGGTCTAACGTGGTGGGTGCCATCATTGATAACGCAACACATCAGACCAGTGCTGTAAAAATGTGGACCTGGGTGTCACTAAGGAAAGTAGAGCAGCGCAATGCATAAATGTTAACAGGGGAAAACCACTCTGGCTCCTCACCATTTGGTAAACATCTAGTTCACACGGTAATTCCTACATATAAACTGCTTTACAAGCCTTAATATCAATGTACTTGCTAGCAATTGGCCAAACCTTAACATCAGTGCATCTTGCTAGCAATTAGCTCATTTCACAAAGGGGCTGGAAGTAAAGTCGAAAATGATCTCTTGTAAAAAAAAGTCCTACGTTTGAAGCAAATGTTGAATTTTCTTGTAATTCACCAAGAATTCGAGGAGTAGTCAAAGAATTGTACAACAGATGTAGATTCCAAGGGTACTATTGTGTACATATTTACAGATATATGTAACAAGTCTATATGCATGAAGGTAGCTCATCAGTACATGCACATTTTTTCTTTCCCCGGAAGAACACCTTTCCCTATTACTCCTCCAATTTTAGGGGTAGTCCCTTTTATTTCCCACAGTGAGAATTTTTTACACCTGACCTAAACAAGAGTAACTCTGCAATCAAATTTAAGGTGTGACATTACTTGCAAACTGTTTGGGAATAATAAAAAACTTGTGACTTTGTAGCTGTTTACCTTTTCAAGTTGCGCCTCTCATGGAACACCCACAACAATGCTGATGTAACTGCAAGTGTGAGTAATTTCTTTCACATGGGCATAGTGCTAACAATCTTAATGTTGTGAATCAGGAACACGATTATACTCTCCAAGATTCTGATTTGCACCTACGTGCCTAAACAGGTCCCGAGATAAATAAAATTCCTTGACATAATTTACACAATTAAAAAAATCATCACGTTATACAACATTCAATAAATGTTTTTCTTCTTTCAAATGTTGCGAAACAACATTAAAATCTCACTACACACCTACTGGTGTCATTTCTTTGCACGTAAAGAAATTAAGAACATTTCATAATTATCTTTAATCATAAAAAAGACTTTTAAAAAAGTCAAGAGGGCTCGTGCAACAATTTCACATGCATCAATTCAATATATTAAGTAGTTTCTGTAAAGGAGACATTGCTGAGCTCTAGGTATGCCACACCAGGCACCTTCCACCGTCCTCAGTGTAACTCATTCAGTGAAGAGTGTATAATTAACCTTCAAGTCTCTAACTCTGGGACTTCAAACTAAGAGCGTTGCCTTTTCAATGAATAAAGAGATTGCACATAATCCACTCGGTATAAATTGGCTTCAGGAACGTCTAGAATGAACTGATAAATGTTTAACCCCGTTTTATCGCTAATGTTATCTTCGAATTAACCTTTCGAATACTGTTTGTTTAACCACCCTCCTACTGAGTCATATTTAGTCAACAAAGTTTGCAAACAGCCAAAATAATTAGTCTCTCTCTGTGATCTTACATTGCTAATGGCACAGATGGGTCATTAAATCGTAATCCTACAGACACCTGTGTGACCGAAATCGTTGTACACTGTGCCCAATTCCAATTTAATATGAGTCTGGGGCACACACGCTCTAGGTTAAATTCAGAAAGGTTTGCATGGACTGAAAAATTATGTTAGTACTTATTTGTGTTCATGTGGCACAAATCTACTTGGGAAAAATCAAAGCTCTTTACGTAGGGCGCTGAACAAGGTGTGTACATCTAGTGGGGTTTTACACATTTCTATTATATTACCACTTTTACAATTATAAACTTTTACAACTATAAACTCAGTAGCGAAAAAGCTCTCCTCTCTCAACGACAAAGCTCTGCTGTCATAAAGATCACACGCTTGGATGACTTTAGGGGCATTCGGTCCCTTAAAGCCTCAGCCTTTACCTTAGGGTACTGTTTGGGCTGAAGGCCTAACTCAGGCTGCTGAACCATTCATTGGTTAGGTCGCTTCCCCACACGATGCAACGCTCCATTTGGAGAAGGAATTCCATCAAGACCAAGTGCCAGCTTTGTCATTTTCCACAGGAAGACATTTGTTACACTGTTTGCACTTGCCCCACCTTAATGACAGAGCGAAAAAGTCTGTCGAAACAGCACTTTATAAGGATCAGAATACGCATGTGCCCGCAGGCAACCGTAGGCCTGCCTACAAGGAGAAGATCTAATAGCCTGCTGGAAATTCCTGAAAATGTATGAGTTTGGCAGAAAGAAAATTGATGAACTGGCCCCATAGTGAGTGATCGTTCTCCAAACTCCCACACCTGCTTGCACTCCGTCCATTCAACGTCCCTAGAGTTTTACGTTTGGTGTTCCTTCTAAATTGCGGTCACGTTCTACTTACCTCCCGCTCATTTTACCACTCACTCTCCCTTAGCTAGCCAACCCTGTATCCCACACTAACCCTCGGCAGGTTCATAGAACAACAAAAACAAAACAAACAGGCATTGGCAATACCAATAGATTTGGCTTATGAATACACTGTCAAGCCAGATCTAAAACTAAAAATCAATGTACATTAAAGACGGCCTTCCTTCATCTATGCTGCTGCCAGAGATAAACACCATAAATGATCTAGTCATCTAAGACACTTCAATAGCATCACAATGTTATGTGTGTGCCCCATGAAAGTTCAAGCTTAAGCAGCTAGATAAATAAACAAAACTATCATAGTTGTGTAGAGGGCACTTTTTTGTGGAAACACACAACTTCTGCTCAATAAAACACATGTACTCCTGAAGCCCAACATGTGGGCAGAGCCAAATCCTCTCTCTCCTGGGGTTAAGCACATAATTGCCTGGCAAGCTAGACCTTAAAAAAACAGTATGGCACCACTATACATTTACACGTCGGCTAACCAATAATCTCAGTAGCCATACCAGGGCGAGCCCCAATGACCTCAATAACCTAAGACCAATCACCAACCTTCCTTTCCTAGCCATTATGATGGAGAAGCTACAATTCAACCAGCACATAGATGAATTCAACCACCACAACACATTCCAAACGGGATTCAGGAAAGGCTGTAGCACAGAAACTGCAATGCTCAATATATTAGATGGCATTCACAGAGACCTAGATGAAGGCAACTCCTGCCCCCTAATTCTTCTTGACGTATCTGCCGCATTTGATAAGGTAAATCACCCAGCTTTATTCAAGACACTCAAAATCCACACTGGTATCAACAGCACAGTCTTGAGATGGTTCATTTTCTATCTGCAACATCGATCTCAACAAACAGCTATCTGGCAAAACCTACTCCTGTTCCACAAAGTGTACCTCAAGGCTCAATCTTCTATCCAGACCTATTTAACCTCTTCATGGAACCCCTCACAGTTATTCTGAACCAAGCAGGGGCCAACTATCACCTATATGTAGACAACACTCAACTTTACTACAAAATTAAATCACCCAGTGATATCCAGCATCTGAATGTCACTCTATCTAAGATACAAACATGGCTAAATACCAACCACCTAAAGCTGAACCTCAACAAAACTGAACTGCTACTCCTCTCCCTAAAACATAAATTGTTACCAATCCAAGAATTGCTCAGTAATCTGGACGCACTAAACTGCTCTATCACTTTACAACTCTGTAAAGTCCTTGGGCATCACCCTGGTATAAACCTGTTAATGAAGAAGCAAATCAACAACTCAGCCAAAGGAGTGCTCTATACACTAAAACACCTAAAGAAAATCAAACCGTGTATCCCCACAATGATCTTAAGACAGTAGTGTAACCACTAGTCTCTTCAAAACTTGACTACGGCAACGCCACCATCACAGGAACTCCAAAAAGTCACCTTGCCCCTAAGAGCTGTTCTCAATGTGGCTGCCAGGCTCCTCACAGGAACTAAATGGTTTGATCACATCTCACCTGCCCTCAAGAGCCTCAACTGGCTCGCCATTGAAGGAAGTTGCACCTTCAAAACAGCTTGTATCACCCACAAAGACCCTTCATACAAAAAACCCCAAATGCCTAGAATCGAAACTTTATAGAGCAGAAAAAGGCCTGGCACTAGGAAGCTCCAACTCACTTCTTCTCATACCTCCCAATATGAAGAAGAAATCTTCCCAGGCACGCGCTTTGTCAGGAAATGTTCCTATGATTTGGAACTCACTCACCAAGGATCTTCGCTGCAACCCCTCCTTTTCCTGCTTCAAACGGGACCCCAAAGCGCTACTACTCAACAACTACCTCAACACGAGCACAATCTGATCCACGTTCCCAAAGATCCTACCCTCATCGACTAGACCTGCAGAGGCAGTCGTCTAACTCGTTCAGTCTCTATTCCATCTTCAACGCCATGACCTTAACGTTTCGTTATATACTTTTTGTGATTATTTAACTCTACCTCAAGTCTGTATTTTCTATACTTTCTTTACTTTATTGCATTAAGATTGCTCTGTCCCAAATGGATCCACACATGTACTTCGAGTAAACTTACTTACATAATATGTAAAGCGCTCTGATACCCGAGTCTAGCTAGCACTATATAAAACTCAAAAATAAATAAATAAATACATAAATAAGTCATATACACATTACAATCACATATACCCCAACATTTTGGAATATTTCAACCACATACCCCATAATTAAGTCTAGTAGCATGGGCCAACTCATTTATCCATTAATCCTAAAAGGGCTATCTTTGGATGAGGAACTATCGTTCTACTTACAACCTCAGTAAGAATTGAATATATTTCCTACCAACTAGAGCTGTATTACTGTGCATGGCTATATCGTGTGGTAAAAGGCACCTCTCTTGACTCTGCACTTGAGGCAACAGGGGTTGACAGCACTCCATCTTACTCAATGTAAACATTGGTATTTTTATAGGATATTAAGGGGTTACACTTGTAGTGTCGCGGTTGTATATACATTATTAATACCTATCTTTGTATGTATGGTCTGAACAAAATCAACTAAGAGTGTTAAAAAAGTGTAGTTTGGGTTATTACACCCTAATGTAGGAAAGTAGGATCTGCTTCTTATGGTTACCCCCACTTTTTGCTTCATGTGATACTGTTTTTGACTAGTCTGACTGGGATCCTGCTAATCAGGACCCCAGTCTATCTGCTTTCTCCCTAAACTGTTATGCCATGTACTTAGGTACACTCCAGATTGGATACTGGGGTACCCTTGTCAGTCCCTAGTATATGGTACCGATGTACCCAGGGCATAGGTACCCCAGAGGTCTCCCATGGGCTGAAGCATGTATTGTGCCACCCATGAGAGGCCATGCAAAATGGAACTACAGGCCTGCCATTGCAGCCGGTGTAAGTTGGTGCATGCACCACTTACTTAAGATATAGATCTACTATATTTAAGGGTCACTACACTTAAAACCTATAAGTCACACGTATAGCAGGCCTGAACAATCCTGAAGGCAGGGTGCTTGGTTCCAAGTGAGAGGGTGCCACTGCATGAGCAGGACACCCCTGCAGCCTACGGAGTCCATTCTCCCGGGTTGTTAGTGCTGCAGCCATTTACGACATATAGAGTGGCATTATGCGACCGCGTGATGACCAACTCTAAAATGGCTGAAAGTAACCCTATCGTGTTTGGTGTCAAACATAGTGGAATCATACCCCCACACCGGTAACCAGTGTGGGAGGTATGATTCCACCCCTCAGAAATGAGCTTTGTAAGGTCCCTGGTGTTCCCGATACCAGCCTTCTAGTCCTGGGCAGCCCAAAATGGTTGCTGCCGACCAGAGACACATTTTTGCCCTTCTGCTGCTAAGCCAAGCTCGAGCAGGGGAAGGCAGAACAATAGGCATCCTGTCACAGGGAGGTGTGACCACCTCCCAGACAGGATTTAGTGTATTAGGGCTGGGTGGGTGCGCTTGCCAGCGACCAAAAGTCTGCATGAGGGGCACATTTGGTGTCCCTGTGCATAGTCCAGTTCAAACCAGTCCTGGGAGCCATTGGCTTCTGCTCTGGCGCGAAACTGGACAAAGGACATGGGAGTAACCTTCCCACTGTCCAGACCCTCCCCTGGGAGGGTCCCCTGAGTCTGTCCAACCCTCTCCCGTGGGTACAAAAGGGCTTACCTGGCTGTAGGACCCTAGATTCTACCAGGACAAGATTCTGAACCAGAAACCACTGAACTTCGACCGTCTGGACACTCTGGACTTCGTTTGGGCCCGACTTCGTCTCCCTCTCAGTCTGAAGCATCGTCTGTGCCCGTGCACCATAAAGGCTCCGTGCAGGACCTGTGGAGCATCAAGGACAACCGAAGATATGGGGGGGCGTGGCCGGAAGCAACAGCATGGCAGACGTGTAGCCGTTGAGCTTCGTCCTGGCCCGACAATTATCCTGGAATTATCCCTGTTACGGAGTGGAATTGCCTGCCAGAGGGGACGAATTACACTCCCTAGAGCTCCCTGCCTGATCGGGAGCAAAGAAATTCAGAAATCAGAGCTGGAGGTGACCGGGAGCGATGAGTGGAGGCCCTGCTGCGGCTGACAGAACAGCGGGGCGCGTGACCGTGAAAACGAAAGCAACGGCCAGCGAGGAGGTCGTGAATCCGGCACTGCGGAGAGCACGGCTGCGGCACCTCGGAAATCTCTCCAGCGGTAAGACGACTGAATTTTGAGAACGTGGTCCGGCGGGGCTGGGGACCCGAAGAAGTGACGCCGCTGCCCGAGAAATAAGCCTGGTACAGCCGAGAGGCATGAGCGGGACAACGGAAGCCGAGGAGACACTCCGAAACCAGAGCCTCGGGGCGTCCACTCCTGGGCCACCAGCGGAGACTCGGGAGGAAGGGCCGGAAGAACTGAGGCAGCGAAGGGTGTGACCCGCTTCAAGAGGACCCGAGTGACGCACCGGCGGACTGCGAGGTAGGAGACAGCGCTGTCCCTGACCGGGAGCAGGGGCCTTCAGAATCCTGAGGCGGACTGACACTGGGCCCCGCCTGGGGAAATCGGGACACAACAGCGGCGCAAGGGGAAGGGCGGCCGGGGCCGCACGCCGGGGCCGAACTTCAGAACACACACTCCCTTTGAGTGGAGTAGGAGATCCCCGGTGAGCAAAGGCCTGAAGAACGGATGACGCAGGGACGGTGGGGAGAACCCAGGATGTAGTGGAGGCAATCTCTCCCCCCTGACTAGACCCAGCGGTACGCAATAAGCTTGAGAGGGTGAGACCCCCCGGCGGCGCTGCGGACTGGTGTCATGAGTGTAGTGGTCCCACTGAAGGCAAGAAATGGCGCCGTCCTGGGGTGCCTGGAGCACACGCTGAGCCGCTTCAGATGCGGAGGGCTGCTCCCCTGAAGCGTTGGAGGTGGGAAACGCCACAAACAATCACACTGGCTTCTGGGGGGTGTGAGAGCAGCGCGAAACACTGAGTCCCCAAGACGTGCAAGGAGAGGGAAGTAGCAGTAACAGAAGGCCTGGGCCATGAGACTTAAGAGACTGGTGCTGTGCACGAGCTGAGTCTAAAGGGGCCCATAAGTCACATTAATTGGGGATTAGTGGATGCTGACTACCGAGGAGAGACACCAGGCAGGCCCACGCACGCTGGCAAGGGAACCACCCTTTGGACCTGGCCCAACTGCATGAGAGGAGGAATTGCAGAGTGAACGGCTTTAAGGGACCCAAGAGTAGAAAGGCGCGGGAACCAGGTGCTCCCAGGCTACACACCAGCGGCAGAGAAGACGCAGCTGTTGGAGTGCCAGGAGAGATAGCTCCCCTGCGACTCAGGAACGTTCTGAAACATAGCACATCGAGGCCCAAGAGGTCATGCCGAAACAAAAAGGCAAGACAGGAGCAACTCAGCCTCCCACGAGGGAGCCTTCTCCGGCCCTGCCCGACACCAATGGCGGAGATACGACGACCACGGACTTAGTGTTGCACCTGCACCTTGACAAAGTCCTTGCCGCCATAGCGGACACTAAGGCGGCCCTTCAACAAGATGTAGTGGCAGTATCGGTGGGGCTGGGTCTACTACGCGCAGAACACCAGAAGCTGGCTGACCGAGTCAAGGAAGTTGAGAACACAGTGGAGGAACTGATCCTAGAACGAAAACAAGGAGAGATCCGACTGAACGAGCTTACAGACAGAGTGACCAAGCTGGAACGTAGAGCTGAGGATGCAGAAGGGAGGAATAGGAGGAATAACAAACGGATAGTGGGAATTTCCGAAGGAACTGAGGGTGCAGACATGACAGCGTTCTTAGAAACATGGCTGAAACAGGTTCTGCCACCGGACTCCCTCTCCAAGTTCTTTGCCATAGAAAGGGCCCACCGGGTGCCAGGTCGCCCTCCCACCCCGGGACACCCTCCGAGACCGGTGGTGACCAAACTGCTACACTTTCAAGACAGAGACTCCATACTACAACAGTCTAGAATAAATGGGCCCTATATCCTAAACAACAGCAAGATATCAATGTTCCCAGATTTCACGGCACGCGTGCAGGCGCAGCGAGCATCCTTCATCGAAGTAAAAAAGGCTCTATGAGAGGTGTGTATCTGTCCATAAAATTTAGCAGGCGAAAAAGGAAAGGACGAGGTCGCGCACCAGGCGGCCGGCCCGATGGCACCCTGTGTGCTCGTTCTACTGCAAAGTAGGGAGAGAGCGACTCAGCGGGCAGCAAAGCCTTCATCCAGGATTCCACATATGAGGGGGCATCTCTTCCCTCTGCACCTTTCGGCGGCCCCACGACGCGGATATTATTCTGGCGGAAGCATCCCTCAGCATCGTCCACCCTATGCGCCAGCGACCGCAGCCGTGCAGTGAGTTCGCGCACATCCACAGTTAGCGCCTTGGTGACAGGGGCGATCTCTGCCGTTTCCGCTGCCGGTTCCCCAACCCTCGTTGCCAACTTCTTTTGATCCGCATGCAGGAAAGTAAAGTCCGACGTGACCTTATCTATGCAGCTGTCGAGTGACTCTCTGGTCTGCGCCAGGGTTTCCCCGATGCCGGCAACCGCCTGAAGCACCAAATCTATTTTAGTCTCCAGTGTGGATGTTCCAGGGGTAGATGCCACATCAGACTGGACCGGATGCGTTATATCCGGGGCCGGCTGGATGTGTGTGCCTCCTGCGCCCGTCCGGTTCCTGCCCATTATGCAGTGTGGGTTGTGCACTTACGCTCGGTGACAGTGAAGCTGGCTGCTTTTTGATTGATTTTTCCTCAGGGCCCGTGGGAGGGGGGGCTTCCCCTCACACCGTGTGTCGATTAAGGCTTCAGGTACAGGTTGGTGTCCACCGCCCGAGGCCTGGATTTTCCTGACCACACCCGCCTCCACTCAAAGGTCGCAGTCCGATCTCTCTGATCTCAGGGTGACAGCCAAGCCCCAGGTCCACAGACCAACCCAGTTCATGATTGCTTCCAGACAGTGGCGCGCTCCAGCCTCACAGTCCACTCTCAGAGAGACTCGCAAGCAATCGCAGTCCTCCTCCAGGTGATTCCGGCATCTCTCCTTTACAGGGCGCACTCAACGGAGCACATTAAATGTCTCACCTCATGCTGCATATGGAGGCCAGGGCCACTGGTTAGTTCAGGCTTGCCCTATCCCCGGTCTCAGCGCCGATTCGCCATTTATCTGGGCCAATAAGGCCGGTTCATCGTGGGCCCGGTGAGAACTTTCAATGCCGTGGCGCTGAGGGGGGAAGGGGTGCAGTCCCAGTCTCAGGAGGGGGTTTCACCTCTGTTGGGTGGGCTAGGGCCGCCACACAGTCGCGGCTCGCGCCTTCTGCGGTGCTCTGACTCTCAGTTCGCTTAGGCCCACCGGGCCGCTCCAGCCAGGCCCCAGAGAGTTATCTCAGCCCCATAGTGCAAGGAGGGGGGGCCACGTATATTCACAGTCTCGAGGGGGGAGGGAGGGGCTCCTGCCTCCGTCCACCGGGCCCATATCGCCGGTCGATCGCGGCCTGCCTTCCCACCAAGTCCCAGCTGCGGGCGACCGGTTCCCAGGCGCGTATTCAGGCCAGGGCCTCTCTTCAGTTTAGGTCCGCTCCTCCGCAGGCCCCAGCGTCACCTCAAGGCTCACCCGGTTCAGTCAGACGGGCTCGAGCAGGTCTCGGTGGGCCGCTGCAATTCCGAGGCGCAGAGGGAGGGGGAGAGCCGCAGTCCCAGCCCCAGGGAAAGAGGGGTCTCTCACCTCTGACAGCCAGTCTAGGGTCGCCGGTCGACTCCAGTCAACTTCCACTGCGGCGCCCCGGACGGGCAGACGGCTTCCAGGCAATACAGGTACCGCGCCCCACCGGGTCCTCATGGCGTGTCTCTGCCAGTGCCCAGAGAGTTACTGCAGCCCCGTGGTGTGAAGAGGGGGGCCACGTATGCTCACAGTCTCGGGAGGGAGGGGTCTCTACCTCCGTCATCCAGCCGGGCCCGAGTCACCGCTCAATCACAGCTCGCTCTCCTGCCAAGACTCAGTTGCGTGCGGTCTACCCCTAAGCGCGCACTCAGGCCAGGGCCTCTCTTCAATTTAGGCCCGCTCCTCTGTAGGTCTCGGCGTCACCCCAGGGCTCTCCCGAATCGGCCAGGCGGGCTCAAGCAGGTCTCGGTAGGCCGCTGCAGTTCCGCGGCACCGGGGGAGGGAGAGAGCCGCAGACCCAGCCCCAGAGGAAGAGGGTCACACTTCCGCCAGCCGGCCTAGAGTCGCCAGGCGACCCCAGTTCACTTCCACTTCGGGGCCCCGGGATGAGCAGACGGCCCCCAGGCAGTCAGATACCTCGCCTCTCCGGGTCTTCGTACCGTGTCTCCGCCAGTGGTGGGCGGCCAGAGACCCAGGCAGCTCAGATCGGCACAGTCTCCGCCTGGACCGAGGCAGCGCGCCCTCGGGTGTGACGGTGGCCTCTGCTAATTAACACCGGGTACAGGCTCTGCCTCTGCCCTGCTTTGCTTCGGCACTGCAGGTCAGTCGGCTAGTTCGTAATAAGCAAGGTGTCCCACAGCCTCAGATTTTCGCTGCCGGTCCGCGCTGGCACTAGGCTCTCATCAGTGTTGATTAGGCGCCTCGATTTCCACTACCAGCGCAGGAGAACTGAAGGATTCTAGGGCCATGTTGCGGAGCTCCATAGAACGCGTCCGCCATCATGGCTGGTTAGCCTCGCCCCTCTCCGAAGTGCACTTCTTTTGACTTCACATATTACATCACTCATGACAAGGTCAGTGACATCACTGATGACATCATCCACAGAACCACTCACAAATCCACTCCACCCCATACAACCTCTCATACATCCACTCACACACCCATGCAACCACTCACATACCCATTCTCATACCCATACAACCACTCACAAACCCACCCACCCATACAGCCAAACACACACCCACTGACATACATACAGCTACTTACACAACCACTCACTCATCGATAAAACAACTCACACAGCGACACACTCACCCTTACAGCTACTCATATACCCACTTATTCAACCATACAGTCACTCACACAGCCTGTTAATCACCAATTCAGCCTCTCAACATAGCCATTCACTCACCCATACAACTACTAACACACCCACTCACGCACCCACACAATCACTTACACACCCACTCACTGACCCATACAACCACTCACACAGGCACCCACTCACCCATACAGCCACTCACACATACTACCACTCACAAACCCATTCACTCACCCACACAACCACTTACATACCCATTCACATATCCATAAAACCACTCACACACCCACTCATTCACCCATAAAGCCACTCCCACAGACACCAACTGTGCAATACATCCACTGACACACCCACTCACTTACCCATACACCCACTCATAAAGCCTCTTTGACACAGGCACTCAACTTCCCACACAGCCACTCACTCACCAATACAGCCAGTCACTCACCCATACATATAATCACACACCCACTTATTCACCCATACAGCAACTAACACAACCACTCATACACCCATACAGCCAATCAGATACCCATTCACACACGGATATAGCCAGTCACACAGTCACTCAGAGGACATATCTTCAAAATAGTATCACTCATTAGTAGAATAGAAAGAATAGTAATTTAACTTATACAGTAGCTTACTATATACCTTGAAGTCTCAGGAACATTTACGAAACGCTTTCACACACTGGATGATGTCATCAGTGATGTCATTTGATATGTCATCAGTGATGTCACTGTCCATGTCATCAGTGATGTAGTATGTGAGGTCATAAGCAATGCATTCCGGGGCCGTACTTTATAACATAACGTGTATTTGTAAAGTGCACGTTCACCTGTGGGCATCTTGGCAATATTTATTGTTACCCAACGCAATGGTACTCATTTTTATCAACCTCAGGATGATGAAAGGCTGAGTGAACCCGCCGGGATTTGAAACTGTGACCATGAAGACAAACACAGGCCCATATAGTGGATGCACTAGTCCACTAAGCCACCAGACCCAGCATAAGTTATAGTTAACTCAGGTAACTATAACTGCTGAATTTCTATGGTTTTGTATGAGTGAAATCTGAGCCTAACTATAATGTCCCTGTAACCTTTCCTTTTTTCAGTAATATATATATATATATCAGTTGACAGACAGGCCTGGCCTTCTGGGGTTGCTTTTATAAACTAGGATAACATTCACATATAATGATACTCTGTCTTCAAGTGTGTAGTTCCACTGAAGCCCGCTTAACTGTGCATCTTGTTCGATCCTCCCTGCCAGTGGCTCAACGGTCAAATCAAAAAGAAGGGGCGAGAGTAGGCATTTCTGTCTCGTGCTTTGTTAAAGGGCAGTGATAGTGTCCCGTTGACCCCAACTCTTGCCCTAGAGTTGGTGTATAGCATTGTAACATATCTACAAAATACAGGGTCAAGATTCATCCGCTCAAGGAGGCGAAACATAAAACGTTAAAGTACAGTCCATCGACCATGCCAGGATTCTGTTCAATTGTCTGAAGCAGCTTCTTTTACTGTGTCCTGAAAGCAAGCCATTTTGATGATATTGTATTAAAATACAGATAACTACCAGGAGTCTGCTGGCTAGTATCTTGGCCTCCAACTTTATCAACAATATTGGCGGACAGGAACCACATTTAACCAGTGACTTTCCTGGCTTCAGTATTGCGGATGTTATTGCTTCCCTTGGATCATGGGGCAGATTACGAAGCCTGTAGACTAACTCATACATGTTTAAAAGTGGGGAAATCAAGTGGGATGCATATTTTTTGAAAGCCTCCAAAAGTATCCCACTGGGACCCGGGGTTTTTCCCTAGGAAAGATCTGCCAGAGCTTACACTATCTCTTCTTCACTCAGAGGATCATCTAGTTAGCACCGGTCGGGATCAGAATTTGGCGGCACCACAAGGTCTTCTACAACTGGGTTTGGACATTCCGGAGGGGGCGGTTTTCAGGCAGCATGAAGGGATTCATAATATTGGACAAATTCCTGGGCAATCCCGTGGGGATGTCTCAGGTGCCGTCCAGCCATGTCCCACAGGTTAGGAACAAACCTGAGCCCCAAGTACCTGTTGGCCAGCCAATGAAGGATCTTGCCGGCGTGATCACCCACCTTATACATACAGTGTTGAACCGCTACATGAGCCAGGGCCACAGAGTCCAGTAATTTCTTCAGAAGGTTAGTCTCAATTCAAGGGATTGATGCTTCTGATCATCAGGGTTATCAGCGGTATCTCTCATTAGCTCGCCAATATCAGTCTCCAAGGCTAAAATATCTTTAATCTTACGTCTCTTCGCCACAGTCTGATAGGAGATGGCCTACCCTCGAATGAAATGCTGTAAATGATGTAATAGAAGATCTAACCGTTCCCTCGTTTAATACAAAGTATTCTACAGTGTGCTTTCTTAAATGTTCTGCAAAATACTCCTCTTTTAAACACAAAGCACTCCACAGCCCATTTTGTTTTTACCGGTAATTCTCATATTGATCTGTGTTGTGGCATGGTCTGTCAGGACATTGGGAAGTATTTGTGCCCCCGCAATGCATCTTATATCTGTGGAAGGTAGAAAGAATGTAGTCTATTATAGAGGAGGACTTATGTATGTAGGAATGGTATGCAAAACCGGCGGCCATAAGGTGCATCACGTGCCAGGAGTCTGACTGCGCACATCTGGTCAAAATGGGTAATCTGCGTGTATGGGCACTGACAGTAGTGTCAGTAGAAGTGTTCATGACCGATTTAAAGTCTCAATCTGTAATCATCATACCCAGTGGAGATTGTTGTGTAAGTGCCTCCTGTGCTGCCCACCAGGGTTGGCGGTGCATATACAGAGATGAACACCCACCTAGTCTCCTACAACCTCTGTCCCACCATGGTAAATCAACCTACGTCATTGTGGAATACCTTTGTAACATGGAGAGGGAATTTGTAAGATCCTAGATTGGCGAAAGGATCACGCAAGGAGGCAGGTATGCAGGAGAAATTCAGGTTTATTTCTCTAAAGAAGAACCCATCCACAGCTCCACATCCAATCAAGACAACAGTCCTGGTCACTTGAACTGATACATTCCATCACCTGGGAAACCAGGATGACATCAGCAAAAGAACCAGCTGCATGCTGCAGCATGCAGCATACCACACACCTTCCCCCGTTAACAAAAAAAAGAAAAGAGAGAAAGAGAGCCAGAGAGAAGGACAATAAAGAAAGAAGAACGTAACATTCAAGATACAAAATCTTTTAAATAGCTTGGCCTTCTAACATTCCTAGAAGAGATGCGTGGAGAATCAGAAACAGTACCAGCATCTTTACAAATTACAGATTGATCACCACATTCTTTTCCCCCTTTGTACAAACACTCTGTTTAAATTCCAAACCCTATGGTCTTGAGTTCTGACAGCATTTTTGAACACCTTTATAACTCGTATGGGCTTGCAAAACTTGACCTTGGTACCAGGTTGCTTGATGACAACCAAATCACCATTCAAGACCTTGGTTTCTTTAGTGGATTTCTTAGAGTCAAAGTATGACTTTCTGGATAAGCATTTAGCTTCTTCTCTTTTGCGCCAGTCAGGGATGACTTTCTCTTCTCAGATGAAGAGAGAGAGAGAGGCTGAACCTTCAAGGTGTCTAACCCAAGAGGGCTCAACCAATGTACAGGGAGGCCTACCTCTAAAAAGAACAAAAGGCGACTTTCCAGTAGTGCTGTGTGGTGTCAGCCTATAATTTTCAACTTTTTTAAGAACTTCTTCCTTCCAATTAAGACCTGCACTCTTGGCCCAAGAGATAGTTTCCTTCAACACCCTATTGAACCTTTCTACCATTCCATTTGTCTCTGGGTGATAAAGAGAACATCTCTTGTGCCTGATCCCACGACTTTTAAGAAATGCTTCCATTTCACGTGAAACTAATTGAACACCATTATCAGTAAGAATGGTTTCAGGATAACCCTCTTTGGCCATGAGAGATTCTAAGAATTTGATAACTTGTCCAGTCTCTATATTAACAGTAAAATGAATTTCAGGCCACCTAGAGAAAAGATCCATAAGGACCAAAATAAACATTTGTTGACCAGTAGAGTGAATCGGCCCAAGTATATCCAATGCAACATTCTTCCAGGGCCCAGACGAAAGTTCTCTTACCACCATAGGTTGAACCCTTGTACTCTTTGACTTATCACTCATGGAACACACAATACAATCCCTAATAACTCTCTCAACATATAAATCCAGTCCTGTCCACCAGTAGGAAGAACGAAGTCTTTCCTTAGTTATTGACATCCCAGCATGTGACTTGTGTGCCAGGTCAATTAAAGTTTGACAAAGTTTAAAAAGAGGAACCAGTTTTGTACCACGTAGAAGAACCCCATCGCACACAGACATCTCATCTTTAATACCCCAAAACTTGCTAGCCTCTCCAGATGCTTGCTTCTTAGAGTGCCAACCATTATGAATGAGAGACACAACCTCAGAAAGGACAGGATCAGTGGATAGTTCTAAACGCCACTGATGTTCATCAATAATCCCATCCTCAACAACACAAACTTGAATATCATTATCATCAAAATCCTCATCTTGCATGTCATTTTCAACCTTTTCTACAAGTCTAGACAGGGTGTCAGCTATACCATTCTCTATGCCAGGAATGTATTTTATGTCAAAATCATACTCCTGAAGAGCTATGACCCACTTTGTTATTCTGCTAGACACCATATCTATCCCCCTCTTCTTGAAGGTTTCACAGAGGGGCTTGTGATCAGTCCTTATCAAATATTTAGTACCCCACAAAAACTTTTTAAGTTTCTTTACAGCCCAGAATACTGCCAAGGCCTCCCGTTCGATAACAGAATAGCGAGATTCAGCATCTTTGAGACAACGAGAGAGAAACATAATGGTTTGCATTCCCCCCTCACCTTCCTGCTGAAGAACAGCACCCAAACCTTTAAGACTGGCGTCCGTTGTGATCACAGAAGTCTTAGAGGGATCAAAACTTTTCAGTTTAGGGGCACTACTGAGTTTTTTCTTAAGAGCCTCAAATTCAAGACCACACTCTTTAGACCACTTGAAATCTACCCCTTTCCTCAAGAGAGATCTCATACAAAAACTGTTCTCGGCAAAGTTCTCAATAAATTTATTATAATATTCAATAATACCAAAGAACTTCATGAGTTCCTCCCTAGAGGTAGGAGCAGACATGCGAGTGATGGTGTCAACAAGATTAGCCTTAGGGGCAATACCCTCACCTGAGACTGTATGTCCTAAATAGTGAATAGAGGAGGTTCCAAATTGACACTTTTCTGCTTTAATAGTGAGGTTTGCTTCACTCAATTTACCCAAAACGCTGAACAGACGATCCTCATGTTCCTTATGATCGTTCCCAAACACCAGGATATCGTCTTGGTAGACACATACACCTTTGCAATCTCTAAGAAGCTTGTCCATAACTCGCTGAAAGACGGATGCCGCCGACACCAGACCAAACGGCATCCTAACAAACCTAAATGTCCCAAAAGGTGTTATAAATGCTGTATAGTCTCTTAAAGCTTCATCAAGTTCAATTTGGTGATAAGCCGAAGCTAAATCAATGGTGCTGAAAACCTTAGCTCCTGCCAATAATACCAACAGCTCAGAAATATTAGGTAGGGGATAACGATCTACCACTACACATTTATTGAGTTGTCTCAAGTCTACACATAGACGAAGAGATCCATTGGCCTTGCGGGCTGCTACCACCGGAGCCAACCAATCCGTCCCCTCTACTTCCTCAATAATACCACCCTTCTTAAGTTTGTCCAATTCATCTCTCATTTAATCTCTCACCGACAACGGTACATTTCTCACCTTGCAACAAGAGGATTGAGAGTCAGGACGTAGATGTATGTTAAGTTTAAACCCCTTGAGGCACCCAAGTTCATCTCTAAAAACAGTGGGAAAACTTTGTTTGACCTTATTTGCAATATCAAGACCAGGTTGTTCATAAATCGCATTAACCCTTTCCTTAAGTTTTATGGGACAACTGCTGCCTGGATCCAACATGACGCCTAAATCTCCTTGGTGGAACCAGCTAATTATGCTGTCCCCTTTTTCCGATACATATATTTTGCCAGAAGTGTACCTGTCCTTGTACTCAATGAGTCCATTGAAGTATCCACGCAATGGAATGGCTTCCCCACCATATGCGAAGGGGCGTATATCAGGCTTAAAAAAGAGAAATTTTGTGAGCCAACTTGTCTTGATAGAAAATTCTGGAAACTATGGTGATCTTGGCACCAGAGTCGAAGAAAACTCTGGTGGGTTCGCCTCCTACCATGATGTCATCGAGAGGACAAGACTTATGTTGTAAACCAGAATCTACTTGAACAACTATCTGACCACAGACAAAGTCCTCCTCAGATATTTCAGCCTCCACACTTAACATTATTAGAGGGAATCTTGGTTTTACAAACAACAGAAAGATGCCCCTTTTTTTTACATTTAGAACAAATCACATTTAAAGCAGGACATTTTTTGTCATTAGCTAAATGTCCTAATTTATCACATCTAAAACATTTGTATAAAACAGGTTTCCTTTTAGTTTTAGAGACACTATCAGGTTTAGACATGGCTTTTACTTCATCCTTAACCAGTTGAACAGTAGTTTGCTTATCTAGTTTATCCTTCTTTATAGTGTCAACACACTTGATGGAATGTTCCACCCTTTTTGCCACTTGAATTACTTCATCTAATGAAGGTTCATCTCTCAACCAAAGTTCTTCACGAATCTTCTCAATATTGCAACCAAACATAAATTGGTCTCTAATCCTGTCATCCAACAATCCTGCAAACTTGCAAGATGAAGCGAGCTTTCTGAGTTGAGTGATGTAAGCCTCAACACTTTCACCTTCGTTTTGAGACCTTTTGGCAAATTGATACCTCTCCAATATAGTGCTAACTTTAGGCAAGTAGTGTTTGTCCAGTTTTTTCATACATATCTCAAACTCATTCAAATCTCTCCCCTCTGCATCACTGAGTTCGGGGAGATGATCAAAAACATCTTGCCCTTCGGATCCCAAACAGTGAAGCACAAGAGACGATCTGCGTTCAGCGCTGAGACTGACTCCACAAACCTTGGCATAGCGCTCAAACACCTTTTTCCATTTCTGCCACTTAACTGGTGGTTCCCCAGGTGCCATGAGGAAGAAGGGAGGAGCTGTAACATTCTGCATGGTGAAAGGTAAAACTGACGAGTTCTGAGTTAAATGTGTGCGTGTCACAGTAGTGGCACACTATATAAAGTGACCTGTAAGAAAAGAATAAATTAAAGCAATGTATCAACAGTGAGTATCACAAATTGTATATTCACGCAGAAGGAGAGCAATTACGTTGTACAACAAAGATGTGTGCGTGTCACAGAAGTGGCACGCTGATCAAAACACAATAGGCTATGAGTAATATAAATCTGCAATGTGTGCGTGTCACAGACGTGGCAAACAGCCTTTCAATTTGTGTAGTTGAAATCATCCAAAGTTAACAAAATGACTTGTGGTTGTTCTCTCAATTTTGTGTGCGTGTCACAGAAGTGGCACGCTGAATACAACAATAGAATGCAACTAAATTAAAAGTTCAATATGTGTGTGCGTGTCACAGATGTTGACACGCAGCAATGATCACCAAAACACTAGTGCACATAAGTGAAACCAATACAAATGTGTGCTTGTCATAGAAGTGGCAAGCCGCGTTTCAATAGGTGGAAGAGGTGAATCCAAGATGGCGGTCACACAGGGTCAAAGACGTGACTGCATGCTTTCTGTGACGCACATACGGATTCCGTGGATGCACACACAATGGAGGCAGAGGGTCTGCAGGAAGGTGATTCCAACACAAAACGAGGATTCCAGAAGCTTAGATGAGGAGAGGCGCTTGAGAGAACTGCGCGAGGTAAGACTTATTTTGAAAATAAGCAGGCGCAGGGAAGCTCGTTATATGAATGATGTAGAAGTAACAATGTCCAAATACAAGCCAAAAAGCCTCATAAAATGACAACTCTTCATTAGACTGAAGTCAGCCAGGTCAAATGCGCTCTTAACCCTTCAATAGCTAAGATTAAAACGAAATCCAACTCAATAAAGTCAGTGACACCTTCAGGGAAAAGCAGGAAGCGAAGCACAAAGGCAGACAGCGCAGCACCCTCACGCACATCCAAAGAACAATGTGGATTTTTCCACTAAAGTCACAGTACGCATTAGTGTCAAAGCAGGTAATCGAGACAATATAAAAAAATCCAGTGCCTGGGCTTTTGAGTGACAATGAGACCAAGTTACTCGCTTAAGTTGCAGTCCAATATTAAAACAAATAAGAGAACAGTACCTGAGGTAGACATACTACCATGTGAAGATCATTTAGAATTGAAGATGTAGTTGGGGGGGGGGGGGGGCATGTTGAGTTCTTCTTTCCTTGGAGAAATTTGTATCCTGTATCCTGTAGCCGACTACGCCAGTGTAAGATCCTAGATTGGCGAAAGGATCACGCAAGGAGGCAGGTATGTGTCAGGAATAGGCGCTTATTGCATACACCTGCTGGGCATGTTATGTAACTACATGAGTGGTGGTTACATAAGGCAAAGACTACATCTCCCATAAGTCCCAGGGGCATAAGTCAGATGGCCTTCCTACGGACGCTATAAAAGCCCCGCGTTATTGCAAGCAGGTGCTTGTCAATCCCGATCGGCCCTGCACCCGAAGAGACTCAGAGGAGAAACGCCGTGTTCAGAGGAGGATCCTGTTCTGAGATCCTGTTCTCGAGTTCGTGTCTCCGGTGAGGAGAAATTCCGACGTCCTACTGCCTTTGCGATGCTGCGCTGGTGTGCGGCCCTTCTTCAAAGAGTCACGCATTGAGCCAACTTGAAGCGCACTGGAGTGCGTGTTCGAGCCGTTTGAAAATCCATCACGGCATTACTTCATGTTATTTATTCCCTTGCTGATTTTTCTTCGCCCACTTCACGGAGCACTTCTGGATACAAGGAGAGGTTCGGCTCCGGTCCAGCTTTCCTTTCTTTACATCCCGATGATTTTGGTTCCAGAGCAACAGTGCGCTTGGAGCGTTGAAAGGCTCGAAGAGCGACGCTGGCTTTTGTGTTGCATTTGGTTTCCAGCCCTTACCTTGAACTCGACGTGGTTGTTCACAGATCGGAACAATCACCGGATTCAGCCCTGCTGCCAGGAGATCGGAGTATTCCTTTCAGGACACCCACTAAGCTAAGTACTAGTACGGTGGGGTAACAGGGAATAAGGTCTTCATAGGGTATATTAATACCACATGTAAGTGTTCACTAATTCTCTAGAAACCAATAAGTATATACATATGTACAGCAATATACATAGTACTACATATATGTATGTTTCTCTCTCATTACAGTGAATACGGGGCTAGACAGCCAGAGTGAAGCCAACAACTCTAGGTCCGCTTCCCTGAGGGTGTTTCGCAGCCACATCTTTGTTGTTTCATTTTTACTCCCTGTTACTTTTTCCTTTCCCCTGTGGTGGTGGTATCTGTTGAGCTCTCAGGTGATTCCATTGTGGGGATAGGGTTACTCAGCTTCTCACATCGCTCCCGCTGTATCCGGCATCTAAGGTTACTAGTCAACCTGCCCGTATTCTGACAGATTGACAAGCCCACGGATAACTACAGCCTGAGCGATGGATACGAACACTGTTCTTACAACAGTGTTAGAGACCTTAACTGCATTGAGGATGGAGGTGGATGCCTTCAGAGGAGAGAGTCTGGAACTGAAGAACGAGATGGGCACCATGAGGCGGGAAGTAGCGGGCCTGTCTCGTCAGACCCTGTTGGGAACAAGGGGGGCTCCTACATCAAAGATTGGACTCTACCACCTCCACTTAAGTCACATGAACCTGTCTCTGAGTGGGGAACCCAGGCTTCAAAAGGGGGTCAGCAAGGCACAGGGGCCTTCCCTCATTCCTCTTTCTCCACACCGTCTCAGACAGGCCCTTCATCCATACAGGTCATACAGCCTTTGCAGTTACCCCTTGCCCCTCCTGAAAGGTTCTTTGGGGATCCAAAGAAATTCGGGATCTTTCTGGGTCAATGCAGACTGCATTTCTTATGCAAACCCACCGTATTCCCTAATGACCAAGCCAAGACGGCCTTTGTAATGTCGTACTTGGGAGGTAACGCTGCTAGCTGGTCTTTCCCCCTGATAGAACGAGACAACCCCGTTCTATATAATTTTTCAAACTTCTGTGTTGAAATGCGCAGGTTGTTCGATCGAAAGGCACATCAACTGTCGCTAGATAAAGAACTTCTTTCTCTTAAACAAGGCTCACAGGACCTGCTTACCTATATAACCTCCTTTAACAGACTATTGGTGGAAACCGACTGGCCTATGGAGAAAAGAACATAGTTGTTCTACCAGTAGTTGAGAGGCGAACTTAAGGATGTACTGGCTCAAGTGGTACAGATGCCTGCTACCTGTGATGAACTTATCGACCTAACTATACAGTTGGATCATCGGCTTCAGGAAAGGAAAGGGGACAAACAACGGAGTGATACCAGGTTCCTTCCTTTTCGTTCAAGACCATCACAGGAAGAACAGCCGACTCCCACTGACGGGTCCGAACCCATGCAAATCGGCGGAATCAGGGGGCCCATTAGAAGTTATGCTTATATTGTGGGAAACCGGGTCACTTTATTAAGGACTGTAAAAGCAGAACAAAGATGGCGAATAAAGAGAATCCAGGAACCAAGAATCTATCTGTGGCGGACCATACCTCCGAGGATCTGGGAAACTGACACGCCCAAACAAGAAAGAGACCCCTTGTTTGAGGCCTGGAGAGAAAGAGGTCTTTCCGGCAGTGGCCAATACAATACAAACTGCAGTAGCCCATATGAACGTTTGCGTTTCGTTGGACTTGCCCAATGGGATATCGATTGTGGTTCATGCCCTACTGGATTCTGGGGCCACGGGCAACTTCATTGACCAGCAGTATGCCCAGGAACTTAGTATTCCTTGTGAACGAAAAGAGACACCAGAAAAGGTAAAGGCAGTGGATGGCACTGCCCTAACATCAGGCCCTGTACGTTTCCACACACGGCCTATGCTGATGCAAGTCGGAGTGAGCCATTTCGAGTACATACAGTTTGACTTGATCGACGCCCCCCACTTCAAGCTCATATTGGGAATGCCCTGGTTAATGCTTCATGACCCCTTGGTACAATGGGCAGCACGTACCGTCTCTATGACCTCTTCCTTTTGCCAGGAACACTGCACAAAAGACAAAGTTAGGATCACCAACATTGAGACTAGTCCTGAGGGTCAGCTCGCTAGTGCTTATAATGAACGGTTCGTGTGTTGTGCCTCTACTTTACCAGATGTTTACGAACGATTCCATGCCATCTTTGATAAACAAAAAGCAGGAAGGCTGCCCCCTCATAG
Source organism: Calotriton arnoldi (assembly GCA_963921515.1). NCBI lineage: Eukaryota > Metazoa > Chordata > Amphibia > Caudata > Salamandridae > Calotriton > Calotriton arnoldi. Next base: position 206,863 of record CAWUFW010013196.1, read on the forward strand.
GGACTATGATTGTGTCATCGATTTGGAGGCAGGAGCCAGTATACCTTGCAGCAGGATATACGCCCTCACAGAGGCTGAAACAACTTATCTGCAGCGGTACCTAGATGAAATGCTATCTTCTGGGTACATTCGTCCTTCTTCTCCTGCCTCCTCCCCGAACTTTTTCATTCCTAAGAAGGAGGGTGGCTTAAGGGCCTGCATTGACTATCGGGCGATCAATAGAGTGACCATAAAGAACAGGTATCCTCTACCCTTAATCTCCGTTCTATTGGACCAGTTAAAAACAGCTAAAGTGTTCACCAAACTAGACCTCCGGGGTGCCTATCATTTGGTGCGAGTGCGGCGAGGAGACGAGTGGAAGACCGCCTTCAGGGCCAAATTTGGGTTGTTTGAGTACAGGGTTATGCCCTTCGGCCTCAGCAACACCCCCGCCGCATTCCAATTCTTCATGGACGAAGTGTTGAGGGGACTATTGGACGTATTGTGCATCGTTTATATAGACGATATTTTGGTTTATTCTGCTTCCATGGAAGAACACGTCATTCACGTTTCTGCGGTATTGGAACGCTTGCAGAAATTTGCACTCTACGCCAAGTTGGAGAAGTGCTTATTCCACGCCTCGGAGGTAGAGTTTTTGGGATATATCATAGGGCCTGGCGGGTTATGTATGGACGATGAGAAAATACGAGCTATCATCCAGTGGGAATCCCCCTCCAGCATAAAGGCCTTGCAGAGCTTTCTAGGATTCGCAAATTTTTATTGGCGCTTTATTAAGAATTTTTCCAGTATAATACAACCCCTGACTTATCTTCTGCGGAAAGGAGCATCCTTCCTCTGGACTGCTTCTGCTGAACTGGCCTTTCAGACATTAAAGAACTGCTTCACGACAGCACCTGTGTTGCGACATCCCGACATTACTCGTCCGTTTGTGGTAGAAACGGATGCGTCTCATTACGCGATTGGGGGCATTCTATCTCAAAGACACCCTGATACAGGTCAACTGCATCCCGTTGCCTTTTTCTCCAAGAAATTATCATCCTGTGAGGTTAATTACAGCATTACGGACAAAGAACTCTTGGCAATAAAAAGGGGCTGTGAGGAATGGAGACATTACTTGTTGGGGGCTAGGCACACCGTCGAAATCTATACAGATCATTGGAACCTGCTGTTTCTGAAGACAGCCAGAGCCTTAACTCCCAGACAGCTCCGTTGGTCGTTATTCTTCTCTGATTACGACTTCGTGATCAAGTATCGCCCAGGGCCACAAAACTGAAAAGCAGACGCTCTGTCAAGACCACATCACCCCCTCGAAACTAGTAAAGTACCAGTCGAGGAACACCCAGTCATCCTGCAGAACGCCTCCTTTCCGGTGGAACAGCGGGCATCGGCGACTACGCACGACTTTATAGAGGAAGTGAGAAAACAAACCACAGGGACAGACGAGCTAGCTTGGGTGGCTGAAGACCCACAACACCGTTCATCCCTGCAACACCTATTGTATCAAGATAAAAGGCTGTACATACCAACTGAGCCGTTACGGCAACAAGCTTTGCGATGGGTTCATGATTCCACATTGGGTGGCCATTTAGGAATACTAAAGACTACACAGGCGATGAAACAACACTTCTGGTGGGCAACTCTACGACCGGATACAGCAACATACATATCGGAATGTGCCGTTTGTACTCGGGGAAAGGCACAAAACAAGAGAGCAAGCGGACTGCTTCAACCCATCCCTATCCCTCCGGCTCCTTGGCACACGCTGTCTATGGACTTTATAGTAGACATGCCTCCTAGTTTGGGTAATAACACCATTTTGGTCGTCATAGACCATTTAACCAAAATGGGTTACTTCATCGCCATGAAGAAACTGCCCACCGCCGTAGAATTGGCCCAAACATTCCTGCAGCACATAGTGCGTACACATGGGATCCCAGCGGTTATTATTACAGACAGAGGAACGCAATTTACATCACGGTTCTGGAAGGCGTTGTGTGAGGTAATGAAGGTTGAAGCCCGTCTTTCCACTAGCTACCATCCGCAGACTGACGGTAAGATGGAGAGGCTGAACCAGACTCTGGAGCAATACCTCCGGTGCTTCACGTTACTCCATGAGGAAGAATGGAGCAGGCTTCTGTGGATGGCTGAGTTTGCGTATAACAACGCAGAGCACTCCTCTCTGGGTTGCTCCCCCTTCTTTTGTCTAACAGGTTACCATCCGAACATGTTACCCTTTGAGTGGCCTGTACATACCAAACACCCTACCATTCAAGAACACCATGCACATTTGAGAATAGTACTGCAGACTGCCAGGAAGCAACTAGCTACAGCACAAACGCATGACAAATACTACGCTGATAAAAAGCGATCCTCAGGGCCTTTCTATAGCGTAGGTGATAGAGTGTGGCTCGATACGAAACACCTGAGACTAAAAGGGAACACACGCCTGAAACCTAAATTTGTGGGTCCCTATCCCATTATTAGTATAGTGAATCCTGTGGCGATGAGACTGTCACTCCCCTCCTCCTGGCACATTCATCCTGTGTTCCATGTGTCCCTGTTACGGCCCTGCCTCCCTCACACTAGATTACTCTCAAAACCACAGCCCCTGGATGTAGATGGCGAGGAGGAGTATGAGGTCAGAGAAGTGCTCGATTCCAAAAACATTAGGGGAAGGGTGCATTATCTCATCGATTGGAAGGGATACGGTCCCGAGGACCGATCGTGGGAACCGGTTTCTAATCTTCATTGCCCTGGTCTGCTTAGACGCTTTCACACGAAGTACCCTTCTAAACCTGGTGGACCGTCGGGACGCCGGTCGTTGAGAGGGGGTTCTGTCAGGAATAGGCGCTGATTGCATACACCTGCTGGGCATGTTATGTAACTACACAAGTGGTGGTTACATAAGGCAAAGACTACATCTCCCATAAGTCCCAGGGGCATGAGTCAGATGGCCTTCCTACGGATGCTATAAAAGCCCCGCCTTATTGCAAGCAGGTGCTTGTCAATCCCGATCGGCTGTGCACCCGAAGAGACTCAGAGGAGAAACGCCGTGTTCAGAGGAGGATCCTGTTCTGAGATCCTGTTCTCGAGTTCGTGTCTCCGGTGAGGAGAAATTCCGACGTCCTACTGCCTTTGCGATGCTGCGCTGGTGTGCGGCCCTTCTTCAAAGAGTCACGCATTGAGCCAACTTGAAGCGCACTGGAGTGCGTGTTCGAGCCGTTTGAAAATCCATCACGGCATTACTTCATGTTATTTATTCCCTTGCTGATTTTTCTTCGCCCACTTCACGGAGCACTTCTGGATACAAGGAGAGGTTCGGCTCCGGTCCAGCTTTCCTTTCTTTACATCCCGATGATTTTGGTTCCAGAGCAACAGTGTGCTTGGAGCCGTTGAAAGGCTCGGAGAGCGACGCTGTCTTTTGTGTTGCATTTGGTTTCCAGCCATTACCTTGAACTCGACGTGGTTGTTCACAGATCGGAACAATCACCGGATTCAGCCCTGCTGCCAGGAGATCGGAGTATTCCTTTCAGGACACCCACTAAGCTAAGTACTAGTACTGTGGGGTAACAGGGAATAAGGTCTTCATAGGGTATATTAATACCACATGTAAGTGTTCACTAATTCTCTAGAAACCAATAAGTATATACATATGTACAGCAATATACATAGTACTACATATATGGATGTTTCTCTCTCATTACAGTGAATACGGGGCTAGACAGCCAGAGTGAAGCCAACAACTCTAGGTCAGCTTCCCTGAGGGTGTTTCGCAGCCACATCTTTGTTGTTTCATTTTTACTCCCTGTTACTTTTCCCTTTCCCCTGTGGTGGTGTTATCTGTTGAGTGGTATCTGGTGGCTCTCAGGTGATTCCATTATGGGGATAGGGTTACTCAGCTTCTCACATCGCTCCCGCTGTATCCGGCATATAAGGTTAGTAGTCAACCTGCCCGTATTCTGACAGAATGCAGGAGAAATTCAGGTTTATTTCTCTAAAGAAGAACCCATCCACAGCTCCACATCCAGTCAAGACAACAGTCCTGGTCACTTGAACTGATACATTCCATCACCTGGGAAACCAGGATGACATCAGGAAAAGAACCAGCTGCATGCTACAGCATGCAGCATACCACAGAATTGTTTGTGAAGGAGCACTGCTGTGCCGCGAGATTGGTTTGAGTATCCATAGTGATATGCTCTGGTGTTGCAACGTCGGGACAGGAGGGAAGGTTTAGTGCCCAACAGATGCATTCCACGTAGAAGTATTACCCAGAGTGAGTGTTTCCACAGTGAGTGTTTCCGGAGACATTGGAAGCTGTGGTCTTGTTGTTTAGGACTCTGACATTCCAGGACAGTATGTTAATAGTGTCATGTATACTTGCCATGGGGGTCTATGTGGTAATCTGTGATCGACGGAACAATGCATGTGATACCAATTGTATGCAAAAGGAAAAATTCAACCTATTTAAGTCCTACACCCAACTCCCCCAACCCTATGCTTCCTAAACTTAAGCATCTCTCGCCCAGCCCCAACCTGTAAAAAACTTATAGGAAGGAATCTTGGCCATGAGGAATGTTGCGAACCACATGTAATGTCGGATAATATTTGCTGACCTCATCTGAGCCGCACTCTTCACCCCCAGCATTCTAGTTTCCTAATCAGGTAATGGCACTGGGGCAAATTCTGAAAGTCCCGCCTGAAAAGACAAAAAACTAAGACTTGCAGACTTAATTCGAACACATTTCAGACTTTACAGAAATTAACAAAATATTCAAAGATTACACCTAAGTACTGTAACTGTCGCCCACTTCCCGAAATATTCACATGCGTAAACTTTCACAAAGATGGGCAGTATGTAGCACGTCTACATTTCTGCATGTGAAAATAAAGTGCACACGTGCAGTCACACTCTAAAACCTTCTGAGGTGGGAACGTGCCTGTCAAGTTTGTGAATTATAGAACATTTTGAATTTCTGGATGCCCACCTACCTAAAAGGGTAAATACCCTGCTCCTGAATGCCCACAGCTCTCGTTGTCCTCATTCTCAGTTAACAGAGTTGCTCACATGCAATATTCCTGTTCCTCTAAAATGCAAATAGGTCTTAGCAGATGCCCAGCTCTGCATGTAATAAGTCTGACTTTGCAGCAGTCTTTCAGTCTACCTATGCAAGGTTACATTTCCCTGGTATAATTCTTTTACTTTTATGGGTAAGGGAACACCAGTAGTTTTTTATTGCTTCATATCACAACATACACCAATTTAACATAATATTCTAGATATAGTGCACGAATGTCTTCTACACTACATCAAATAGTACAAAGGTACTACAAAAGGGGTCTTTAATAACTACCTCTGCATATACTATTTGATCATCACACATCGCTCATATTACAATAAAAATAATTATATTATCATTTGCTACGCTGCTTTCTCTGATACTCTCAATGTAGATGCTTAAAAAAATCCCAATAAACTAAAAATTATGTTTGCTGGCATGTCTTTGTGCTAGTAGGGAGTTAGGGGTGAACTGCTCCTAGTCAAAAACAATTCAGTTAAAGAATTCTTCTATGAAAACTTGCTCCCTAATCAGTTGTAGTCTGGAGCACAGTGAAAACGAATATATTTTTTTATTTCTAATTTCCTTAAAACACAAAGCAGTCTTTAACCTTAATTCAGCTTCATTAAATTAAATTACTGTTTAGTCTTGTGTTCTGTATTAAATTAAAGCCGGTCCTATAAAATAATCCACACTCAAATACCAATCGAGTCTCGACATCCTTGGCGTTACCAGTACAGCCGTATATTAAAACTACTAAAACCCTCACAGCTGATAATTCACGCGCACGTAACTCACTCCTTAACCATCTCTTGCCTAAGGGTCATAAACACTCCCCTGGAGAGGCGCGCGCCATAATCAGGATTTTGTGCGTTGCTAAGTCATTAAAATGTCAGCATCGTTTATCTGGCCTTTAAATGTTTGACATCATTTTTAATGTAATAAAGCGCGGCCACGCTGACCTAAAGCCTATCGTGGGAAATTTAACCAAGCAATTATATAAATAAATATCCAAAATATTTCTGAACAGAGTTCAATAATATTAGGCGCGCTGTGGATTTACCGTGACAAAAACAAAGAGCTGTGTGACCAAACAAAGGAGAAACCATCAGGGTAAACTGCATCAGAGGTCCTGTATATAAAAAGTGCTGTACTGCATAATGCATGTCAAACAAAAACCCACGAGCACAAGTACTGAGGTATTTAAGTCATTATTCAATATGCAAGATGTTTCTTAGGCAGTGTGATATCTTACAGTTGCGTGCTTTTATGTGAGTAAGTAAAGGGGGAACATCATTTTTATCTTGGACTTACAAGGTGATAATAAACACACTATTAACGACTGAATAGCAAACATCAAATTTAAACATAATTCAAATTTTATCAAAGACAAATAGACAGATGAATTGTCAAAGCAGAAACGAATGTGCAAAAAGTGTTGAAACTAAGGTACACAGCATCAATTAAGGTAGATCACCTCCAAGCAGGTCACTCTTAACTGAAATCCTAGTTTTAAAAAAAAATACGTGTAATTACTAAACGGAGAAAAACATCAATTACTGCTGCTTTTTGAAGGGGTACCTTTTCAGCCTACTCTTCCTGCACTGAGAGGCACAAAGCACGAAGGCAGTACATAGTGGCGCGATGAACCTCCAGCAGGAAGAGTTAGCCAAAATATCATGAAGTCAAGAAATTCTTCTAATGATAGAAATGAACGAAAAACGACGAACCCACATTTTTACACTCTTCAATTAATAGATTAATTGTACTTTGTTCCCCTGCTAGCAAAGTCCTCAAGCAAAAGTACAGTGCTTCGATTCTGTACTGCCCTGCTTTGCAAGTGCAAAGTGTCCAGCATAAATGCAAACACAATCATAGACATAGTCTGTAGGCACAGATGTTCCTCGCGCACACTTGACTGTATGCCACAATCTTACTGAACAATAAAACCAGTCTCGCTGGCAGAGGCACCTAGGCAATGCTCCCCTTACTCTGTGTGGGGTTTTTTGGCACACTGTGTCAACAGATGCAATCCAGCACATGGAGACACATGGCAATAATATTCACATAGAGAATGGGCCCTTTGAACTGGGCATGGGAGGCTGCCAACCTAAACTCTTCAATGTACAACATTTATTCCATAAGCAAAGAACCAACCAACGCGTACACAGGCACCATGCCATCCTGCCAGATGGCCGGCGAGGTAAACAGCACAATGCACATGTGGATCACATATAGAGCACGTTAAGCATGAATGTAAGCTAAGTGTCATTGAAACAGCTGTGCATGTAATGCTTCCGCACATTTATTTAAGAGTATCTGTCATGGCTAAAATATCTGGAACAGACTCACGATCAACAATCAGTTTGCGCTATTTGAGAAAAAGGATAAACAGACTTTAAGACATTCAACATCATAAAAATAATCTGCATTCAGGTGTCTCCAGAACTGACAAATATTTTGTCTCCTATTTAAAGGTTTTATGACAGAACATTTCATCCTCATCTTCCCAACTAACACCCACCCAAAATGCAAGAGTAACAACACATGAAGGCAACAATCAATCGAGACCTAAATTTAAAGCATTCGCTTTCAATATGCACAAGCCACATCCCCAGAAAATACATGTCTGCCGTCAAATATATATCGCTGTTACCTTCTCCTGTCTCTTCCTTATCGCAGTGCTTGCTCTTGACGCGACCCACCATTTTAAGTCATGCACTCCATGGCCATCAAGGAAAGCATTCTTTTTACATTTACCCAGCTGTAACTCCTCATTTACCATCCTATTATGTGCTGTCTCATTCGGAGATGGTGATGTGGTGCTCTTCAGAGCAGGGGTTCTCACAGTAAAAATGGCTGCGCCATGGACTCCCCCTTCTAAGAGGATCCTAAGGCTAGGCCGAAAGGAGGTCCTTGAGGTTGAAGGTGGTAAAGGCACTCTTTACTGGCTAGTGTGTAGGAGTGGGCTAGGAGGAAGAAAAGTTTACTGGCTTTCAAATGAAACTGCTGCCAATTTTCATGGTTTGAATTCAAAGAGAGGCCGAGCAAGAAAGGAAAGTGAAAAAATGTTGAACAGGGCTAAACTAAGGCCCAGGGACACCACCTTGGATTCTTAGTGTGGTCACCATGCAGCGTAAGGGAGACACATCCACGCAGCAAGATCGCAACTGTGATTACAGTCTGCACACAGAAGGCTGCTGTGTAACTCAGTGCATCACCGACACTTGTTGAACATAGGGGGCCACTATATTTTCAGAAGATACTAAATACTACAAGAATGTACCTGAGCTCAGAGAATCAGGATGAGCATACAAAAAAGGCATTAATAGGGATTCACATTTTTCCCTGATTATAAAAAGGCTGTTTGAGGCCAGAAGAGGGAACTAGTAAGTGGCACAGCGTAGAAATAGTTGGCGATTGTGTTACTTGTGTGGTGCTGAAAATAACTTGTGCATTTTAGAAGGTCAAAAGAAAAGTATCTCTTAAGTACAAAAGAAGGTATAATGAACTTCAGTTCTACCCTTCATGACTAGAAGACTAAAGATAGAGATTCGTTCAGAGGGCTTGCAGGAGTCACAGGGGGAAAAGTACTTAAAATGGAAGTACTCTTACCACCCCTTCTCAGACCCTTCCTCTTAACCTTCTACCATCATACAGATCTCAAATAAGACTATGAGAAGAAGGCTGGAAGTGCTACCCCCATCTTGCATCTTAAGGGCATACCCATTTGTGTAGAGTAAATGCCACTTGCCAGCAGGATTACCTTTCTCTGATCTAAATTAGATCTCCAATATTTGATGGCAGTGAGACCTTCAAATCACCCAGATGTTAAAAATCTGCATTTAAATGAATGGATTTGGAAAAAGGCTCTATTCCAAAATGAATATCTCACATCAAGTCTCTAACAATGCTCTTCCGAAAGGTCTTGGAGATAAAAGGTTCAATACAGCACAACATGTGTCTTAAATAAGCCTTCACCTAATCCTACATGCAGGGAATACAGCACCACTGCATCTTGGTCTTCAGAAGTGATTTTGAAGCACGGACGCTGATATATAGGGAGGGTTTGATTTGGCAGACCTCCTGACCAACATGCACATAGAAGCCTGATCCTCTTGGATTTGCTTTTGATGCGCTTCAGGCCAGGGTGGGAGAAGCGAGGCAGCAGATCTGGAAGAGAGAACGTAGATGGGATCCTAAAGAACAACTTCCTTTCTGTTTCTGAGCTTTAAACCCTCAGGCTCACAGCTTCACAGTATTGTACATTCCGGATTCAGAAATAAAAAATATGCTCAGCCCTTCGAGGGAGAAGCAAACAGCTCTCCCTCACGGTCATCATGACAGCAGATATTTTAATCATGAAACTTCTGGCCAGATCACTGACTGATGAGCATTGTTCAATAGGAATACAGGTTTGAATACACTTCCAACACTCATGAATCTGGACTCTTTCTGATTAAGGAACCCATTAAAGAGACCTGCTCGTTCAAGATATGTCCACTGGAACTGGAGTACAGTTCAGAAGTGTAGTTTCACTTTTACTTGTACAAAAATGTCTAGAGCAATCTGCATGGTCATCAAATTAAAAGGTGCCAACAAGTTAGTCACAACAACCCACTACAAAAAACAAAATGATAGACTTCTGCTAGGAGACTTTAAGGCTTCACTAGATCTTAAGAATACTGACCTTCACATTCAAAGTTTTAGTCCGCGCATAAGTTTTTTTAAGTCACAATCTTTAATCCACACTTTCAGTTACAGTCCTACCTTTTGGGTAAAATCAGTTTGAAGGGTCCATACGGTAAGAGCTGTCCATACGGGGACACTATAAATGCCAGTGGGACGAATGCTAACTACAGACCGTCAGGGAGACATAGTTGCCTCAAACATTTCTGGATGAAGAATATTATGGATTTCCATTTGGTAATTAGACATTTCATAGCAACCTAGATGAGACCTTTGAATAGAAGTTTTACTCTCTAAAGTGACATTGAGCCAATCTTTTCACTAGTGGAAAACGTTCACCCATAGCATCAGATCTCATTGAGGACCGCTGCCATGAATCTTTCCCTATTCAGAAGACAAAGGTGAGGTAAAACTAAAGACCTAGAAATGTCTAATGCAATCAGGAATCGGAAATGCATTCTATAAAGAAAGCACAACCACATTAGAGGGTAAAGAAACACACTGTCAGAGCGCAATTCAAGTTCCCAAAAACTTCACGGGAGCAGAATGAAGCCTTTTCCCAATGCCTCTCTGGAATTCTCCAAACACCCCTTACATGAACAAGGTGGTGACTAAAGAGTATTCCAGGGGGGAAAGGGGATGGGGACAGAGAAGAGACAGCCTCGTCTTCCTCTAGGTGTTCTCACGTCTTCAGCTATTTCTTACTTCTAGCTAAACGTTTTTTGAACACTGTAAAATAAATGAACACATTACTACACTCAAGAAATAACACTCTACAACCTTTTTTCTTCTGTATTCTAACTCTTCTATAAACATACCCCTTAGTTAATAGGCTTTTGCTCCTCTTCTGATATTTTCTTTTCTGTATAGTGTATTCTTATTTTCTATTGTGTAATAGGTATTATCTTCAAAACTCTTCCAGGGCAAGTGAATAGCACTTAACAGGAATTTAATATTCTGTGTGAGGATAACTGGTAATACGTTTTACTCATAAAGCTCTTTTCAATTAATATGTATATTATCAGAATATACTTCCATTTATAATCATATCTTCACTTTCTTTTTTCTCTAAAAGGGTACTTGCGTGAGCTGGTACAGAATTTCTCTGGGAATAGAGGTAAGTGATAGTCTTCTGTCGAATACTCTACTCTCTCTCAGGATATGCTTCTCAGCAGTTATTTGTCGTTTTTTCTTTTTTATTTCTTGCAGACTCCTCCTAGAACCCGAAGAACACGCCAGACGAGAGACAAAAACCTATCTCTGCCGACGGACACGAATCGGAAACTAAAACTACCCTGACAAACTAATGCGCAGGTACGTGAAAACGCCACTATTCTCAGCATACTCCGTGAAGTGCGCCGTTGGAAAGGTGCACCGGTGTCTCATTAGTGGACCTCCTGCTCCCAGCTAGAAGACTGGAACGCTGACCGCAGTTCATCGAAGGCGGCCATCTTGGAAAACCGCGAGTTCACCAAGGTGGCCCATGAGTAGTCCTGGCATTTTCTCTGATGCCAGAGACCAACGGAGCTCTCCTTGCGACCACCGGAACCTCTCCACCGCTTCCTCTGCCAAACAGCTCCCACCACATGGTAGGTCCGAATCGGCCCTCGGACACGATTCCGGACAGACACAAATCTAGCCATAGTGTTCAGTTCAATAATTCTTATTTAATGACTAAACTGAATCCTCTTAGAATAACACTGAATGTTGTTGCTGTAGCTTTCTTTTCTGCCATTATATGGTTTGAATGCATTCTTCACGCTGCCTCATGAAAGACACATACTTACCACAGCTAGTAGTGTCAGAGATGAAAATTCCTCAGTGCAAATACATGTGGGTGACTGCATAAAAGCACTGTATTTGAGTCAGAACATGAATCTGTGATTTTAACATTTCCTACACTACAATCTTACCTTCCTTCGATGTTGGGAGAAGAACCGGAAAAGAAGAGTAATCAGCTGGTATTACACAGTAGCAAGGCTAGCAATGCCCATTACCTTCACTGAAAAACCAGTAAGGAGGCAGGGTGGGTACTAGTAGACTTGAAAACAAAATTTGGTTTCCAGTGTAGAATATGATTTTGTGGAAGTATATACAAGCTGAAAACCAGATCCCATTACATTCTGTGCTTGGTTCGATTGAGATTGAGTTAAGTTGCACAAATAAATTGAGTTTAGGTTGGGAAATGCTTTGTGAATCAGGCGCATTGAGGAGTTACTCCCAGAGTTCACCATCCCCATGACTGAAGGTTTTGTTAATTTCATTTTCGTGGCCCAAGGTACCTACTATCGGTTAAGCTGTGTTTGTACAAGCCATGCAACAGAGAGTGGAGTGTACAACGGTGCATGGTGGCATGGAGAGACGTGGTACAAAAGGGTTCAAGGGTCCCCCTGCATGGAAACAAAACTCAAATAGGAGTTATTTATGCAGACAGCAACTCACAAAGAAATGAGTGGCATTCACACTTTTTAAAACCTTTGTTCGGGAAATACCATGCTTTCGTTAATATAAACCAGCCATGCACATCACATATTTGTATAATTCAAAATGTACAACCTTCTCTATTCATAAACCCGGTTTTTGAGTTCAATAATCTGACTATTCATGTCGATGTGATCCTGATTTGGAGAAAAACGAGTTCTCATCATATTGCCACAGAAACTTTATTAAGGTTGATGACAAATTGGCACATTCAGATAAACTGGCAGACGGAATAAATAAACAAAAATAATTGGAGACGCTGAAATGCTGGTTTTGCATATTTGAAAATGCTTATCTTGTTATTGCATCAACAAAGTAATATATAATTTTTCTTGGCCAGCAGCAGGAACCTGAACTTGTGTTCATACCACTGTGGCACATTTCAGTTCCCAGGAAATAAGCCAGCGTAAACAAATGCTCTCATGCTTGTGTGGAGTGTCTATGCAAATGGAATGAGGATCCCTCTGCTGAGAATTTAGAATACAATTGTGGACCTAACTTTTATTTTAAACTCTCTTGCTTCCTTTGCTTGCAAAATTCAGAGTTTCCTACTCTATATAATTGTGCTCTAAGGAAAACATAATGGCCTGCCTTAGCAAGCAGTTTTTAGCATCCATTGTAAACTATGGCTTTCCATTCTCGAATTGTTTTGCTACCAAGTTAACAAGTAAATGGGACAATGAGTTCAAGTTCCTAGAGGAAACATGCAACCTAACACAAAGTTGGTGTGCGCTGGAGTTAAAGTGCGCGAATACTCGCATTCACCACCCAAGTGAGGCAAGTCTTGGCTTCAAGAGGCCATTGCTGGAGTGTGAGGGTCTTCTCTTCTTTTATTACTGTATTTGTATTCATTTTACCAGTGATCTGACGGATGTACCCACACAGCGATGGATTAATGGATGTTGTTGCACCATATTCATGATATGTACTTTGGTATTTCTTTTACTCTTGCTCACTTGGCATTGATTGTAACGACCCTCCCACTGAATATATTTTACACTCTACTGTTTGATTTACATAGAAAATGTAATAAAGGTCCATTATGAAAAGAGTGCAAAAAGAACAACTGAGGGACAGAATGTTGAACAATGTCAAACATTCACCCTAGTACAGAGATCTGGGCCTAAATCCATCACTTTTTTGCTCCCCATGCCATTCCACTTTAAAACCAACCATTTACAAATCAGTGTTGACCCTGCTCCCCATGGGAACAGTCCAGACAGAACTGCCAGGCCTGGTCCTCCTTGGACTGGAAACAAGCATCCTGGGACCGGTTTCGGGGTTTCACCCCTCATCAGCCAGGCTAACTTGACTCCAGTGGCATGGAGAGCACGGGACCCACGTCTGGGCATACCCATCCCACTCGGGGTGACAAATGCAAAAAGAACAATTAATGGACAGAATGTTGAACAATGTTAAACATTTACCCCAGTACAGAGATCTGGAAGTAGAACATTATGAAAAGAGAGCACTGTTGGCAGTCTTGACTATTGAACAGGATGTTCTTGTCTCGAAATGTATCAAGTCAATAGGCTTACACTCCACATGCAGTCCTGTGTCATAATTAACCTTAAATGTGATGGTGATTAGTTAATTATTTGGGAGTGCCTGCAGCGTCAAAGCTCAAGAATGAAGGAAAACATTTCTGTTGCCCAATGTTGCCAAGCAGACCAATTGCTTTGGTGTGAATGTTTGGGATCATCATCATTTTTGTTTTGTTTGCCCTGGTTTGACATGAAGGGATTCGTTACTCGCTTGTACTTTTCAGGCATGCGTTGGCAAAGTTAAAAGGACTTCTCAAGGACCGTACCTTTTTTTGGAAGTAGGTTACAGTACCCGAATAGTGTGGTTAGAATAACGCACAACATAAACATTGTGTCTAAAATATTATTTACAAAAATATTGCAGTATTGGAATTAATAATAGAAAATCTACATCCATTGAGATCATATTGTTGTAAACGATATTTAGGACTCGAGTTTTTAGTCAGACAATATTCCTGACTACGATATTCTGACACACGGCCCAGTTCACCGCCATCACTGGATTCATAAGAGGAATGTCCTTCTGCAACATATGCACTATGTTAACAGTCCTCTTGGTACATGGTTAACAGCACTCCATGAGGACAATTCATGCTGTTCAACACAGGATATATTTTTACTACTTACTTAACCAGCTTCCTCAACAATCCAACAGTAAGCGCACAATTTTACAGGGAACCTACAACAAGGACAGTCTTTCATCTTTGGTGCAGTGTAATCCAGCATACGAACCTTATGTAAAACGCCAAGGTGGGAATCTTTTTATTCATAGAATCTGCTAAACAAATGTATTTTGTGAGTGGAGGGACATCTTTTATTCACTACAAAATAAAACCATGGCAAGACCAAAAAAGATCACTTAAGCAAACAATTACAAAGTCTGGGCAAGCCTGAATGATACCTTTGCTTTGCGGTACAGTAGCAGAACGCACATGTTTTGCTGTAGGACAACCGTTCCATCTGCTTGCAGTGATGTACACTGTAGTGTATTGATATATTTTTACTTGAGCACACTTATGTTCACAAGGACTCGCCGCAATAATGAAAAATGGAGAAAGTGTACGTTTCTATGAAGGTGTCATGCTGTGAAGTCACAAAGTCAAGAGCCATTAATGCTAAAAGCTCGGCCTCTAATTTGTTTAAGGCTGGGGCAAAGAACAGCATTCATGTAATTTTAGAAAATATTTAATTAAAAACTGTAGGCTCGGATAATAGAAAATCCCAAAAAGCCCACAAAGTATCTTGAATCAAATATGCGTTTTGACTGGCAACTATTGCTGATCTGTTAAAGAGAAGTATAGATGGTCACGTTTTAACAGGATGTCTTCGATAAACTATCACTAATATGCTGTAGTCACTTAAAGGATACATAGGCATTAAGAACTGATACACGATTGAGAAAAAATGCAATATAAAATCAAATTTAAAAAAACTTAAAATCAATTTCAGTTGTCTTAATTAAAAAACATGGTTTGGGAAACTTTCAATCTGACATGCCAAAGACAATTCATTATTCCTTTATCAACATCATCAAAAGATAGGAGATCCCTGTGGAAGAAGGTCACATACTGATTTACCATAAATATGAAAAAAATACAAGACATAATAATGAATGGTATAGCAACACAATTACGTTGAAACTTTAATATAAGGATTGTTGAAATAAAGAGCAGTAACTCATTGTCACAATAGAGTACGCAGTAACCCTGATGAGAAAGTTCCCGCTTGGAATTGGCTTATTAATTCTAAGAATGGGCTGAAGCCCAGTGTCTGTAAGCACCAAAATTGAATTTACATGTACTGAAAACAGTACAACATATATAGAAGTGTGATATTCTTGAAAATCTGTCTCGGATTCTGAATCCATTTTATGGTATTTTCACTATTTTCTAACTTTCATATAGCATGGCAATTATCACATCTGTACTATAAACATCTGCAGCTCTTAGAGCATCTATTGCATCAGCAACTCATGATTTCCAATTCATGAGATTTTGCAATAAGAACTTTGTGGTAGTCTCCTTCAGATAGTAGCTGTAATCTCCTGGGAAACAGTCTTGAATATTTACATACTACAGGTCTCTTAAGTGCCTAAAAAAAAGGTAATTATACTTTTCAGAGTCTGTAAACTCTACCTAAACTATCGGACACATTAGGAGTACATTTCTTATAGCACTTACATTTCAGTTTCCACATTAATGACTTACTACTATTGTCTCCCAAGTAGTAGAGCAACTGTTCGAAATGTATTCTTTCTAGTCTTATTTGATGTGATAGTATAGTATATCTAATTCAAGCCCAAGTAAGAATTCATTAATCCCTACCAATTTCATATATTCACCTTCCTATTTGTACTGTCCAGTACCATGGCTACACAGCGTCGCTGACTCTTTCTTCTGAAGTATTATATTAAATGCTTTCCAGAGCCTACTTTACTTAAATTAAGGGTCCAGAATTCCCCAATAATATCAGCTTACCTGTATTTGCCATCTCAAAATAACATCTAGCTATACACCATGTAGGTATATTTGTAAAGAATTAAAACTGTATCATGCACATTCTGGTTCTATTAAGTCTGGCTCGCCACAAGACCCTATTCCCCCTAAACTTTGGAATCTGGCTGAATCTGCACTTGCCCAGCCCTTCTTGCAGGTCTGCAATAGGTCCCCCTCTAATGCCTCTGTCCCGTCTGAATGGAAAATAAGCTGAATGTTGATCAGGCAGTTCTTCGGAATTACCGACAGGTGTCTTTTATTCCTTTTGTAGTGAAATAATTGAGAAGTATGTTAACCAGGTGCTCCCTGACTATTTGGCATAGTTTAACATCTTAGAGTCTGTGCAATCTGAGTTTCAACCCCCGCACAGCATGGAAACTTCTTTGATGTTGGTCCTTACTGGTCTAAGCAAGCAAAAGCAAATCCAGGTGCGTTAGTCCATTTGAATTTGTTCGCTGCTTTGACATGGTGTCTCATTCCATCTTGTTGACCAGACGAGCAGAGGTTGGAAAGGTAGCATTTCAGTGGTGTACAGTGTATCTGGAGGACAGACATCAAGCTGCCTACACCCCCCTTGTTTTTTGGCATATAATGCAATGAACCAGGGGATCCCTCAGGGGTCTGCGCTGAGTCTGACCTTATTTGATATGAACATTCCCCCCCTCACTGTATTGGTTTGGCCTATATGGGACTCATGTAAGATCTATGAGGATAACACCCAGCTAATCATAGCCTTTGACAAACCCCGTCCCCAGCTCTGTTCCCTCAGTGTATGTCCTCAGTCACTTACTGGCTGAAACTCAATGCTCCGAAATTCAACTCAGAAAAGACAGAGGTACTTTGGCTTTCTAACTGCCTGCCGGTCAAACCTTTTCCCTCGCTTACACTATTGCAGTTCTATGTTTTCAAATGTCACTACTGTCCTTTTGAGAAACTACAACATATCCAAATGTAGCAGCTAAATTAACCCTTGGATTTCATCGGCTTCCGCTGCTCTTGACTCTACATTGGCTCCCTGTGGTAAAGCGGATTACATTTAAATCCCTTTGCGTGGTCCATAGAGCTATTCATCACTCTGGACCTCGGTATTCGAGAAATACATTTAATTGGTATATTCTGGGTCGCTCACTTCGATCTCAGGATGCTTTCTGTTTATCTATTCCTAGAAATAAGCGAGTTCGAACTAGGGGCAGGGCGTTTTTGGTGACGGCTGCCAAATTATGGAACTCTCTGCCTCTAACCCTGCGTAAAATGCCCATATTGCTTTCAGTTAGGAAAGCTGTGAAGACATGGATCTACACACAGTAATGGTCATCACTGGCTCTTTGTGCTATTGCAAGCTCTGGATTCTAAATGGATGATAATCTCCCCATAACTATTACATTGTTAACTTCGTTCAGTGCTCGGACACCTATTTGGTATTTGTGCGCTTGACAAACATCTTAGCAAATTGGGAAATAGACTGATAGAATTCTTTTGAAATACTCTACTTCTTTTCTACAGACTAAAAATCATTTGAAATCAACACAAAAGTTGTAAGTGGGAGGAAAAGATATTTGGAAAAAGCTCTCTTCCATTTTTTCATTTTCAAAGTATTGATGAATAGTACATTCTAGTTGAAAACACTAACAATAATGCATTCTTGCATCTGTTAAAGGGTTGCAAATAAGCCTTGTCTGCTTCAAAATCTGAAGCTAACTTGAAGCTTTCAGTCCAAATGTGGACCATTCGGGGCCAAGAGGAAGCTTCCACTTTAATCCAGGAAACATTGATATAAATTCATATTAGGTGTCTGTCTACAAATTAGCCACTTAAAAGTTAACTGAAAACTGTTCTTGTCAATGTGCTTACCCTCAGATTCTTCTCAGTGTAACTTTTATTTATCAGCACATGCCATTTTTTAATTACTGAAAACAATTACACCACATCGGTAATATCAAAAGAATATGATAAATATCTGTGCATATGATTTTAATCTGCCATAACTGCTTCATTCCTCTTCACCAATGAGTGTCTTTTGAAGAAAAAACACCAACAATCAAGTGACTCCCCATAACCTTCAGATCTCTCTTACCTCTTGTTTAAGGACATTAATCCAAATGACGTTGCTCAAGAACATCAATCAACAGTTGCACGTAACATGC
The DNA here is from genome assembly GCA_963921515.1 of Calotriton arnoldi. Classification (NCBI taxonomy): domain Eukaryota; kingdom Metazoa; phylum Chordata; class Amphibia; order Caudata; family Salamandridae; genus Calotriton; species Calotriton arnoldi. The sequence continues at coordinate 225,276 of CAWUFW010013196.1, forward strand.
ACACATGGTTTTAACTAAAAAAATCCTTCATGATTTCTTCCCTAGTATACCTTGCTTTCAGGTGCCAGTCGGCCACAGTCCTGCCAATAGCACTGTATATAGTTCACAAACGTAGTTAGCATTGCACTGTCTGCACATTAAGGGCTCTTGCCCAATGACAATTTTTCAAAGATAATCTTTCAACGACTTTCCTTCTTCAACATGTATTAACGGAAGTATTTTTGTTCTCACAGCATTCCAAGAAGTTTTGTTTCTCTTCTTCAGCAGGACTATAATGTTTGCCTAACAAATAGAATTATATGCCAACCAGTGCCACCTGCGGAGCAGTTGTAAGCAGAAGCACATGATTTTGGGACCATACAGAACATAAAAAAGTAGATTGGTAAAAAGTGAATTATGGGGATGTTTTTCACCTTGGGGTTCTGAGTGACATAATAGACAACAAGAGCTTTCCTCTCATTGTTGTCTATTTGATGTCACTAGGAACGCCTCGGTGAAAAACGTCCCTGTAATTCACTGTTACCCATCTATAATTCTATATTTTTTCACTAGCAAGAAAATACATTTCTATATACTGAGGCCGTAAGACCAAGAAATGTTAACATTTCTACTCTTAATTGTTCGATAACTGTATTCACAGATAACCCATCATGCCACTCAGTGTCACTCACTTCTTTCATGGATGGGGTGTCAGCTTGGATCTCTGTTACAATGGCAAACTGTATTTCTTCACAAAAGTGGGTGACATTACTTCCTTTTTTCTTAAAAAAGGAAGCTTTCAGTCAATTTTTATAAAAAGCAAATTAAGTCCGGATTATTTGTTAATCCTCCCTTGGGTTGAGGCTAGCTAGTCTTACACTCCTAAAGCTTTCTCTTTATTGCAGTCTTACTTTCTAGTCTACACTGAGAGGGCGAATCATTTTTTCTAATATATGGGTTTTTATTTAATTAATATTGTGCAATTCCTCTTTGAAATCCCCAGCCACAGGGCTTTTTTATTCTGTGCACGAATGTTACTCCAATGTTCTGTCCACAGTTATTTTACTTTTCGCCTGTTAAACCATAATAGTAAATGCCACAAGGACAGAGATGCTATAGATACAGTGCAGCTGTAACAGTTGCAACACTAAGAGGGTCATTACGATGGCGGACGGAAAAACAACCGACCGCCATGGTAGCGGAAAATCACCGTCCGCAGGTACCGCGGAAACCCCGCCGACCCTATTAGGATCAACCGCCAAAATATTACGTCCGCGGTGATAGGAGGCATCCAAAAACCGCCCGAAGAGGGCAGAGAAAGTGAAAATGCAACCGCGACGGGCGGTAACATAGCGGAAACACAACAATCCACCGCCAGACACTGCGATTATGATATCCCCGATGCCACAGCGGTACGTTCCGCTATCTCCGTCCGCCGCGGTCGCCAACAGTAATGAATGTGAGATACCGCGGAAGCCCTGCAGCATAGCCATCGCTGCGGATGCTCCGTGAAAAAAATGGCGGCCAAGTAAAAAAAAACAACAAGAAGGCCAGCAAATGCAGACAAGCAACTAGCCCTGCCCCCCCATTAACCTGAAACATCCCAATGACACACCCCCATGGCAAAGTTAGATATACAAATCACAGGACAACCCACACAGCACACCTGACTGCATTACACCATCTTGACACACCCACATAGCTGAGCATAAAACCAGCCCCTTCCCTGACCACAATCCTTTGCACTACTCCAACCCTGAAGGAACACAACCCTGCAGCACATTGGATAGGCAAAACACCACACATCTCACCAGCACAACAACACACACACACACACCACCTACACCACCCTCACAACTGCACCCCAAAACATCAGCACAGCACACACCGTGGCACATCACAAAATGCCAAAATTCACTGACACCGAGTTGACAGTAATGGTAGATGAGATAATCAGAGTAGAAACACAACTCTTTGGCAACATGGTCCAACAGACACCATTAGCCACAAGAACAACCATGTGGGCAAGGATAGTGGGCAAGGTCAATGCAGTAGGGAATGTGCCCCGCAACAAGAATGAAATCATGAGGCGGTGGCATGACATGAAGAGTGTCGTCAAGAAGAGGAGGGCCAAGAACCGTGAGCTGGCTGTGGCGACTGGTGGAGGCCCTCCCATCCCACCAAAACCCTTCACTGCGTGGGAGGAGAAGGTGCTTGCCATACTGCATCCAGAGAGTCTTGAAGGAATACCCGGGGGAGTGGAGGCTGGTAAGTACCAACTAATGTATACCATGAAACTGCCATGTACTGTCTTGAACAACTACAAAGATACATCCCTGAGGCACAAGTACACACATCTGCACCCCAAAAACACACACAGGTCACACTCATTTTACATCCACACCACCTCAAACATCACAAAGGTAGACCACATCTACTGTGTTGTATGTGTCCAGGCAAACAGCACTACAACTCCCACCAGGCCCCCTGTCCCACAGCTGAGCAGGATGGACTACTCCCCCCACCCACAACCATGTGGCAGTCATTGTGTGCCTCACCCTCACCTAACAGATAGGTAGCCATCTTTACAGGGAGGTGTCTGTGGAATAGGGAGGCCAGCACTACAACTCCCACCAGGCACACCCTGCCCCATCCCTCAGCATGAAGGAGTACTCCCTCCCACCCAGAAGCATGCCTCAGCAATTGTGTGCTTCACCCTCACCTAACAGGTAGGTAGCCATCTTTACAGGGAGGTGTCTGTGGAATAGGGAGGCCAGCACAACAACTCCCACCAGGCGCACCCTGCTCCATCCCTCAGCATGAAGGAGTACTCCCTCCCACCCAGAAGCATGCCTCAGCAATTGTGTGCTTCACCCTCACCTAACAAGTAGGTAGCCATCTTTACAGGGAGGTGTCTGTGGAATAGGAAGGCCAGCACTACAACTCCCACCAGGCCCCCTTGGCCCACAGCTCAGCAGGATGGACTACTCCCCCCACCCACCCACAACCATGTGGCAGTCATTGTGTGCCTCACCCTCACCTAACAGATAGGTAGCCATCTTTACAGGGAGGTGTCTGTGGAATCGGGAGGCCAGCACTACAACTCCCACCAGGCACACCCTGCCCCATCCCTCAGCATGAAGGAGTACTCCCTCCCACCCAGAAGCATGCCTCAGCAATTGTGTGCTTCACCCTCACCTAACAGGTAGGTAGCCATCTTTACAGGGAGGTGTCTGTGGAATAGGGAGGCCAGCACTACAACTCCCACCAGGCCCCCTTGGCCACAGCTCAGCAGGATGGACTACTCCCCCCACCCACAACCATGTGGCAGTCATTGTGTGCCTCACCCTCACCTAACAGATAGGTAGCCATCTTTACAGGGAGGTGTCTGTGGAATAGGGAGGCGAGCACTACAACTCCCACCAGGCACACCCTGCCCCATCCCTCAGCATGAAGGAGTACTCCCTCCCACCCAGAAGCATGCCTCAGCAATTGTGTGCTTCACCCTCACCTAACAGGTAGGTAGCCATCTTTACAGGGAGGTGTCTGTGGAATAGGGAGGCCAGCACTACAACTCCCACCAGGCCCTCTTGGCCCACAGCTCAGCAGGATGGACTACTCCCCCCACCCATAACCATGTGGCAGTCATTGTGTGCCTCACCCTCACCTAACAGATAGGTAGCCATCTTTACAGGGAGGTGTCTGTGGAATAGGGAGGCCAGCACTACAACTCCCACCAGGCACACCCTGCCCCATCCCTCAGCATGAAGGAGTACTCCCTCCCACCCAGAAGCATGCCTCAGCAATTGTGTGCTTCACCCTCACCTAACAGGTAGGTAGCCATCTTTACAAGGAGGTGTCTGTGGAATAGGGAGGCCAGCACTACAACTCCCACCAGGCACACCCTGCCCCATCCCTCAGCATGAAGGAGTACTCCCTCCCACCCAGAAGCATGCCTCAGCAATTGTGTGCTTCACCCTCACCTAACAGGTAGGTAGCCATCTTTACAGGGAGGTGTCTGTGGAATAGGGAGGCTAGCACTACAACTCCCACCAGGCCCCCTTGGCCCACAGCTCAGCAGGATGGACTACTCCCCCCACCCACAACCATGTGGCAGTCATTGTGTGCCTCACCCTCACCTAACAGGTAGGTAGCCATCTTGACAGGGAGGTGTCTGTGGAATAGGGAGGCCAGCACTACAACTCCCAACAGGCACACCCTGCCCCATCCCTCAGACAGCGATGCAAATGTACCTGTGAGAGAAACAGAACTGTGACTCAGCTAAACCCATGTGTAAGCAAATCAGGGACCAAATATGCCCTGCACAGTATGACATGTGCAAATTCCATGGCTGTTGAGCATGAAGGACTCTAGTAACAATAAAAAGGCATGGTCTGTCGAGCAAATAAATACAAGCACAGAACATTACAAAGGTATGCATGAGATAACAATGTGACAATGTCTAATACATGTGCATATGTAACATCTGTCGGGAAGAGTAATCATCTTCGATGCATCACATCAAGTTGCATGGCAACCAGTTGTCAAATGACAACTCCTCAGTCCCATACAAAGAGTGTCAAGTTGGCCATGGCATCCAATGACTTGTCACACCATGGAACAAGATGTATGTACCTCCACATCATGTCATGACGAACAACACTGTGCAGACATTCTACTCATGAAATACGTAACTGTGTGTTGCATAACATGTAAATAAGAGACATCAAACACAGCAAGCCATATGGCTGTAAGTCAATGACCATGTACCCTCTGTTCCACAGGTGACCAACAACTGACTGCAGATGACAACAACCTCAACTTGCAGAGCCAGTCTCCTCCCTCGGAACATGGACACTCGGATGCTGAGTCCCTGGATTCTTTGGACGAGGAGCTCCAAGCCGGCCCATCTGGTGTGCCAGGGCGCAACCGGTCACATGACCCCACTGCCCCCCCACCATCAGCAACACCAACAACGCAGACCCCTGCTGGAACGACCTGTGCCGCCACCACCACCACCACTACCACCTTTGCCTGCAACATCCGCCCAGCCACAGAGGATGCCCAGCCCACACCAACAACTGTGGAGGGCAGGCGTGTGGCCAGAGTGGTGAGGCAACAGGCCAGTGATAGCAGGGCAGGTGGGAGGACAAGTGGGACTCCAACAACACCGGACACTGTGACCGAAGCCCTGGCTAACATCACCAGAGTCGTGGGTGCCTATGAACAAACAGGCACAAATGGGCCAGGCCCACGAAGATGCCCTGGAGCTCCAACGTCTGCTGAGGTCCATGGACAACTGTATGGGACAAATTGTGGACCTCATGGGCCAGTTAGTGGCGGTACTGAGGGATAGGCCAGTGCCACATCACACACCTCCACCTCCCCCCGTTGTCCCGCAGGATGACAGTTCATCATCCACCCCTGCGGGCACGGAGAGGGGTGACTCCTCAGTCCCCACTGGCCCAACAGACGATGCCCCCCCTGCCAAAAGAAGGAGGGGCCGTCCAAAGAAAAACTTGGGACTCACCCGTGGCAAAGCACCTGCCAAACGCCAGCCGAGGAGCCAGCCATGATGGCAACACTTTTCACCCTGCCATTGACTTTAAACACTGTCCTTACCCACACTGCCATGGAAATGGCATCCGTCTGTTGGACTGTGTCGCCACATCACTGTGGTGCCTACCTGATTGTCTCATCTACCATCACTGCCAACTCCTAGATTCACCATTCACACTCGTAAATATCCACCTACCTCTCACATATACCCATTGACAATAAACAACAATAACGCACCAATGGATTTGAGTCTGCTCCATCTTTTATCACTGTATGTGCAATGTTTACCATGGTTACAATGTCACAGTAGCATGGAACCTCTGTAGACAAGGAGAGGCAGAAGGGACCTAGCAAAAGACAACAGAACAAAAGTCACTAGTCAGGTTGTGGCATCACAGCCATCACACAACACATGTCCTCAACGTACAACAACATACACACATTACAATGTGCAACTGTACCAACATAGACATCCTGTAGCTGTGCCAAACTACCCTGTATCCAACACAGAGGCAGCAAGCACTGAGTCAACAACAGGATGCACTCACAAAGATCACATAGACCTCCACCCAAACAACTACATCAACAGACAATGGACCAGTTGTACATCGTCACCCACCTTCAAGTGAAGTAGCGGTTGATGAGCTGCTGACACTGGTCGACACCTTCCTCCTCACCACTATCCTCGTCACTGGACATTTGTGGGTTCGCAGGTGGGGGCCTCGGCTGGTCATCATCGTCCAGGATTAAGGGGATTTGTTTCCGTAAGGCCAGGTTATGCAACATGCAGCATGCAACCACTATCTGACACACCTTTTTGGGGCTTTTTGGGGGAGTACATGAGTGCCCCTCCGGTCCGGTCCAGGCAGCGAAATCTCGATTTGAGGAGACCAAAGGTTCGCTCAACCACCCGACGTGTTCTACCATGGGCATTGTTGTAGCGGACGTCAGACGGTGTCCTAGGATTGCGTAGTGGGCTCAGCAACCACGGTCTGTTTGGATATGCAGAATCACCTAGGTGTGAAATAAACATAACGAGTCAGTAATACTACTGTGGCAGAGGACAGCATGGCACACACAGCATACAACTTGACTCTGCCTACTCACCCACAATCCATGCCCGCTCCGGAAGAAGATTGGCCATCAGCTGGGGCACAATGCTGTTGTGCAGGATATATGAATCATGCGCAGAGCCCGGAAACTTGGCACATACATGCGATATGATCATATCGGTCTGGCACACCACCTGCACATTGATGGAATGGGAATGTTTGCGATTCCGATAGATGTGTTCCCGTGCCTGTGGTGGAACCATGCCAACATGTGTGCAGTCAATTGCACCTACAACATCCGGGATGTGGCCAAGGGCATAAAAATCCGTCTTTACATCCGCCAAAGCCGCACGCCTTGGAAAACTGATGTATTGGTCTTTGTATCGCATCATGGCCAACAGGAAATCCCTTAGCACCATGCTGAAGGTGGGCTGAGACATCCCCCCTGCAATGCCCACTGTCTCCTGGAATGACCCACTAGCCAGGAAATGCAGTGCCGCCATCACCTTTGTTGTGGTCATCAATGCTGTTGGGTATGTCCTGCCAGCCCGCAGGTGAGGATCCAACATGGCACACAGGTCTTGGATGTTCGTGCGGTCCAGACGGAATCTGCGTATCACGTCATCATCCTCTATGTTAGCCAGCAGGGTGACAGGACGATACACATTAGGTCGCCTCCTAGGTGAGAGGAAAGGGGACACGTCATTGCAACAGACCATGAGATGTGCACAACTCTGTACCTTCTGATTCACACAGCGCAAACATTGACTGGTATCACAATGCACCATACAGTGCAAGTCAATAGTCGTGACACATAGAGATCACATTGTACTACAGTTCTTCAGTATTACCAACGTGAGAACAACAAACATGGAAACTGTGTCTGTGAATGGTGATAGTCACATTCCAGAATCTGATGCAAACAGCACGGGCAGTAAATGATACCGGACATGTGTGAAACAGAAACACCGCTGGCTTCAAAATGTCTGCTGTACTTGCCACACATTCCTGTGCAGACATTACAGGGGACACATGAACTACACAATTTATCCAGTTCTGAAGGACTCAGCATGGAATGTGAGCCAATACTAATCCACACAAGTCTAGAGACACTCACAGACATATTCACAAGCCTGTGCCAATATCCACTGTCATCAGTAGACATGCCATACATGCTGTTACACACAATTCTAAGTCAGTCAATGACTAATGATGAACAGCAAATGCATATGCAGTCTTGACGTGAATCAAGACACAACAACACAACTGCACAATACCATCAGCAGGCACACAGATTGTTAATGTGGCACACAAAAAGTGGATAAGGTACGTGATCCAAAAGGACTGTAGACAAACGACAATCTGCACTCAAGTTGCACTATGACATGCAGAATGAAGCTTGCACTGCCCAGACACACAACTGAAGTGCAACATTTGCCATGGAGCCAATACTCCAGCTGCTTGGACATACAACAGTGACACAGAAACAACCTACCCACCACCCGGACAAAGCCACACCACTACACAAAAAAGGTCAGCGCATGGACATACTGAGTAGATACTGAAGACACAACAGCCTCATGCACATAACAACAGGGGATGTCATCGCACGACACAGGTACCAAAGGACAACTATCAAAAGCATCCTGAGCCACATGCCACCCAGCCTGTCAGGGACAACAAAGCGGACTCTCAACATTCCTCTGCAGACAAAGATGCTGGCTGTGCATCACTTGTTGGCCTCTGATACCATTAGAACAACAAAAGTCTGAGTCAGATGGGTGCCACAGCCAGCCCTATCAAGGTATATCTCACCTGTCTTGGATGCCATCATTAGCTTCAGTCAACAGCACCATCAGTTCACACACACAGCGCAGGACCAGCTTGTGCCCCCAAAAGGCTACCACACCATCGCAGGCTTATCCACACGTGTCAGTTCAATATCACTGCACGCGTGTCCTAATTGTGCACCCTGCCAAAACTGCAAACACTTACTGCACATGAAACCACACGCAATGCTGTACTGTCCAGGCCAATTGTGGGTCACCTCCCACTGGTCACAGATGCCATGTCAAACTTAGCATACAGTGAGCACCAGCCCCACATTTGCCCACAGTCCCTCACCAAGCCAACATTCCTCATGTGGACAAGGTCAATGCACCTGTCCCTGGTGTGTACCAACGTAACCCACCACACACATCAAATCCACTAGCAACACACTCAAAACTGTGGAAATATACATGTAACAAAATCACATATGACAGGCCAAACAACATGAGCACATACCAGACACAATGTCACAAGTAATGGTGATGACATTTGGCAGATACGGAGACAAAACATACCCAAAGGCAGGGAAACAAGTGAAAAATGATAAGGATGTACAGAATGCCAAGTGTGCCGGTGATGAAATTAACATCCTTGAGTATGTAGAGCACACACATGTCCATGTGGACATATACTGTAGGATTTGCTACTGCGAACAATTACATTACATGAAGGCAGTAACAGGTGATACCAAACAGACAACAGTGTGACACATGTGGTGAGTCATGAAAATTATGCTGAGATGTTTGTACAATCATGTACTGTATAGTGACATATTGTGTGAGACATGGACATGTGTGTAAAATTCGGGGTCAGATATGAAATTGGGGGCAAAATGTGGGGTCAGATATGAAACTGGGGGCAAAATCTGGGGTCAGATATGAAACTGGGGGCAAAATTTGGGGTCAGATATGAAGATGTGTGTCAATGTGGGCTCACAAATGAAATTGTGTAGGAGTAATGTGCCCCATTGGTACTTTCAGTGTGGAATTTGGTGTTAGGTATGAAATTTAGGCTGTCATAACTTACTATAGCCCATTTGAATTCCATCAAGTGCCATGATATTTTGTAAGTGACCACTGTTCGAAGTACAGATATGACCCATGACATTGACACAGCACAATGTGTCCATTGGTGGCGTAAACATGCTCAGACAACACTCTCACGCCCATAGTCAACAATGTCATGCTGCACCCTCGCCGGAGCTACCGCCTGGCACCAGCGGTGTGTCACTGCCATGGCCCAAGACACCATAGCGGGATTGATAGGCAAATACACATGTCTAATGGCGGTTGGCATGCTCCGACACCCAGATCCCGGTCACTCATAGCAATGCATGTGCCCGGAATCACGGTAGCTACCGCCTGCCACCAGCGGTGTGTCACCGCCATGGCCCAAGACACCATAGCGGGATTGATAGGCAAATACACATGTCTAATGGCGGTTGGCATGCTCCGACACCCAGATCCCGGTCACTCATAGCAATGCATGTGCCCGGAATCGCGGTAGCTACCGCCTGCCACCAGCGGTGTGTCACCGCCATGGCCCAAGACACCATAGCGGGATGGATAGGCAAATACACATGTCTAATGGTGGTTGGCATGCTCCGACACCCAGATCCCGGTCACTCACAGCAATGCATGTGCCCGGAATCACGGTAGCTACCGCCTGCCACCAGCGGTGTGTCACCGCCATGAACCATGCCCTGCCAGCCAATGGGAAGTGCAATCGCGGTTGCCTGATGCAACTTTGAAAATCGCGGTAGGCGTGCTCCGCCACCGCGGGCCGGTCATTGGATGCACTTGAAAGATGCACCACCGCGGAACCGCACGCCTGTCCCCTGCGGTGTGTCACCGCCATAAACCAGGCCCTGCCAGCCAATGGGAAGTGCAATCGCGGTTGCCTGATGCAACTTTGAAAATCGCGGTAGGCGTGCTCCGCCACCGCGGGGCCGGTCATTGGATGCACTTGAAAGATGCACCACTGCGGAACCGCACGCCTGTCCCCTGCGGTGTGTCACCGCCATGGACCAGGCCCTGCCAGCCAATGGGAAGCGCCATCGCGGTTGCCTGATGCAACTTTGAAAATCGCGGTAGGCGTGCTCCGTCACCGCGGAGGCGGTCATTGGATGGATTTGAATGAGGCAGACCTGGAACACCAATTGCAGCAGCTTAGAACCACAGACACGAGCCCTGGGGGCTATATATGTGTGTGAGGGAGCCACACATTGCCACAGCTCACAGAGCCTGCTGCCTGAGACCCCTCACCTGCTGCTGCCTCCAGTGACTGCTGCCTGAGACCCCTCACCTGCTGCTGCCTCCAGGGACTGCTGCCTGAGACCCCTCACCTGCTGCTGCCTCCAGGGACTGCTGCCTGAGACCCCTCACCTGCTGCTGCCTCCAGTGACTGCTGCCTGAGACCCCTCACCTGCTGCTGCCTCCAGTGACTGCTGCCTGAGACCCCTCACCTGCTGCTGCCTCCAGTGACTGCTGCCTGAGACCCCTCACCTACTGCTGCCTCCAGTGACTGCTGCCTGAGACCCCTCACCTGCTGCTGCCTCCAGGGACTGCTGCCTGTGACCCCCTCACCTGCTGCTGCCTCCAGGGACTGCTGCCTGTGACCCCTCACCTGCTGCTGCCTCCAGGGACTGCTGCCTGACACCCGTCGCCACCAACTGCCGCTGCTGCTGTCTCATGCCCACAGTGATGGCGAGGACTGAGAAGATCCGTGCCACTCCCTTCACCCCCGAGGAACTAGAGGTCCTGGTGGACGAGGTGCTCACCCAGTATCCAAGGCTTTATGGTGCGCCTAATGTCGTGGTAAGTATCTCAGGGTGTGAGTGAGAGTGTACGTGGGGCACACACGAAGTTGATCTGCTGCAGTATGTGCGTGAGAGTGTGGTGGTGGGTCATGCAGTGTAGTTGTCCAGAGGGTAGTGAGGGCATTGTTTCTGACTCAATATGTGCCTCATCTCTGGTTCTGCACTATGCTCAGGACCTCAGACCCCCAGGGTGAAACTCTTGGTGGTCAATCAGCTATGACACTGTACATTACAACATTCTAGTGCCCAGACCCTTCCATCACCACCGGCATGTGCACATACTCGCATGTGTTGGCACTGTTTGTGTTTCCAAATAGTCCCTCCATGTAAAAGATGAGCTGGCCCACGCTGGACCTCTGTGTGACCCCAACTGGCCTGCACATTCACTGCCCAATCAGACAGTGACACAACACTGGATGTACACAGTGTCAAATCTGTGCTTTTCCTCTTGACTCTCCGTCAATGAGCCATTACAGAGATGTAGATTGCACAAGACAGGCCTTGTGATGAGGGTTTGCGTTTGTGAGGTCATGTCCCTCAATGTGACATCCATGACACAGTGTGGCAGTTAAAGGACAAGTGCTATGAGGGCTGCGCAGTGTTGGGCACAGTGAGTATTCACAGTGACATATGTAGTAATGTCCTGCATGTCTTGTTATTCCCAGAAACTTGCAGTAGATGTGGTCAGCATACACATTTTGCTCTCTGCTGGCATCCTGCATGGCTTTGAGATAGGCATGTACTTTGTCCACCCTCATACCTGCATGCATTAATGTGTTTTTCACACATGATGATGTTTGAATGTCGCAGATTTGTTGTCTCTGCTGAAGTTAGGGCAGAAGTTGGTATGAGTCTGTGTCATGCTCCTGCACTGTGAAATTCTGGTAGGTTACACTGATTATTGCACCCTCTTGTCTCCCATGTCTGCAGCTCAAAGTCAACCAGCGCAAGGCCTTGTGGAGGGCCATTGCATGCAAGGTGCGTGCACTGGGTGTCTCCAACCGACGGCGCTCCCACTGTCACAAGAGGTGGGATGACATCTGCCGGCTGAGCAGGAACGTGGCAGAGCTGACACTGGGGCTGATCCCTCAGTCCGTCAGGTTGGCGCGACGCAGCATGACACCACTAATGGCACGCATTTTAGCTGTGACGTAGCCTGAACTGGATGCACGTCTGAAGGGGCATCAGCAGCAAGCTGGTGGTGAGTATTCTGTGAGTGTGACTTTGGGTGTTGTTTGGCTGCATGTGCTCCAAGCCTGGGCCAGTGCAGGGCTGTGATGTTGCTGGTGTGATGCAATGGCCTGTAAGTGGCCGCGGTGTTGAGTGCAGTTGCCATGCATTCCCCCTACATGTACCTTCCCATGTCATTGGTGTAATGGCCCTTGAGTTCACATTTGTAGTTGTGGCCTTCTGGTATCAACTTCATTGGTGTCGTCACGGACATCCCATGTCAGGGTCAAGCAGTGTGCATGATATGAGTGTGCCATCATCAATGTGTGCATTGCCTGACGTCTGATTTGTGCTGACTACACATCGAACAACAATGTGCAACTGTAGTTGGGCCCCAAGTTACGACATGGTGGATGGCATGTGCTCATGGCCATTGTGTGCGGATATGTTGGAGTCTGTCTCTGTGTAGGACACTTCTGCTGGCTCAAGATGTGACAGTCGCAACATGTTGTGAGTAGGATCTTTTACCCACTCAGGGCCCTAGGTGTGCACAGAGGGATATGTGTGTCTGGTTAGCTGAAGCCACCAACAGGCTAATTGGCAGTGTGTCCATCACATGGGTGAATTATGCCAAGTTTGCATTATGCCACGGTAATTTCGATGTTTGGATTGAGGTTGCACAGTGTCACTGCCCATGGTGTTGTCCAACATGGATGATTGTTCATCATTAGTGATGCTTCCCTTGCTGATATTTGTCAACTTGATGCAAATGAACTGATCCGACCTCTATCTCTCTCTCATGCAGCATCTCACATGGGCACGGAAGGACAGGGGACGGACACCAGTGGTGAGGCATCAAGCACAACTGCTGCACACCAGCATAGTGACACGGATGTCACCAGCGCATCGGAGGGGGACCGTAGTCTTCTAGAGGACTCACAGCCAGAGACGCAGACCTCTACGTCATCTGACGACGGCGGTGACGCTTCTATGTTTTCTGCCGAGGGTAACGGGGACTCTGCCTCCACGTCCACCACACAGCGTTCAGTGCACACCCTCCGTGCTACTCCCACTGTTGCTGCCCGTGTCCGCACCACAAAAAAGGGAAGAGTGTCCTTCACCCCAGGCACCGCTGCCCCTGCCCCTGTCCCCCCTGCTGCCATCAGTGCTGAGTCTGTGGACCTTTTGCGCCAGCTGTGTGTGGGTCAGACAGCTCTCCTCAATGCATTCCTGGACCATGACAAAAAATTGGCACAGGTGGTGGAATTCATGGAGGGCGTGCATTCCGACGTGGGTGGGCTACACCGGACTGTACAGTCTCTGGCCTCTGCAGTGACAGCAGCCATTCAACTTGCCCAAACCCATGGTCCTGCTCCAGTCCCTAGGCCCACCACCCTGCCAGTGGCCGCATCTGATGATAGTGACCACACACCCCAGACATCAAGGGACAGATACAGCACACGCAGCACACGGCAGCAGCAGCCAAAGCAGTCTAGGCCGCAGACACCATCCCCACAGAAAGGTAAACCCACACCAGAGCGCAGAGGCAAAAACACTTCAGGCCACACCCAGGGCAAGGATGGCAAGGAGCAGGCCTCTGGCTCACATGCCTCAGAGGCATCCCCAGCCAAGGACTCACCTGTCCCAAAAGTGTCTCGCAGAGACAAGCACACAGTTTCCGTGCCCAGTGAGAAACAGGTGCCTGCTAGGGGTACACGTAAGAAGGGCTCCAAGGCAAGTTCACCCACAACATCTACTCCCATCCAGAGCCCTGTGAAGCACAGGAAGGAGGCCACTGTAGGGGGGAAACCAGGTAAACAGGTGATGCAGGGGCAGAAGCATTCCGGGGCCAAGCGTCCCAAAGGATCCAGCACATCCCCAGAGGGGGGACCAGCATCTGCAGCTGATCCAGCTTTTGTGACCAGTGTGCCTGTTGTATACAGCCCACTTGGCCTTAATCCCAAGACAGGGAAGCCATATCAGATCCCCAAGAAGTGGAAGGGCACCCCTCCAACTTCTCCCACACACACTCGGTCTCGTGCAAGCATGAGTCCACCTCCACGTGCCACCACCCCACCTGGTCCTAGCAGCCCTCCGGCTTCCCAAACCACTGCTGGCTCTACCACACCTGGACCTAGCAGCCCTCAAGCTTCCCAGAACACTGATGGCTCTACCCCAGCTGGGCCTCTCTCTCCCCGAGCCAGTACCCCAACTGGCCCCGACAGACAGCCACCTCCCAGTCATACTGCCAGCCAAGTCTGAGTGTTGGTCACCCTCACACGCATGTCTCTCCCACAGTGGTACCATGGACTGCCCATTTTTGACGCCCTGAGTGTGTTGCTGACCATGGCAGAGTACTGTACCACACATTCCCAGTGCTGGATGTCATGTACCTCACCTGCACTGTGTCCTGGCCACTGGCCTTGCTGTTCACTGCTGTTTGCCCCTTGCCTGTGCAGGATCTCATGTACCTCACCTGCACTTTGGACTGGCCTTGCTGTTCACTGCTGTTTGCCCCTTGCCTGTGCAGCTTCTCATGTACCTCACCTGCACTTTGGACTGGCCACTGGCCTTGCTGTTCACTGCTGTTTACCCCTTGCCTGTGCAGCTTCTCATGTACCTCACCTGCACTGTGTCCTGGACACTGGTCTTGCTGTTCACTGCTGTTTGCCCCTTGCCTGTGCAGCTTCTCATGTACCTCACCTGCACTTTGGGGTGGCCACTGGCCTTGCTGTTCACTGCTGTTTGCCCCTTGCCTGTGCAGCTTCTCATGTACCTCACCTGCACTGTGTCCTGGCCACTAGCCTTGCTGTTCACTGCTGTTTTCCCCTTGCCTGTGCAGCTTCTCATGTACCTCACCTGCACTTTGGACTGGCCAGTGGCCTTGCCGTTCACTGCTGTTTGCCCCTTGCCTGTGCAGCTTCTCATGTACCTCACCTGCACTTTGGGGTGGCCACTGGCCTTGCTGTTCACTGCTGTTTGCCCCTTGCTTGGGCAGCTTCTCATGTACCTCACCTGCACTTTGGGGTGGCCACTGGCCTTGCTGTTCACTGCTGTTTGCCCCTTGCCTGTGCAGCTTCTCATGTACCTCACCTGCACTGTGTCCTGGCCACTGGCCTTGCTGTTCACTGCTGTTTGCCCCTTGCCTGTGTAGCTTCTCATGTACCCCACCTGCACTTTGAAGTGGCCACTGGCCTTGCTCTTGTCTGACTTTTGCTGCATGACTGTGTGAAATGTAAATAAAAAGAAGATATTTACTCCTGTTGTCTGCCTTGTCAATTTCCTTGCTAAATAAAGGGTTACTGTGTGGGTAGTGTTTACTGTGACACATGCTCTATTCTCCACTTCAACATTGCCAATGTATTGTTATCTCTGATCATGTTGTTTCAACTTTTGTGTCCCAGGCTTCTGCATCTGTGTGTGTTGGCTTGGTAGTATGTGTGTTTGCTGGGGACTGATTGGCTTCCTGGGTGTGTTGGTGTGTGATGTTTAGATTGTTGTTGTGTGTGTTCAAGGTGTGTCACTCATCTCTGTTTGTAACTGGTATGTGTGTTGTGCACACACAGGCTTGGTGTGCATGCAGTGCTGTGAGTTGATGTTGCCTTGTCCTTGCCTGTTGTGCACCCCCTGATGTTTGGCTTTTGTAGCATGTTGATATCTTTGCCTGTGCATGTGTTGTGACTGATGTGGCTGTGTGCAGTGTTTGTGTTGTGTCATGCAGTTGACTGTTGCTTTGTGTGTGGTGTTCTATTTTCCTGTCAGTGTGTGTGTGTTGTGTTTGATTCAGGTGTGTTGCCATTGTGGTGTGCCTTACTTGTGTGTCTGTCACATGGACTGAGGTCTATTGTGGTTGCAGTGCTTGTTTCATGTGCATCCTTGGTGTTTTCTCCTCTCACATTTGATGCATCTCTGGTCATGGTTGTGCATGTGCAGACATGTGGTACACTGTGACACCATTTTGTGTGGATGTGTGTTGTGGTATGTCTGTCTCTGTGTCATTGTAGGCCCATTTCTGCCTTTTGGTCTCCATTATTGTTTTTAGTGGATGCACTTCTTATATGTGTTGTGGTATGTTGTCTGTGCGTTTTTCGTGACTGATGTGGTTGTGTACTCCTGTTGTATCTGTGCTCCCATTGGTTTGGCACTGTTTAGCTGCACAGGTCTTGTCTGTTGTAGTAGTTCTGTGTGTGTGTTTTGATTGTGTTCTGTGTTTGACTGTTGTTTTTGTGCGTACAGTGGTACTGCCATACCTGTGTGTGTGTGATGTTTGTGGATACCACCCAGGGGGTGTGTTTGATTGTCAGTGTCTTGACTGGATATTATTGGCAAGCTTCTGTGTGTTTGTCAGTGGTGTTGTGTGCTGCTGGTGTGATGGGTGTGGGGGTTGTGTGGAGGTTCATACTTGTGTTTGACTGTCATGGAGTGTTGCAATGGCCCCTGTGTGTTGTGCTGCTGACATACTCCTGTGATGTATTTGGGGTCAGATGTGTGGCTGATCAGGGTTGGACTTCATACCCTTCCTTTCATCCCTGTGCCTATTCATGGGTTGCCTTGCTGTCTCCCTGAGTTGTTGCAGTGAGGTGACTGTGGTTTGACTTCACTGACTGTGACTGCCAAGTGTGGTTTTTTGTGCTGGGGTGGATGTGATGTGTTCCTTCCCTTGCATGTGATGTACACAATTGTGGTGTTCAGCTCCTTGCCATTACATTAGTGTGTAACTCACTTTGAGTTGCCTATTTGTTGTCCTACATTGATGTTGGCATGTGGTCTGTGTTTGTTGCTGTGTGTCAGTGTGGGGTATGTCTGTGTGACTTGGCAGGCTGTGTGTCCATTGGTGTGTTTGTTCATTGTCTGTGTATGTTTAAATTGTGCTTTTACTCAGTTTACTTGCCATGGGTGTGGTGTTGTTGTGGTGTGTGTGTTCCCCTGGCCCAGTGCTTGTGTGCTGTGTGTTACTCTGCAGCCACACCTGATGAGGCTGTCTCCCTAGTTGTTTGTTGTGTGGTGCAGTGTGTGTGTTCACCTGGCTGCTTTTTGGGCATGTGGGGGCACAGGGAGATCACGTGGCATGTCCCTTCATGGTGTGGGTGGGCCTAGTGTGTGGAGTGTTGAGGTGTTGCCCTGTGTACTTTGGGCACTGCCCCTGCCTAGCGCTGGCCCAGCCTACTACATTGTGTGCATTTTTTCTCGCAGATTCTCCGCTGCGATCACGTGTACTGGGCATTATTTCCGGGTTGCGGACATGGTGGCCTGGGTGTGGAGGGGTGGCCTTGTGGCAGGTGGGACATGTGTGGCTACACCTGTGGTTGTGTTCCTGTCCCCACCAGGGTGTCTGGTGGGGACAGGAACCTTCCATCAGCCATGGAGTTGTGGGTTGTGTTTGTGTGCAGAGTTGTGTGATCGCGTACCTGCGGCGGCGTCCGCCACGGTCCATGGCTTTCTGGAGGTGTATCATGTACAGCGCCGGGAAGACGTGTAGTGCCGGGTCCATGGCGGTCGACTCCGGGTATCGATTGGGCGCTCCGCTGTGGTGCTTCCGTATGCTCAGGATGGCCGGTTTCTCCGCGGCGGAGGGCCTGACTATTTCGCGCATCCTAATTTGTACGGAGGGAGGGACGTCATTCCGCACGCCGGTGGCTCTGGATTGGTTGTCTCCGCCGCGGTGGCGGGTGCGTCTGGATGGCGGTGCACGTAGCACCGCGGCGGACGGGCAATGGGCTGAGTTTGACCATTGTAATATGGCGGACGGGTATACCGCTGCTCACGGGCGGAAAACAGCGTTTTCTCCCACCGCCAGCATCGCGGAGGTGCATCCGCCAGTCATCGTAATGAGCCCCTAAGTTTGTGTCCCTAACTGAGTGTTGCTATCAGGAGTGTGGACACAAACCTCCAACTGGCTCATGGGTTAATTTGCCAGTATTTTGCTCAATCAGATACAAGTAGTTAGGGCAAATTTTTTCCAAATTAAAACAATAATTCATTGTTTTCGTTACAGCGAGAAAGTGCCATGTAGCAATATTAACATCAGATGACAAACACATTTTTTTGTAGTGCACTGAGTTTCAAGACCTTTGACAATACTTACGAAAATATTTAGATTAAAGAATTTTGAAGAAGCGTGAGTGGTTGATAGATTTGTTTCGGAAAATTAAGATATGATTATGCTGGAATACTTAATGCGTGCAACCATCAATGTTTGTGTATGATATAAAGTGGCCCAAAAACTTGCCTTGCTGAATAATTATCTCATATTCCTCTTTTGCTCTATGTACTCCACGCTACGACAAAGAGGGTTCTCCGTAGGGATAGATTCAAATGTTGCTTAGTCAACAATAATAGCATTTCATTGGACAGGCAATGTGATTTGGCCAAAGTAGTTGTTTCCCACTGTGTTGAACACATACTCACTCACCCATACATCAACGCATTTATATGAATAAGGCATGTTACCAACACTGCTTTCAATTAAATTTATTAATCAAAGTTCTATAATATCAAAAATCAGTCCAACTGCAATCTATTCTTGTCGCTAAATTTTATATGCAAAGGCGACCTCTTCCCAAATTTAACATGTGATCAGGCCTATAGGCAACAGGGCTGAAGATGCATAAACACCCAAATGTTGCAACACAATATCCTCAAGACTTGTTAACCTTTATATCCTTAAGAGCATATTGTAGTGCTTTTATACAATGGTGTCAATACATTTCAGCCTATGTATTAAAGCCTTCTCAGGACACAACAAGGTCATGTGCCCATACGCTTGTTTTACGATTGGTACAGGATACCAATGGTTTGCCACTCCCAGAGGAGAGTCAGCTGTTGTGCTACATGAAAGTTGCTCACAGGGATACGTGCAGTGTCATGACAGACGTCTTACAGACCCCCTAACTAGATGTCACAGAACCCCCCCCCCGCCCCCCATACCCCCTCTCCCAGGGGTCCACAGACTACCGGTTACATTTTATTGCATGCTTAATATACTATGGTTGGAAGAATATTCTGTTCCCATAATCGTGAAACACACAATTCTACTGAGATCCAGACATCGAATGCCACAACATGGTCAAGGCTGGCGCTAATAGGGCATGAAATCAGTAGCAGCCTAGAGCGTCACCTTATAGTGGTGCTAGATTATAAAAAGCCAAGAAAAGGAGGTCGGCCCTGTGAACGTAGAGTGCCCAGCAAGAAACATGTAACTTTACTGAAAGCAGGAAAAGCCTCACACTGTGCTTGATCGTGTTAACATCGTATGCGAGTTTTTTGGAGTCATTTCATTTGCTTTATCCTTATAAATAATTTGTAATACCATGGTACAAACTAATATGCTATTGTCATTTGATATATTTACTTTTAACTTCAAATTAAGCCACTTTTTCTACTTTTTACTTGTATAATCAGAGATATTTCAAATATCACTGCCTTCAGCTGAGATTTCAATTGTATTTTTTGCAATCTGTAACAGATTTACTTTAGTTCCCAAATTACACAATTAACAATCATTCTACTGTATTGGTGTCTGCAGGTGGAGATACATCTGATATTTACTGGTCTGCATCTATGTGTAGCCACCCCAATCTTTCTCATTCAGGTGTGTAATATTACTTACTAAGATTGGCAGTTTTTATTAGATCTTTCCAGACTGCAACCTAAGGGGTGCTAGGAAATTCTGACATTCTACTTCCTTGAATAGACTTTATTTGGTAAACATTCTTTCTAAATTTCATGTACTTCTCATAATGTGAGAAAGAATTTGCTTAGGGAGAACCTCCTTAAATCTGTTTACTAAATTTTAGTACATGGAAATTTGCTTTGTCGTACACGACTTTCTTTCATTGACATTTGTGTTGAGTATCACTTGATGCCTGGCTCCCCCTCTTTCCCTTTCTCAACAACCTACTCTTTGTATTATACTAAAGTTCTCAGAACTCCTTGTGTACACCTTAACAGCTGCTCTCCACAGTCACATGCAACTGGATAGAAACACAGAGAGGTGCTGCTCTATTTTTGAGTGTCTCCATGCAGCACATGCACTAATTGGCTGAATTAGTATTGCTATTGGGCTCTAATCATTAGTCTGCAACAGACATGAACAGTGAAGCGTGCACCAGTGTAAACTAAGCACCCGTTAGGTAATCGGTGCCCAAATGAGAAAAATAATATGCTAGATGAATAAGCATATTCCTGTGAATTTGCAAAATACTGGACTTATTTCTCCTTTTTATTATGGCAAAATGTATGTGGAAAATAACCCATGGATGGCTTAGATTTGTTTATGTGTTAACAGATGTGTCTATTGTATTTATTTATTTATGCTATAATCTTGTATGCCACAAAAATATTCAGCATTATAAGATATGATTTCAATTTGCCATACCCTTAGTACACTAATATCTAGACTGTTTTCTGCCTACCGCTGCACACTCTATGATAGAACATTGCATCTGCAATACTCTGGCTGAGGTAATGTGTGCCACAGCTTCTTGCCAAAACATCTGTTATATGATTGCATAAGATCTATGCTTTGACAAGAAAGCAAAAAATAAAATAATAAAAAATGAAAACAAAGTTTCTCCTTTTTAGGTCTAGCCTAAAGACAGCTCTTCAGTCTCATAACATAAAAAAAATCCGTAAGTGAAAACTATAAACATATATGTATACACACAGAAGAGTTGTGGGTCAGCCCTCTTCAACCAAAGCATGGCTAAAACCCAATGGTAAAGCCAATAGGTCCCAAAGTTGAGACCTATTGGCTTTGCGACTGCTTTAAAAATTGTGTTCTCATTCTTGTATGTGCCAACAATGGCCCTTAATATGATGTCGGGCGGAAAGCCATCCGACAGCTCGTCGGAGGCTTTCTGCCCGACATCATGGGTTTCTGTCCGACTGCCGTATAATGATACTGGCCGTCAGAAGGAAACCCGCGGGGAATTTCGCTCTGCTTCCGACGGGCTCACAGAGCCTGTCATGGCTACGGGCGGAATCGCAATCCCAAAATGACAGCGGAGCCGGCCTCGGCTCCACCGTCGGGATTACAATGTCGCTTTCCTCCTGCCCCTTCATGGCGGTCCGCCTGCCATAAATATGCAGGCGGAAAGTGACTTTGGTGGCCCCTAACAGGGCCCCCTTCTTCCCTGGCCCTCCGCTCTGGGGACTGGGGGACACCTATGATGCCCCCCTAAACATCCTACACACAGCGCAGGGACGTATAAAAACATCAATTTTTCTATTGCAGCTTGTGCTGCAGCCCTGTTTTGGCAGCCGCACAAGCTGCAATAGAAAAACAAGCATTTGCAATGCAATCGGTCTCGCCTTTGGAACCTTATATGTATTTAGATATGCAGCACATTAGCCTGGGTACTGAAACATCTACTGTTCTTTAACATGGAGGGAAAGTAAGAACCAAACTGCGTGACACGCCAGGTATGGGAACACATGGAGAGAAATATTGCCTTTCAGCAGGAAATGGTATAGTCCAAAGCTGTTTTTAATATAAAATCAGGGACTCCGGTGGTCATATCACTGAAAATACAAGATTTGAAAAAAATATTATTGTCTACGGGTGCTCGTGGAAGACAATTTCTATGGACTGGAATCAAGAGAATGCTAAAGTGATTCTGGTATTTTACTGATCTCTGCTGGTCGTTTTCTATCAAGAAAGTTAAATAGAGGCAGTTGCCAGAAAAATGAAAAAAAGAAAGTCCCTCAGCAGAAAGCAATTCTGGTATTTTACTGACCTCTACTGGTCGTTTTCTATCAAGACAGTTAAATAGAGGCAGTTGAACAAGCAGAAAGCAATTCTGGTATTTTACTGACCTCTACTGGTTGTTTTCTATCAAGACCGTTAAATAGAGGCAGTTGAACAGAAAATAAAGTCGCTAAGCGGAAGCAGACAAGTGCTAGGGCTGATCTCCAGATCCCACAAAGTACATACACATATAAGTATATACTAAAGTATATACAAGAGGTCTCGAATACTCGACCTAATGAATGTTTCCGACCGCCTACAGGGCGGTTGCATCCAAATACTACGGGTGGAACGGCCGACTAATAGTCAGCGGTTCCATTCCTGCTACGGTATCGGACGGACACTCGTTCGACCTACATCGTAATCAGGCCCTATTGTCTTCACATTACAGTTACGTAAAGCCAATAGTACATTTTCTTTGTACCAATAAAAATCTATTTTTTTTATATGTCCGATGTCCATTAAAACAAAAAGGGGTTTCAACACCTGTTCTAAATACATTTGCCTGCTAAGAAGCACTCCACTTGCTCTATTAAAATTACATGTTAATTTGCTTTTATTTTATTTCTTTTTATATTGAAAGCATACTGCCAACATGTATATGCGGGGAATGTTTCTTTTTTCCTTTTTAGTGACCTTTGCCTGCAAAGAAAAAAAATAAACTGTTCTAATTTGCCAAGGCCAGACCTATGGGATCTGCCAAGGCTGGTTAAATTATGTTTCCCTCAGTCAGTTAAAATCGCAAGGTGTCAAAGGAGCAGTGTTCTTAATTGTTAGGTCAGTAAGTACAGAAACCCAAAAGATTTCATACCTCTGTTAATAATGTCAAAGAGCTTGCCAACCTCAGATGAATTTTAAAGAGCCTCTGATTGAGGTACTCACAATGAATATTCAATTGGCATTCAGTGCTGCTGGGGTTTCTTGTCCAACACTAGAAAAAAGGTGCTTCCAGCCACATAGTGTGAACACACAGAATAAAACACACGATGACCTTTAAAGAGCACATCTTAAAACAGTGTTGGTTAATAGACAAAATAAAAGTCACTCACAATTTATTGCATTAAGTGTGACTGTGTACATGAAGGTGTATCTATCTAGCGAGCTTAAAAGGAACTCTGTACAGACGAATCTATTGTTCGTAGAAAGGAGAATTTGGCGAGAATAAATTAATGGTCTGCGAATGCCTCTGTACATATTATCGGCTCAATATAGCTATAATTTTTGTTAATCTAACATTGACGTATTTTAAATCAATGTGCTAAGGTAGCTTCCCTTGCAGTCAGAGATTACGCTCCACAAAATTACAGGAAGATGTGTATTTAATTAAGGTTACACAGAACACGCCACAAAGATCCAGGCAGTTGGCAGTTTGCATAAACGGAGCTGATATGGCAACAATCCAACAACAGTCTCTGAGATATAGTAAATGTTCTGCAGCATAAAACAAGAAAGACACCCACAACACTTCTCCTCAACCCATACGTTGCAAAAATGATGGTAACGTAATAGCTACAAGCAGAAACCAATAATATACAACTCCTAAAAGTAAATCTATAGCATAATGAGATACAGGCAAAACACATGCGTACATTCTGAAACAATGGCCATGAAGTGCAAATATGTGCAAACAATATACCAAAGGGATTTCTACACCAACCCTACTACTCATCTGCTCAAAGGTAACAATACACTAGTGAAAAGACGAAAAATTCTTAGACACCATAATCATTGCTCCTAGTAGGTCTTCTCCTAAGACAGTGATGACTGTTGTTCAGAGTCTCCCTATCACAAGTTGACTATCTTGTTATCTTCAAATTGGAATGGACGGTCTGAATATTTGTTGTTGTAGCTTTAGCAACACCTCATGCCATTCTTGACAAACTCTATACAGCATCCTCATCGACTTTCGCCACATTATTTCACACTTCAGCCACACAGATCTGACCCAAATAACCAGAGATGCCATTTCCACAGCCCAGGCTTCATTACATTTACCTCATTATTCACCATCTTCCACTTTTTCCTATTTATACAATGTTTTTGTCATACCACCATTTTTATTGCTCATGATTATCCCTTCTCTTTAACAACCCATGCAGCACACCCCTCTTCCAGGAGCTAAACTTCAACCACAACGAAGCATCATTCTAATTTTTAAACACATGAAAGGTGATATCCCAGCACCCTGTCGAGCATCATGTGATGTACCCAAATCAGTGGCACACTCACCCTACGAGCTCTTTGCACACGATTTGACAGGTACATTTATAGAGTCTGTCAGCCCAGTAACTTGAGGAGCACAGCACCCAAGGCTGTTCTGTGATGTAAAATGCCCAAATCTCCCCAAGAAATTTCTATTACTACTGAAACAAACTGGATCATCTTGTTCTGTCTTTGACAAACTCTCATTAGCAGATTAATATAAACCACATTGCTATTAATAGAACTTGTACCTCTTGTGGTCACCTCCTTGGAGATACGATCCACCAACGTCAACACATATCTTTCTGATGGTTGCAATAAATTAAAAGGATCAACAATGTCCAACCCTAATTTACTCCAAGCTTCTTCTGGAATGTCCACCAGTGGAACTTTCCTCCCCACCCTAGTCTGATCTCTCCCAGCACATTGCATGCAATCTCTCAAAATCTTCTTTGTTGCTTGACAGCCTTTTGCTGCCAATACTTTTCTCTCAACTTAGTAAAGGTTCCTGCCCAACTGGCTATCATGAGCCAGATTTATGAACTTCTCTCTCAACCCCACAGGAGGAACCTATTTGACACCACCTTCTTAGCTAATCATCAATAATACACAGCTACACTCTCACATTCCAAAATCTGTTTTCTTGTTTAGTTAATATGAAAAAAATGACCAACTTTTAACCATCAATTCCACCACTGTGTTCAGCAATCCGTCTTGTACTTTTGCCATGTACCGTTCCTGAGCTTCCACTGCTGTTTCCTTCCTCACAATATGGGCTTCTGCTCTTTCTCAATATCAAGGCCATAAACCAATAACCTGGAAAGACTGATCTGCGGATTAATTTTTCAACCCCATCAAATATTGTATACTGAAATTAAAATCCTTTTATCTATTTGCATATCTTGGGTGTAGCCCTCTCGGTTTTCTTACACTTGTGCTAAAGGCCTATGATCCCATATGGTAAAAACCAAAGGAAAAATTGAAAATAGTAAATCTCACAAGTTCATGCTAATGCTTCTCTTTCAATCATCAACTGTCACTCCTCAGCTCATTTCAACGAACAATAAGCAAATGCTGCTACTTTAGCTACACCTTTATCAGGCTGAGTGAGGAAAGATCTCAATCTTTCAAACTAGAATAAATAGTTTACACAATTTTCTTGTAAACATTAAATTGTTCTTTAGTGGGCATCCTACTCATCTCGTTCTTACAGGTTTGCAAAGGCACATCAAGTTCTCGAGCTCACTCTGTTTGGCACCCTTTCACAGAGGATTACACTTGCAAAATTGCAAATACATTTTAGGCAATCCTAAACATGACAGGACCTGGTCCTTTTCTGTTGGAATTGGAGCATTCACTATGGACAGGTTTGGGGCTTATTCCTTCAGCCAATATTGTGTGCCCTAAATACGATACTGTCCCCACATTAAATTGGAATCCCTCTCTTTTGCGTGTCAGCCTATTTGTTTTCAATCTTCTCAAAATATCAATCAACATTTTGGCATGCTACTCTTGGTTATACTCATGCACGAGAATGTCATCTTGGAAAAACTTGTTTCACACCCTCCAGTACATTTCTCATTATTCTCTGGAAGCACACCGCCAAAGATGTTAGTTTAAATAGCATCCTCACAAGCATGTAAGCTCTCAAAGGATTCACAAACAATGTTCATGCCCTAGAATCTTCCTGCAACATAACTTGGTAATATGCTGTGAACAAGTCCATTACTATCAATAGGTGTGCCTCTACCAACACTATCAAAGCTTATGCAGAATATGGTAATGGTTGTCTATTGATCCAGATAAACTTATTCAAATCAAGTAACTTAACACACACTCTAATGTTTTAGGGATTACATTTTGTCTCCATTTTAGTTATCTCTTCTAACTTAGCACCTTTTGAGGTGGTGGTTTGAACATGTTTTTCACTAACACGAAAAAATGCCATACGTACATTTATTATGATTAGACATTGTTGTTCTGTAGTCTGCACTGTTAGCTTCAGGGACACCTACTACAAAGCAATGTCCTTGCTTTATTTCGTGCTCGTAGGAGACAACATCTATACCCAGAGATACAGATGTTTTTCTGCGTCTCTGGTAGAATGAGTTACGGCTGGTGTTTTATTATTTAAACAGCGTCGGTTTTGAATTCTAGCGAGAGGTACGTCACACCGGAGTTGTAGAAGCTGCTGACAGCTGTGAATGAGATGCAGCTCCGCAGAACACAACAATCATTCTAAGAAGGAATATAGCTGCACAGGCAGATTTGTGTAGGCTTGCACACGGAGACTGAGTGCATTCGTTAATGCACTGAGGTCGGCTTCCTGAGATATTACACCAAGGTATGGGGTTAGATCATTAGAAAGGACTCTGGCAGAAGGGTACTCCCACCATGCTCTCGCTAGTGTAGGGGTATTTGTGATAGATAGGAGTAATATTGGGAATAACCAACATGGTTGAACTAATTGTATTTTTCACCATTCTGATAATGTTTATAACAATGATAAATCTCATCTGTCTAATAATAGCAGTTCATGTTTTACTTACAAGGATTAGATCTTTTCAATAACCATTTGAAAATGTATTATTGTCTCCTCCCTTTGTGAAACCTTGTACATGCAAAAGTGACAAACCAAAGGGTTAGATCTGTTTCCACAAATACCTTGGGAATAAGAGTGGTCATGTTTAAGGTTGCTGACAGTATTTATAACTCTGTTTAGGAATTTAGATGCAGTACTGTGAGCAAGCCAAATCAACATTTACTGATGATATAACAAGACTCAGTCCCTATATTATAAAGTTTTGTTGATCCAATTCACAGTCCTACTAAATGCGTAGGAACCTTGTAACACTAATGCTATTGCCCCTTTTCTTTGGTGCCAGAACAGGCAAAAGCCACTTCAAAGACCAACTCTCCTCTAACTCCTACACATTTCAATGCATCTAAATCCTCCTTAAAGGACTCAATCATTGATTTGGCCTGTGTACTAATAGTTTAACACCCTTTTAAACACTTTTTCTTATGTTCCAAATGTTCAAAATCTTTAAACAAACCAACCTTTTCTACAAACACCTTTCAGATCTTCCCCACAGTATCATCATCTTTCCCTAGTCTGGCAATCAATATTACCTGTTCCAGGGAATGAGGATTCAGTGTTATTTCAAGACCTTTTGATGTTTCCATCTAAAACTTTTCAGCACATTTTGCTACATATATATATGTCTTACAGTTCACCTGCCCCCTTTAAACTTCATTCTCATCTTGGTGTTCCCAGTTAAGTCAAATCTAGTTTTTTGATACCCAGCAAAACGAATCCTGGTTTTGACAATGCAATCCCCTGAATGTAAAAAAAATCTTTTTCCCAGGCCTTATCTCATATCTGGTGATCCAGAATCCACTAGCATCATTGCCTTTTTACCCCGACCTCAATTCCACATTCCGGCATGACCACATGCTCTTCATCCACATTTTCTAGGTCAGGCATTGCTATCAAAATAAGTCATTCTGTTAGAGGCATGTCTTCCACTATCACGCCTATAACATTTTACTGTACTTTCATAATGCACTTTGTCTCCACTTCTAAGCCAACCTTCTGCATTCAATTATTAATTTCATCATCAACACTTTCTACTCTGGTAGTTTCAATCACCACCCAGGAGCTATGTGGAAGAAAATTCTGCCTCACGCTTCGATCAAGTCTGAAAGTGTTTATTCACCAAATATATTAATATGTTAATCACAGAGACTACCTCAATGGAGTTGTGCTCCTTTACAAGTCAAGGCGTCAATGTAAACACAGCCACACACAGTTTTAGTAGTGGTCACATGACAAAATTCCCACCAAGAGAATAAGCAGGTGTCTAGCTGAACTAATGAGACTTAGTGCATAGCCTTCATGAGTAACAACGTCAACAATTCCGCTGAGGAAGCTGATTTTTTAAACTTTGGCATCTCATGAGCCAGCATGCAACACATCTATAGCTTGGAGAAAGGCACCCAAGGTGATGCTAAGTTATTATAAGAAAAACAAACATGGCACAGGCAAGTTACAGTAATGTTAAACAGACAAAAACATTTAAATTCTTGTACAGCCAGCATTACCAACCTTCATCTCTTTAATCCATCCAGAAGTACACATTCCATCTTCTCAAAAACTGCTTTTGCTTCCTTCAGCTCAGGGTTTCATGCATGTTAGGGTTATTGGTGCATCAGACAAACTGGTCTCTTATCAGGGATTCAATATCACCAAAATCACAAGTGAAAGTCAAGTTCTTTAACTGGGCCCATAACGTCCTATCTTCCGTCTTTCTGTATACTCTTGTGAAAAATATATGTTTAATAAGCGAAACAAAATGTATTTCCAACATTCTGACAGACAACTGATATACATCCCTTGCTTCTCCTTCTCCATTTCCTATTGTCATCTCTTCAATACTACTGAATATGTTTCTTTCTGCTACACGCAGATTGTGATGGAGCACACATTGTCTCCTAGCTGGCGGACCTCCAATGGCAATCAGGTACAAGTCAAACAGTTTTCTTCCACTACTTTGGGGATAGAAGTAATGGTTCATCAGTCTTGTACAGGGAAGGTGGTGGTTCTGACATGCTAGCTGCTGCTATTGAAAAGAAATACATTAAAATAATAAATGTAAATAACTATCCAAAATACCTGGCTAATACAACTAATTAAAAAAATAAAAAAATAAGCCCTACCAGAAAAAACATGAAGTTGTTATTCCATCAATAACTCTCTTAAATGAAGGCAGACAGGGGGGCGAACTTAGACAAAATCAGGGCAAAGTGGGATGAGGATCTGCCAGTCCCGTTGACGGATGGTGAGTGGAAGAGAGCCCTGGCACAAGTGGCGGAAGCCACGAGTAACGCACGTTTTAAATTAATCCAGTTCTACTTTCTACCACGCACGTACCTTACTCCCAAACGGCGAGCGCAGTTCACACCGGGGTGGTCTTCCGCATGTCCATGCTGTGGTACAGATCCCGCCACTTTTTTACATATGGTCTGGAATTGTCCACGCCTGCAGTTGTACTGGCATCGGGAGGTATTATCTCTGGGCACAGCCACAGCGGTGCGCATCGATACGTCTATAAAGCACTGTATTCTGGGAGTACTTCCAACACCCAAGAAAGAGGCTAGGATGCGCTATAAGTTTGCACTTCTAGGGCTGGTATTAGCGAAACGGAGGATAGCAATCCACTGGATACATTCCGGACCACCGGTGTGGAAAAAGTGGAGGGATGACTTGCGAGCGTGGGGAGTGGCAGAGGAATGTCGCCTTAAAGCAATACGGACTGATGAGAATGCAGAAGATGATCGCCTTGAATGGGGGCAAATGTTAACTGAAGCGTCCACAACAGAGTATGAAGGTGAGACTGTGAGCACGCATAGCTCGCCGAGCACTGGATCCGCTTTAACGCCTCCAGTCATGACACTATCACATGCACCCTCTCACACCACGACTTCATGACTCTTGAATGAGATAGGAGGGTAATGCTGTTTTTTTTACTTAGGTCGGAGGTACTGTGCCACCTGTCTGTTGCTGCCGGGGGGGGGAGGAAGGGGGGATGAGGGTAGGGGGTGGGTTCCAGGAATAGAATTTGTGTTCTTGGTTGCGAGTTTAGTTTGTTATTATCCTTAGTTGGGATGTTGGATTCTTTGATTGAAGATAACTCCATTGACAACGTACTGCGCTGCTGATAACTGTGCGAGCAACTCGATCTTACGAGTAATGTGCTTGTGTATGCTCACAAGATATTTTATTACCAATGTCAGTGATATTTTGACCATAATTCCTGTAAATGTACTTGTGCGTATTTATACTTGCTGTACTGAATGCAGTGTTTAATAAAAATAAGTAAAAAAAACAAAAAAAAACTTAGGATAACAACATACATCAGAGCAGTAAAGTGCAAGGGGCTTAGACTAAAATATTGGCACTAGGTCCAAAATTTATGCTGGATTTAAATGTCTGTAGATTGTGGCCAGGGAATTAGTCTCCATGCACATGTTAACCTTAGCAGGAGGGGGCTTTAAAATTGATCCAAGAGGTGTACATGAAGGGGACCAGGATTAAGAAGATAGTTGTCTAATCACACCCCGTCCCTTCAGCTACTAGACCTAAAGCCTCCACGTATTTTGAGAAGCGATGGAAACATTTTTATCAATGAGCCATTTAGGTTAGTGTTCAATGGATCAAAGCAGGCCAGCACGGACCTTGAGCCCCAGGCCATCCACCCTCTAAGTAGCAGCTCCCTCCTATCTTCCATAAGGGAGGGGCACAGGCACAGTACATGAATTATGTTTTCCTAGTGTTGTTTGCATAATCGACACATTGCCTGTTCCCCACTTCTCTTCCCTGCTGAGTAGTGTGTTGGGATCGGAATTACCCCCAACCTGAGTTTCATAAACTGTGCTTTTAACCTGTCCCCGTGATGTTCGCTTAGATAGGACTTTGGTTTCAGAAATTTATAGGAGTGCATTGTCAAACAGCCGTGTTTACGCTGAGAGAGGCCGGCCTTGTCCTGAGCTATTTGGTGCTAGTTTTTGCCACCCTTTTAAATTCCTAAAGGCTGATGCTTGAATCCCAGGCATTCGATAAACCAAGCGTACTCAGAGCGTGGGACAGGTAAGACCTTGCTGGAGACTTTGGCTTTGTTTTTAATTCTAACCAGAGGCAGTGGGCCAGTGAGTCTTCATTTGCTGACCTAAGTTTGTAACAGCATATTGTAAGGGCTGCCTTCCGTGCCAGACCCTGCCTAGCAATTCCAATCTCCAGCCTTACCTGAGCTGGTGAGGTATAGGAAGGAAGCTGAAAGATTGTTCTGTAGATCTTAAGGAGGAACCTATCCAAAACTGCAGAGTCCCCTCATTTGAGGGCCTTGCTTCCATAAGCTAAAGTTGGAAGCATCTTTGCTTGGCCACCTGAAAAATGGGCGTAAGCGTAGGGCCTTTTAGTTTAGTGTGAAGAGACCTAAGGGCAAAGGATAGAGCAATGCCCTTCTTCCTGATTTCATTCAATTGGTCACTGTATCTCCCATTGCTGTTAAAGTGGACTCCGAGGTATTTGAAACTCTTAGTTGACTCTAGCCTTGCTTGATCCAGAAACCATGACATTTTTTGATTTTTTGTGTATGACCATCTGTCTGACCATCAGTCTTAATATATGACTCACGTACATTGTTCTCTTTGTTGTACAGGTGTCTCTTCCACTTATTTTCCTAATTGTGTACATACATTTAAGTTTGCTGCCACATACAATTGCTGCCTCTGCTTGTGTAAGTCTCACAGAAGCAGTACACCCAAGATGGCTGCCGACATTACTTCAGGCATCCCTCGGTTACATAGCTGCGCTCTAAACACTTGGTACACTGATGCCCTCCACACACACACACAGGCATTTACCATCCTGGGGCTCTAGTCCAGTTTTCTCTTCGGGGGCAGTTGCACTTCCTCACGCACTTTATGTCTGTATTCCTCGTGCTCCAGTCTAGCTTCTCATACCAGGCCCACTGCTCACGCACTTGTCCCAAATCAATAGGATAGCTCACAGTCCCCCAATGATGAAATTGACAACTGTATTAAACACACATTTTAAATATAATAGTCACGCTGATGAATCGTACTTTTACAGTACTTACTAAGATGATCAGATAAAATATCATCCTCACCGGTTGATTTTTTACCACCTCATACCTATTTTCCACAGGAGCAACACTATTTACCACACAGGGGTTTGTCGCAGGTGATGACAGCCAGTCCTTTTCACACACTTCTCTTCACCAATGATGAGTTAGTTCCCCTTACAGTCAGAGACTGCAAACCACAAAACTGACTGAAGTACATCTAATTATGATTAAAGGGGACATGCCACCAAGTTCTAGGCAGACAGGTTACACCCATTCACTGATCTGGAAACTCAATTCATCCAACGACATTCTGTTACATATTTAATGTTTTAGAGCATTAAAGATGAAAGCAAGGCCACAAAACACGGTGACTGATGCACTATCAATTTATAAGTGTGTTAAACCCACCATCATAACAGCAGTGCCTTGGTACCTATAACGTGCTGCACCGGTCGCCCTGAGCTTTCAGCTGGATTCATACATCAACTGATTTTTTGCATACTGGAAAAAATTTAGCACTCTCAACATTTCTGTTATTTTTAATTTCAAATGTGCTTTTTATAAATGTAAGCCAATTTGCACATACCAGTTGTAATACATGACCTGTCGCAAGTAGTTGTAGTGAAATCTGTCACACTCGAGTAAAGGCCATAAATTACTTTATAATTAAAGAAGTGAAGTTGATGCTTTTATTGACCACCTCAGTATAAGATAAGGCGTAAAACATAAAACAGAAAACAATCCTAGCACACATCTCGCATGTCTCCATCATTCTTTATTGACAAAACTGACAATTACCAGCAGGACAATCATTTTCACCCTAGCGATGCACAAAATTGGACAAATCCATTCTGCAGAAAGCACCTCCACAGTAGAAAACAGTAAAAAATTGCAGTCATCCCACTGATCAATCAATGAACTTCCTGGTAGGTGTATAATTTGTTCTCATCTGTCACAAAAGCAGGATCCAGAGAATTGCTGGCTTTGTTAGGCATTTAGGGCCATATGTATTAAGCCCATTTCCCGTTCGCAAACGGGCCGATTCTCAGAATCGGCCCGTTTGCGAACGGGAACAAGCCTTTTGGGATGTATCATCCCGAAAGGCATTCGTAAAATAGAGAATCGCAAAATTGCGATTCTCTATTTTCTGAATGCATTAAGGAATCGCAAATTGCGATTCCTTAAATGAAATGCATGAAGCACCTAAGTTGTGCGATTATGGCTTAAGGAATCGCAAATTACCACCAACTACAGGATGGTGGTAACTTACGATTTCTTTGAGAAATGCATTTTTTGCATTTTTCAAAGTGGCATGTGGCGCACATACATGCCCCTAGGGCATGTATGTGCGCCACATGTGCACCCATGCTCATTTCAGGGGTGCAACAGGGTGTCCTTTGGACACCCTTGCAACCTTGAAATTGCATTCTCAATTTGCGATTCTCTAATTGCTAATCGCAAATTGAGAATGTCCTCCCATTCATTCCTATGGGCCTCTAGGCCCATAGGAATGAATGGGGAGGGTTTCCTTAACGAATCGCAATTAAGGAATATGTAGGATTCGCAAATTTTCTTGCAAATCCTACATACATCTCGTTTGCGATTCTCAAATAGCGATTCTCAAAAATTCGCAATTTGAGAATCGCAAACACAAACTTTGATACTTATGGCCCTTAGTGCCTTCACATGGGCCATGCGATGTGATTTTATGGAACCTCTTCTACCTCTCGTGTCTCTCAGTGCTTCTGGTGCATATTCAATAATTTACAAAGGCATTTTATAAATGAACTGATTTTTCAGGAATTCGACATAATCAGAACTTTTACAGAAACGGTTAGAGTTGAATCGGCTCACAGGAAGTTAAATACTTCTAACTTAGGGAAAACGATTAGACTCGAGGGCCAATATCTGGCAACGACCTGGGCAGTAAGAGAAAAACCACTGGCTAGACTAGAGGTCCATATCGAAGAGGGGAAAACTAAGCAGTTAGCACACAGAAAGAAACTGCTCCCAAGTCCCTCAGAACCTAATGCGATGCAATATTTTAATGCTAGCAGAATTAGTCCCAAAGATGCTTTTTTTGTTTTATCTTTTTGTAATATTTTACCCCAAACTAAAAATATATATATGTCTGACTGATTCTTAGTGTGAAAGGCACGAGCGTTAAAGCAGTTAAATAAAATGTGTCAATTTCTTATTTTCACAAGGGCTCAGGATGTTTTGTGAGGATTATTTTGTAGTCTGTGGGCCACATTAGTCAGAGACCACCTTCTCCCCCCATCAGCGCTCCCTTTTCAGTGTGAGACTGTAAGAAAAAAGGCCATTAGTTGTGTGGCCTGCACAAGTAATGGGTCCGCAATTGTCCTCTACTAGGAACCAAACACCCCGTTGTAGCGCTTGACTCTCTCAGGGTAGTGAAGCAGAGCAGTCACAGGCCTTCTCGAAGGAGGTGGTGTGGGCTAGTAATCACCATTCACGGGCAGATAATAATAACACGCAACAGATTATTATCCAGTGTGCTTTTCCTTTTGAAAAAAAAAAAGTACATTTATTGCACACACACTACTCAATACTACCTAGTAATTTACAAATAAACATAAGATTGATGGAAATACCTCTTGGTGACATTGCATAATTACTTATGACCCTTCAAACGGGAGGCCTACATCAATAAACCACATGTCAAAACATTAACCTGGACTTAAATGAACGAACTTAATCCTGGAAATAAAGCATGTATACTTTGATCACAGTGGCTGTCCGCATAATTAACTTAATAAAGCATTTACAAGAAAAATGTATATACATGTCTGAATGATTTGTGTATTTCTAGTAGCTTACAACATGAATAACGCAATTAAAACAGTCATATTTCTGATCACAATAGCAACAATCAGAAGACTTTTGCCCCTAGAGGGTGTTGCACCACAAGAAAACTCATGTTCACCAAACATTTCACCCCTAGAGGGTGTTGCACAACAGGTACATTGCTTTTAGCCACCTTCAGGCCACAATAACTACAGTCATAGCACATGCTTCAGCCTGGGGAGAGCTAAAAAACAACAGAAAAATCTGGGGTTAGTAATTCTTTTGCAGTCTCACCAAACTTATGGAGGGGTTGCTTAAATTCTTTTTGGGAGGGGGGGAGCTGTGCTGCTCCTGCAGCTCCCCGCACTTTTTAATCTTGGTGGTGTCCGGGGGCATCCACAACAGGAGAAATGGGCAAAAGAGGGGGCAGGCTCCGCGGGGCAATATGGGGCGCTCCTCAGAGCGGGTGCATATTAGATGAGCGGCTCTGTTTGCGGCCATGTGGCGCCTCGTAGTTCTCTCTTTGTTTCAGGGGTGCCCCAGCTGACTCCCTTTGCGGCCAGCACTTCTGTGTTCTGCCGCCGGTGCAGGCAGGTCTCTTCTGCCCTACCAGCTCCTGAGGGCAGGGCGCAGTAACTCGTTGCAGCCTCCTGCTACCCCCACTCACGGGCACTGGGAGGAGGGCAGTGTTGCCACTTGGGAGCGGGGGGGTGGGGGGTGGGGGTTAGTGCAGCGGTGCTTCCCCAACAGCCTCCTCTCTCTGGTCCCAGGGATGGGGTCCTGGGCCCCTTCCTACACTCGCGGGAGAAGCGTAATGGCGCTTCACCACTGTTTCCTCTTCTCAGGGCCCAGGGATAGGGATCTGGGCTCCATCTCTCATCCTTGAAGCATGGGGAAAGCGCGACGGCGCTCCAACCCATTTAAGTCCAGCTTGGGCCAGGAGATGGGGTCCCGGGCCCCTCAAAGTATAAAATCAGCCTGGGGTCCCCAGGCCTTAAGGAGCATCAGGAAGGGCCCATGCACGCCGCCTCCTGGTTCCATTTTTCTAGGATCTTTCCTCGAAGTGACCCTGGCGAAACTGGTCCACCCCAGGGGATGAAATCAGCAGGCAGCGGAGCTCCACGCACTCCGGGATGGCGCTGAGGTCAAAGGTCAGAATCCTTCTTGTGCTGATATCTCTGGCTTCCTCGGGCAGTTTTACTTGGTTCTGGTCTCATTTTGCTTCAGTTGGCAACACCTAACAACCTGGAGCACTTTCTTCCAGCCTCTTGGCCTCAAAGGTGACAGACTTTGCAGGGAGCTGGTGTCATTAGCTCCCTGCGCCAGCCTTTCTCCTTGCTTTCCTCTGGGCCCCTCTCCTCCTTGGTGAGGAAGACCAGTCTTTCCCCCAACTATTCCTCAGGGGCTTTAAGGGGACCAGTTTCCCTAGTCCTGGGGAGAGCCCCACTGGTCCTGGGGTCAATTGGAGTCAGTGTGCTTAGTCTAGATGGCCATCAGGGGGTCTTCCTTCCATTGTCCATGGCGGTTGGCGCCAGTTTCAGTGTCCAGCAGAAAGGCACAACCAAGAGAGCTCTCCCCCTGCGCAAGACCTTTTGAGAAGGGGTAGGAGGGTCCAGCACTGAGGCACTTCTGGCCTATATTGGGGTGCCACATCACCTCTCCGCGCCTGTCCCAACCTTCCTGCACAGCATGCTGGGACATTTCAAAATGGTGTCACCCAGAAGTCACTTGCCACATCTGCTCTGGGGGGACTCAGCTCCACCCCTCGCCAACATCACTGCCAGGGCCTTTCCTTGCATATCTTAAAAGGAAGCGCCCTCCCGGGTTGGCTCCAGATGTCTGGGTTCCCTCCTTTGTTTAGTGGGCTTGAGCAGGCCCATCCCTAGCACATTGTGACATCTGGTTGATTAATGCAGAGCATTCTGCCCCACCTCTTTCTTCCTCAGTAGAGGAGGGAAGCACAGTTAATTGCTCCCTTTGTGTGGAGAGACCTTTGTTCCTGCTGCTGGAGAGAAATGTAATTAACTTAGCACAGCAGGGTGACAAAAGGCACGGGCTCTGATCCTGAGCTGAGTCAGAGAAATATGACATTCCAGGATGACCCATAGGCTGTACAGATATCTTCTTGAGACTTGCAGAATAGATTTTCCCACACAGGTTACTCCCAAATTCAAGGGCCAAAAGCAAGCAAACCTGCACTCCAAGGCAGCCCTCCCCATAGGTGTATATTGGAGTGTCACTGCAGACAAGACAGTAAACCAGACTGACTTTCCCTATGACTGTATCCTAACAATATGAGGCCTAACCCAGGTCAATACCCAATCCTGCAGAGTCCCCTCTGTGCCAGACCAAGTGTGTGAAGTTACCGGACTGCGCAGGACAGGAGTCTCCCATGCGCAACCCTAACACGTGCGCACTAGCGTGTGCACACGAGTAACAAACCCAGTGCTCCTTACCCTTGCTGCGTCGCAGCGGCCTTATCTTAAAAGGCAGACAATGGTAGTAAACACGTGCAGTCCATTTACCATGAGTTTCTCCCTCAATAAAAGGTTGAAAACCAGATTATCATAAAGCAAAAAATACGGGCAGATTAGATGGGCAGAATCATCATCTCACAGAGACATAATCCCATTTGTTGAACCAAACCCCTATTTCTAGACACTAATAAATAAGTAGACATCTGAGAAAGCAAAGGTCCAGACAAAGTGAACATTACATAGCAATCGGACTAGTAGTGGACAGAATCTTCTGCAACAGTTCAGTAACCTGAAAAGTGATAGACACAAGTGTGTGGAATTTGATCAAATATCTACTTGTTCAAGGGATGAATGCTTCATAAATGTACTTGCCAGTATATAAATTCTCCTGTCATTTGATACCATGGAGTGAGGTGACAAATTATGCCAGTGTTCTCATATCTCTCGGTTCTGGCAATATACTCTCTGATTATGCCAGGGCTCATGTTATGTAAAGGTGTGGATTATAGTCTAAGCTGATTATGACAAATATCTAAATACATCAAATGCTGAATAACATGGCACTATTTCTACCACATATTGAATGTTCATAGGCTCTACTCAAGCATGGCCTCTGTTAAGGACAGATTTTTGATCACAATAGGAAGCTGACTATGCCTGCTGTTTAGATATAAATGCCCTCTACGTAGCAGTACAGCTGTTCACCCTAACCCTGTGTGATCCCAGCTATTGCTTATATCCTGTATTTATGCTGCAGTCTAGGCTTTGTACCTGACCATGAGACTGAAGGGCTGACTTGAAGGTGTGGTGATGCACACCAAGCGTGCTCTCTAGTGGACATGGGACTACCATCCACGTTCAGGGACATATAAATTAAGCAGTGGTGGCAGAGTACTGGTTTTCTGTTTTATAATCCTAAACAGAGCTTTTCCCCTTTCAGGTATGAGCTTGGTGCCTAAAAGACATATTTAAGTATAATTCTTTGTGAATGCAATGCCCAGACCATGACCTGTCATCCCCGCATGCACATCATCATGCGAGTGCTGTTTACAGGTGACTGGTACCAGGAATCCACGGTTATTTTGAGTTTATGGTTGCAGAGACCGGTGTAATTCATTTTGGATGCCTCTGGTTAAATATGGCATGGATGGAGGTTGTGCTACAGTCTCTACAGACAGTGACAATGTATTGCTTGTGCTCCAGTGCAGAAGGGCGTACCCTTAGATAATGAAGTGTGGGAGGTTGGAGACAAGGCTGCTTTAGAAATGTAGCAGTGACCTTCGATAGCAAGGGACAATTGCTCTTTCCTCCCTGAGCACTGGGAGAAGCCCAGCTGCTGTGCTCAAAGAAGCATGGGACAGC
This sequence comes from Calotriton arnoldi, assembly GCA_963921515.1. Classification (NCBI taxonomy): domain Eukaryota; kingdom Metazoa; phylum Chordata; class Amphibia; order Caudata; family Salamandridae; genus Calotriton; species Calotriton arnoldi. The sequence continues at coordinate 263,930 of CAWUFW010013196.1, forward strand.
ACAGAACAAAGTACTGAATCAAGAGAGTGTAATTAGTGCGGACTCCAGTCAAGAAAGGCCACCCTCATCCCCTGTAAATTTCCTGCCCAAGCTTCGGACGCCTGCACAATTGACAGCCTGAGAATATGAACATCAACATAGCTACAATGCTGCAGCCTACAGGCAGGAGCAAACCAAACTGTGGTGACTCTGACAGGAGCCAACACCACAATTAGAGGACCCCAATTGCCAAGAATTGGGAGAGATCCTAGTCTAGGGCAGTGGGACCATATGGGCCTGTGCTGCTGCTTTGCTGGAGCCGCTGCATTCCTTGCCTCACACTGGAAAAAGGAGCGGGCCAACAGCACCGCTGCTGTTGGAAATCTGCCATTCCTTCAGGGTCACCAGGGATGTTTTGGCTATTTATTGAACCCTATTTTTATTGGCTATAGAACTCTGTGCACTTTAGCCCTGCTAACAAGTGCTTGTGCTGTCTCTGATAACATGGTAATATTGGTATACGCCTGACTGGCATCTTAAATTTACTTATAAGTCCAGAGTATATAGTACTTCATGTACCCAGGGCCTTTAAATTAAATACTACCCGTGGGCTGCAGCAATAATTGTGCCACCCACTACAGTACCACTGCAAAACATGTCCCCAAGCTGGCCACTGCAGCCTTGGTGTGCAGTTTCAAACTGCCATTTCAACCTCGCAAAATAAACCTTTGCGAAGCCTAAACCTTTCTTTTTAATACTTGTAAGACACCCCTCACGTAGGCCCTAAAGGCCTAAAGGCATGGGCATGGTATTTAAAAAAGGACAAGTATATTTAATATTTTATATGTCCTGGTAGTGAAAAATCTCCAAAGTAGTTTTTCACTGTGACAAGGCTGGCTCTCTCATAGGTTAATACTGCTTTAGACTATTACATTTAATAAGTGCTACATTCAGTTTGGGAATAGCTAGAAAAATACATCAATGACTCATTTTAATTGTTAATTTAAAATCCAGTGTAATGGTGAAGTTGGCTTTTATATCACTATTTTTTAAATGGCACTATTTAGAAAGTTGTTCTTGCCTAAAACCAAAGGGCTTACCCGCCACTGTCCAGCGGTCACCTGATGGCTCCCTGTAGTCAGATGTGTATTGTTTCCAGACTGTGGTCAAGGGCTCTGGGTGTGGGGAGAGGATCTTCTTTCTTGACATAATTCACTCTCCATTATTAGTTTTTTTAAATTATGGCATGAATAAAAAAAGCTTTATTTATTGATGCCGTAGAGAAAAGTGATTAAAGGTTGCCTTTTTAAAATAACACTATCATTTAGAAAAAATCTTTTTGGTACATTTTTCATATTGCAAGTGTATGCTTCTGCATGAGGTTTTTTGCGTCTGCATGTATTTGCATACTGTCAAAGAGCCTTATTAATAGTTTCAAATTGTTACACTTTGCTAATGTGTGTACAAGATTTTGCATTGGAATCACTGTCAGTAATGCAAGTTCAGTTTACTGTACTTCATTAGTGGGTCCACCCTAATAGTAAAGGTTGTACATTAATGAAGCATATATACAATTGTGAAGGTCTTACACATGAGAATGCATGTTTTGCCTGTCTTGCCTTAGCAGCTGTCAACAGCCTTTGCTAAACACAAACTGTACACCGTAAATTGGCAGTGAAATGGTTTGTGTTGCAGGGGGTCAGATCTAGATGTCCAGTGAACAAAAACCTAAAAATATGCAGTTCTTGACCCTAATCAAATTATCCACTACCAATCAACTTCAGTGCTAAATGATTGGTTATGCAGTGGTTTCCAGACCTGGTGTTTTCAATGGAAGTAGCTCAAATGGGCCACGATGGGATGGCGCTTCCTGAGGTTACCACAGAGGTGTTGACGGTATGGAGATCGGCCCTCAGACACATTTGAAGGCATCGGAAGATCACGCTAGAGACCCCCCTGGTCTGAGGAGAACTCGAAGTTTGAGCAGAGCTCTTGTCTAGAGGGCTTGGTGAATAAGACCTTATTGGTATACAAAGGGTCAGTGATGTGTGGAGCGTGTCCAGATTAAATCCTTCCAGGATCTCCATATGGACTTCGCACTTCCCAAGTTCCAGTTCTACAGGTATTTACAATTACATCATGCACTTATGTGCCACCAGGACTACCTACATGAGGCCCCTTAGTATAGCCCTATGGAGGTAAAGATCTTCATGGGGGCCTTGGGAAAGGGAGGGATCTCTAAGATCTATAGGACACTGGGCATCAACTCCCAAGACCAACTAAAGGGACTAAGGGCCAAATGGGTGACCTGGGTAGGTCTCCTGGATGCATACATGGCTCCACGGATACTTGCCACTTCTTCGAGGCTCCGGCTCATACAACTTATCTACCTACAAACCATTTATCTCAAGCCCCGAAAGCTGTGTAGAGTCAAGAAGCACCCGAAACCTGAGTGCTCCCGCTGCAGGGAGGAGAAGGGGTGTTCTTCCATATGGTATCCCGATCTACTGGCAGCAAGAACTTCATGCCTTGTTGAAGGTCCTTGCGTGGCCAATAGACCCCTTGTCTCAAGTGACAGTGCTGGGAATTTTGGAGGACCTATAGGGACGGTAGGATGAGCATATTTTGATTGGAATCGGAGCCATGCTCCTCGAGACATTGCGAAACAATAGAATGCCATGGCACCCCCAAAACTGGCCGAATGGAGGCGAGGCATGGACTGGTGCGCAAAGCAAGAAGAACCTAGATATACAGCCTCAAAAATATCACAAGATTTGGGGGAAGTGGTGGGACTACTATGGCCTGTCATAATACATACCATGTGGTGCGGGTTTTGTGGGGCGAGTTGGACATTTTCTTCAAAGAAGGTACTGCACAAATTATTACATTTTGATATAAAACTTAATAAAATCTTGATTCTAAAAAGGAAAATGGAACCACACTGCCTCAAAATATTCTGAATCTCTGGGAAAGGGCACAAAGGACAGAATGTGTTTCAAAGAATACAAATATTGATTAATAATTTGATTACAGGACAGAAACATGTAACATGTTATAGGCATTCAACATCTATGTCAAAATCAATAACTAAAACAGAGGCTGTATGCAGTTGATATTTAACATGGCATGATATCCCCCAATTTAACACACATCACACTTTGCTCAAATAAATGTTCTTCCTAGACATGCATTGAAATGATTTGTGCAGTTGATATTTAACATGGCATGATATCCCCCAATTTAACACACATCACACTTTGCTCAAATAAATTTTCTTCCTAGACATGCACTGAAATGATTTTTATTCTTTACGTGCAATCAGCAGACAAATAAAGAAATGTAAACAATAACACTGACAGTACATTAAACTCAAGAGTCCATAAATGCTGGTTCCATATATTTGGTAAACACAATATCCTGTTTACCAGGAAGTTGCAGTAAGCTGAGACTGCAAGGTACTTGATTCAGTTATCCAGCCTACATTTATTTTGCACTTAATAAAAAATGACAGACTTTATCGAGGCTTCATGTAGCTGTATCTGTAGCTGCCCCATAAGGGTGAAGGAGGGGTAAAAGAGTTCAGATATTGGCATATTTCCTGAATGCTATTTCCGCACAGGTGAAGATGAAAGCACAACGGTGAAGGAGGGTAAAAGAGTTCAGATATTGGCACATTTCCTGAATGCTATTTTCATTACTATGTTTGTCCTAAGCAGAGCTTTAAATGGGACGAAAAAGGTGAGTGATCTCTAAAAGGGGCTTGACCAAAGAAGCTTAACTATGAATCCTTTCTAAAAGGCATGGCATATGAAATTAAGGGTGTGGCTTATAACATGTACACTAAAATCATATGCTTCACACATAGTGGCATCTGATTAGTATTTGAGTTCCGCTTTCTGCCATTGCATCCAGACGTACCACACAATAACAGACATGCGCCTACAACAAGCCAGACCTATTGGCTTTGCCAAATGCTTATTAGCAGTTTCAGATAAATAAGCAACACTAATGATATTATTGATAATAATTAGAACCGACATGTTTCAATTCTAAAAATATGAGAATGTGAATTACTCATCACTGAGGTCTGTGGAAGGGTCGTTTCTCTAAGACTCTTACCGCCTTTTTCGCCCCACATCTTTCTGAAATAGTGGCTCTTTCTGCATATTTTGAACCTAATGCCTTTCTTCTCTCTCACCCTCATTTCATTCTCCTTCTTTTACACATAATTGCTTGCATCTCCTCACCTTCACCACTACCCTACCATACACACACACACACCGCACCCAATCACCTGTAAACACTGCATTTTCTTTTACTTTCACTCTGTCAATATTTCAAAAGCTTTGTACTTCCCACAGACACTCTCGCATGGAATCGAAATTACAGTTGACACGTCGCCACTGTCCTGTTCGCTATGCAAAGAGGTCAGCGACTGGACAAGCATATATTCTGAACACCTTTATTACACATTGACAGCAATTATGAGTTAGGTGACCAGCTAACTCCATGTCACTGCATGTCAATTGTACACACCGTTCGGATTTTGAGTTAACATATCGGTGCTTTCTGGAAGCTGCAGTCATTGGTTCATTTTAATTGAGCCAACTGGACCAACACAATGATATGCAATAGGAAAGTTAAGGGACGGAAAAGCAGTGTTTTGGATACACGGAGCCATCTAGTCACAATAATGTGAGAAACTGGTGCTGCCCTCAGCCTTAACTACTGTGCCATCAGTCGTGGTTGTCAAACATCCAACCACAACCTAAACTCAGACAGACACCCACAGGCGACCCAGTTCACAGTACACAGAATACAAGAGTAATATGCTACATGAAAAAAACTACAAAAACATCCTGGAAAAAGCAAATACCACTGAAAGAAATAAAGAAAATAAAACAAACAGGAGCTACGTCACTGATATGGATTACATTATTGTTTTTACTGTCATCATTAAGAGATCGAAGTTGAGAAATGGATCACTGTTTTTGCCTGTAAAGTTAATGGCATCAGCATAGAGCCAAGTAGAAACTGTGGAAAAGACAAAGCAAACACAAGAAGAGTTAAGTTGGAAGTCTATTATACTAACAAGGTGGAGCAGTACAACTTCTCTCTTTTTTTTTTTTACACCTCCCCCGCCTCACACTACTCTCCGGTAGCAGCCGCTACTGTAACTTAATCTCCTTTGAATACCCAAGTATCCATTGAAACCAGTCGATCATTTACATTGCTTTTACATACAGTGCTACATCTTGACACATCTGGATTCGAAAAACTTTTGTCAGCTTCAGGCAAGGTGGGCAAGTCCACAAAAACTTTACTTTCTGATATAACATCAATACTTATGTTTCCTGATTCATTCTCCAATATCAAGTCATATTTCGTCCTCGTGTGCACACACAAACTCTGCTCAAATTCTATATTTTACCTCCAACAAATCTTACCTATCTACTAAACTTCTAAAACCTTTGCTGCATCATACGATTTAGACAAATCTTTGCCTACGACTTTGGAAACTTTAGTACAGACCCAATTCCCTACCTTCATTTGTGAAACTGTGCATTTTCGTCTCTTACGATCCATCTCCATTTTCATTCTACTCTGGTACCTCAAAACTTGTTCTTTTACTTCTCTCAAATTAGACTCTTTCTAATGGCTTCTACGCTCTTAAGACACCACAGAATCAACTTCGACCCTCGCTTTCTACCTCTTAATTACTCAAAGGGAGAATAACTAGAATTAGGAGTCATTTTGCACGTTAGTAAAGTGGCCTGAGAGATTTTCTCCATGGTAACCCACACTTTATTGATAGGTGTATTGATTCGCTAACTACTCAGTAAAACCTTTTCACCTACTTGTTGGACTAAGGGTAATAATTAAAAGTTCTCTTGCGTCTTACCCCACAACTAGACAGATAACTGTTAGACTCCTTGCTCACAAATTGGGAGCCACAGTCTGAAACCAATTCCTCCGGCAACCAATCTCTACAGAATGCATCTTCACAAAAGTATATTACAGCTTGAGAATCAACCTTTTCAAGCATTTTTTACCTCAGGCCATTTTGTAAAATAATCAACCATGACTAAAGCATACACTTCTCTCCTAGTTAAAATACTAAATGAGCTAACAATGTCAAAACCCACTTTGCTCTAAGGCCCTGAAGCACATTCAGTAGGATGACTGCCAGTAACACATGGCTTGGAAGATTTATCATTACAAGAACACACATCACAATTGCGTACTCAAGAATTGACTAATTTATCCATTCTAGGCTGCCAAAAGAATTCTCTTATTCGACTTTTGGTGGCTGACATGTTTGTATGTCCTTCATGGTCCATAGCATAGAATTTTCTTCCTCATTCCAAACGGAAGAACAACTTTGTCTCCTCTCATAAAAATTGTCGCAAGTCATCCGTTCTTCTTTTATCTTGAAAAATGCTGCTGCGTCCCCATTGAGCTCTCTTTCTGGTGGCCGATCCTTCATTAAAAAAACACACACACACGGACACACACAGTCTTCATCATCACATCCTGATTCATTTCCAATTCCCATAACTGCCTAGAAATAGAAGACAAATCAACATCCTGTGCATTCGAACACTCATCATGCACGCTCAGAATATTGACATCTCGTAAGCTGAATGTCACCTCACACTCTTCATCCATCTCATCCCATACAAAGCCCAGATTTAAGGGCAGATATGACAAAGTCAGCAAGCACAATATCCCATCCAGTGACGTGTTCCAGTAAAAATTAATACAAACATAATTTAGGTGCTAGGTGAGCCAACCTTGCAGTAAGTGTCCTTCCACCACCTGGAGACAATACATTAACTAAAGGTTTGTTAACAGTTTTTGTTCAGTGATGAGTACCCCAAAGAAATTGCCTAAAATAACACAGGGGGCAATGAACAAGCTAGCAATTCCCTTCCTATTACAGAGTAGTATCTTTCAGAAATTTTAAGAGTGTGCAAAGCATACCATACCATACCACACTTTCCTTTGTACCATCACGTTGCAACAATACTGCACCAAGACCACATGCACTGGTGTCAGCAGTTACTATACAATGATCACCAATCTTAAATGATTTTAAAAAATGGAGCATTGGCTAATTCATGCTTAAGTTTCTTTAAAGCTTCTTGTTGCTCCTCCCCAACCAACAAATGCCATATTCTTCTTAAATAAACAACGCAACGGTCCAGAAAAGATACATGTTAATTTTTAGATTGGGGTGGAGGTGCATTCAAGATTGTACAGATGTGGTTTTGCTTGGGTTTTATGTCATTTTAAATTTCCTAGATACATCACTACATTTGAATTTTTACTTGCTTTATTTAAGTGTCAAACTCTTGCTTACCAATTAGGACAATACATCATTCAGATCTGTGTTATGCTCTTCCACAGTATTTTAAAAACCTAAATGATTGTCATACAAGACTACTGCTCCACTTGTCCTTCTAGTGTCTCTTTTATTGAGCCTTGAAAAACAGATACAGCACTTACCAATCCAAAGGGCATTTTGCGAAACTGAAGCATCCCTGCAGGCGTTACAAAGGCTGGCAAATGTTTTGACTCTTTTACCAATTCTACCTGGTGGTATGCACTAGGTACATGAAGCATAGAAAAAACTAATGCAATAGCTAAAGTTGATAGTAACTCATGCATATTTGGTAGGACATGTTGATCAATCCAAATCTCTCCATTCAAACTTCTCAAATCATCACACAACCTTAGCTCGCCCTAGCTCTTTAATGACAGTGAAAGTGGAGATTATCAATGAGAAGTTTCAATCAGCTCCAAGATTTGTTAGTCACATAAATTATCCAAAATAGATTTCAGTTTGGATCTGTAATTTGAGGGTACATTGCAAACCTTATGATGTACCAGAATAGCATCAGCTTTCATTACAATTTTATGCTTAAATCCAATGAATTTCCACAATTTATGACTAAATCCCTTAGTGTAACTATCTTTCAACAATGCTATGTATCTGTCGTTATCACTTTTATTCCCCACATAATAAACCAGTGGTACAGCATTAGGATACAGACCAATTCTCATTGGTGAGGCCATCCAAGAATTGGATCGCCCTTTTATGCTACATAAATCTTTGCTTTTGTTTTTCTACGTGCAAAATCGAAATTGGCCCGAATATCCAATTAAATCAATTTTAGGAGCAGTGTATCCCGCTGTTTGAATAACCTGAGAAAATAATTTTTTTGTTATTCAAAGCCTGTTGCTCAATTTTTTTGTCAATGATGCTGTATGTACCATGCAGAAGAATCCACCATGATCTCCACTTCTTCACCGTCAACTTTTATTATACATGTAGGAAAACTCTTGTCATTTTTTAAACACAGTACATGATTAGGATTGAACCCATCTTAACCATACTCCATCCCAATGTTCCTTATCAGTAACCATATTCATTTTGTTACCTGAACCAGTTTTACACACTTGCCCAAAATGGCCTTTGCATCTACAACAATTAGAAACTTTATGTATCGCTGGACATCCTTTAAAATTTCCAATATGGTAATAACTACCACAATAGAAACATTGTTTTTTTTTCTCATTTTTCCTCTCACTGCGCCCTCTCCTTTTTACCTTTACCATTACCCTCTCTTTTAATCACACTGATCTCTAATAAAACCTCAGTACTCTTACTACTACCTGCATTAGGGCCTTATTATTAGTTTGGCGGTGCGGGAGCAAGATTACCCGCACCACCAAACCAGTGTACGAACCGACCGCAAGATCAGGAGATTTCTACTGGTCTGGCGGGTGGTTCTTTGGTATTCCCAGGGCGGTGCCTATAAAATAGGCACCGCAATGGGAATGTCAAAGGAAGTACCTGCACGGCATGGACTGCTGCAGGTACTGGGGTGCATGCACACATGTTGTGCCCCCCCGTGTGCATCCACATGGTGTGAGGGACTGTAGGGCCCCCTTTGTTTACTCTCTGCCATGGTTTTCATGGCGGGCTCACCCACATGAAAACTGTGGCGGAGGGGAAACTCCTAATATGCTTTGCGGGACCTATTGCTGCCTCTGGACCACCGTGCAACCGCCAGGGAACGGCGGTTCACTAGCGGTTGCAGTGGTCCCAGGGCAGCCCAACCGCCCTAGTCGTAATGGGGAGGTCGGGAGACCACCACCGTGGACCGCCAGTCTCATAATAAGGCCCATGGATTCTTATAACCTATTATTCGCAAACACATTTCTCTGTTTGATACCTTTAGCTTAGCTATATTGACAATAGCATTTAGCTTTATTTCAGAGCCCACCCATAACCTTTCCTGTTCTTTTGGTTTTCATCAGGATCTGGTCTCTAAGTTCTTGGTGATAAGTTATTGTTTCAAATTCACATGCGACTGCCAACGTATAAAGAGCAGATACAGTTTTCTATGGATTCACCCTCTTTCTGCACCCCGGAATAAAATTTGTACCTCTACATTACCACTTCAACCTTCTTATTGAATCTTTGAGATAACTGTTTAGTGGTATACTCAAAGACCTCAATATTTCCAAGTTGTTTGAGAGGTAGAAGTTCATAAATTTCTTTAGACTAACTCCACCACAACAATGCCTTAACAAGGATAATTTTCATTGTGGCGTTCAATCCTCTCATTCAAGTACCTCTACATAAGCCAGAAAAAAATGGGAGATAACTCCCAATCCATTGGTGACTCTCCTGTCTTTTGGAGAAAAAACTGGGACGTTGATATGCTGGTCACAATTTAATTAGTAAATGTAGTAAAAAAGGAGATACAATGCCTCTTAAGTGTTTCTTTCCAGCTCTCCTTAATGACTCAATAATTTCAACGTATAAAAACTCACAGCGCAGTACACATGTAATTGATGCGCTGGAGAGAACACAGTAAACTGGTGTCTTTACTGACTCTAACAAGTTGCTAAAAATGTGGCTTCCTCAGAGAACGAGAGTCACAAAAGCGACCATGCACTGCTCGTGTATCATGTGTTCAACAATCAGTGCTCTGCTTGCAGGATCCTCGAGTCACAGAGTGCATGTGCAGCAGCCCCCTTCAAATGTCCAACAAAAATGTGTGAAAGCCTCCATCTCTTTACCAGAGGGTATGCCCGAAAACAGCAAAATCACCTGCCTCACAAAACTAAAACCTCACTAAACACAAATGCTCACCTATGTTAAACTACCCCACCCCTAAATGCCCTGCCCCCCAACAACACTTAAGTCTGCAAGTCTCTACCTCCTCCTGTGCTGATCTTTTGCACTTGAGACCTTTAACCTCCCATTCAAGTTTCCTGCATTTATTAACCTCAAACTAACTTCCTAATGAACGTGTAACTTCCTGTCTTGTCCAGGTGTGAACTCGTCTACCCGTTCCCTTTCAGCCTTGATTGTCGCTGTCAACAACAATAACATTCACTAACCCCTGCAAACTTTCTGCCAACCACCACCCAGAAAAAGGCCCTAGCTAAAACTTTTTCTGCCCCTCCCACCGATGCTCACCGTTGAAGCTCCAATTTAGTCGCCAACACCTCTCTTATCTTAAGGAGGTGCAACTCCATACCATAATTCGACAAGTGAACACCATCTCTCCTAAAAAACTTTACACTGTCAGAGCGCAAATCTGCATGTTCTTTCCTACCAATGCCACAATCCCTGCAAAAATTCTGCATTTCCTTGTTAATTTTGCACCTTGCCCTGTTCATCATAGCCGGTTTAATGGCCCCCCCTCCAGATCCTCCTAGGAATAAACTCCATCCACAATATGCGACAACCTGACCTCTGTCACTGAATTCCCTTCAAATCTTCTTTCATTGACTGAATGAGCGCCAAACCCTTTTCCATTACTAAGTCTTTTTCCCTGACGTGTAGCAGTAAAACATCCAGACGCTGACGGTCTACTAACACTGTGTTCAGACATGACATCAACTCTCTCCTCCGCATACACTCCTTTGCATGCCACTAAAATTGCACCATGGTGGGGTCCAAACCCATGTGTACTCCATGACTCCTCTGGCTCGCTTGCTGTTCCGCCCATTTAATGAACAAGGGCCCTACAATCCATACTGATAATCCAGGGGCCTCAAGGCCGGGCATCGAACCTGAAAAATACGAACAGCAAATAAACAGCAGAAATGACTCAGCAATTCCCTAATCCACCCTGCATATGCCATCGAAAGCAGTCAGACAACCACCTACCTAGTCCCATTATGCTCTCACGACTCCAGCCTCTCCTACTTACCTCTGTTGCCATCCCTATGCAAAAGGAATAGGCATCCACCCCGGTAAATGCCAGCGCTTTGCACAAAACTGCTTCCCATCTGAATGCTAAAAAACCTTCCCCTCTGCCAGGCTGGCCCGCACACGGAGGGTGGCCCTCCCACTGTACGGGCAAAACCTGCCAACCGAGCAAGCCCAAAGCAATACCGCTTTCCAGATCTGTCTTGGACCTGCATAGACATATTTCAATGCCTGACGCACACTGGCTCACTTCCTTCCAGTGCAACCCTCGCTTCCCCCTGCCCCCCACCAATTCTGACACCTGGAATGCACCAAAAAACAACCACGTCATCAAAGTGGAAAACAACACCGCTTCGTGACCCCATGAAATATGGCGGGCAAACTGGAAAGGGTCCCACAAAAAACACCCCAAGTCAATGGCCTCTTCATAGGCCCGTCATGGCTGGCCTCCCTGGCCAAGCCTTCCAAAATCCTCTTCCCCCAATTCTCCCACCAAGGAAACGTATCTTTTCCTAAGAACACCATGCCCGCCAGCTTCCCAGATATCATAACTCTAAACTGACCTTCATCAATCTATGTCAAAATAAACTGTACAACATCCTCTAGTTGACCCAGCATACCTGCTATTTCTGCGCTCCGCTATCTAAGAATTCTGAAATGGCTTGAGAATATGCTCTCCTCGTAGACACTGCCAACGACCCACCCATCAACTGCAGCATCCTCTGTCTCCTACTGCCCAGAGCTCTTGCGGCATCTGCATCCTGACTCTGTCCACATCCGTTGCCAGCCCATGGAATCTCTCCCACTGTGAACGAGACAAAGCATCTGCAGTGTAATTGTCCACTCCCAGCACATGTTTCATTCTCTGAACAAAATATCATACCTCAAGCACCGTAACACAAAAACCCACAGTAACTTTAAAGCTTGCTAGCTCCTAGCGGACGGCCAGTTGACCAAGTGTACTACAGCCATGTTATTGATCCTAAACATGACTTTCTTGTGTGCCAGCTACTCCCTTCATAGCATCACTGTGACCACCAAAGGAAATAGTTCCAAGAAGGCAATACTCGGCCCCCTGTTTTTCCATTTCATGGGCCATTCTTCCATGCACCACTTCCCATGTCAATACAGACAAAACTCCTCCTCCCCGCTGCATCGGAAAGATTTTGTGCATCCCATTCCACCGCCTGGAGCAACACTTGCGGTACCCAATTGAAGGATTTCAAGAAAAAGCGCCATATATGCAAGACTTCTTTTAGCCCACTGACAATCGCACATGGTGATGTGGCAAAGGTTACCCACAGAGCGATAGCCCCAATCACGTGCAGAAAGTCCTCCCTGTGTGCACCACTCTACATGCAAAGTTCAAATGCCCCAGCAAAACCTGTACCTCCTTGACTGTCACGTTGTTTTTTGGCTAACATTGCGTTCAACAGCAATCGCATTGCAATTGCCTTGTCCGCCGGAAGGCGAGCTTCCATTGCCACGGAGTCAAATTCAATGCCAAGGAATGACAGTACTGAACTGCATCCCTGTGTCTTCTCTGGAGCGAAAGGTACTCCTAGGTTCCCCATGAGGTCCTGAAAACGTAACAGCAGCTGCTGGCAGTCCGCAGAACTGACTTTTCCCCTCAAAATATAAATCATCATGATAGTGTATGACATACTCGAGTCCTGTGCACCGCAAGAAAAGTCACTGCAAGGAAAGTACTGAACCGTTCAAATAAGGCACACGATATTGAACACCCCATAGGTAGTGCTTTTTCCACATACCAGTGGCCCTCAAATTGAATGTCCAGCAGCTAAACATCCTCTGGGTGTACTGGCAGCAAACGGAAAGCTGACTTTATATCACATTTAGCCATCAGGGCCCCTTTCCCAACTTTTTCCACTAGGAAGATTGCAACATTCACCGAGGAGTAGTACACTGATACCTGATCATCTGGTATGAAATCATTGACTGAAGGGCCTTCCGGCCATGAAAGGTGTTGTATCAACCTAAACTGTCCTCTCTCACGCACCAACCAGATAGGGGACACGAACAAGTCTGCCATGGGCCAGTGTTCAAAAGGGCCCGCCATCCTGCCTTCCTGTATCTCTTTTGTCAATTTGCCCCTCATCACTTGTTTGTGTGCGCCCACTGACTTCAAATTGTTTGCCCAACTATGCTCCCTTGGTCCTTCGTACCCTAATATGAACCCCCATCGGAAACCCTCCTTTAACCGAGTGGCATCCTCCCTCTGATCATACTGTGCCAACCAAAAATCCAAACTCTCCAATTTATTGGCGTAAGAGCCCTTGCCTTCAAGTTCTTGTGCCCCCCTCCCTGACCAAGATCCAGATGTTTGGCCATGCTGCTGTTCCCCCTGCGTACCACTGTTGTTGCTGCCATTGCCCTGTGTGTAGACTATCGGCAACCCACTGGCAGCTAAAATTATATTCCCGAATTTGGAGGGGCCCATTGTATGCTGCCATAGGATAGAATCAATCTCCCCCCACCGCACCTTGGGATCCAAATCCATGTGTGCCCTAAAACTCATTATTGTACAGAACCCATGCATAGCCCCCCATACTTAATCTGGGCCTTACGAATGATGTCCATATACTTGAAAAGTGTCATGCGTCTCTCTGAGTGCTTCTCGCAATATATACTAGTGTATATTAACAAGCATTGGTAAATGCATTAGGTTTCACCTATGTGATTAATGATAAGCTGTTTTTTGTTGTAAGTTGTAGCTTGCGGAGTATTTGTACAATATAAGTTACAGAAAGCCTGTTAAAGTGTTATGGCTTGTTTATGTACAAAAAGGCAATATATTGTGCTGTTACTAGTGGTATGATGCGGGTAATAGCAAAATATTGAAAAATGAAAGAGGGAAATAATAGAATGAATTGATGTAATAGCAATATTATGTGTTTAGAGGAGTTCTGCCAACTTTTGGGCCCGGTGCCACTGCACCTGCTGCACCATTCAAATCATGACCCTAGTATCGGAAAGATAACTGCACTTGTAACAGTCTGTTTAATTGTAAAATATAGCAAAAATTGGTGTTTAGTGGGGTGCCTGAAGCATTTGGTGCCGGTGCCACTGCACCTGTTGTACTATTGAAATAATGACCCTAGTGCTTGCTAGATAACTGTTACTGATTGTTTAGTTTAAAAATATAGCAATATTAGGTGTTTAGAGGAGTTCTGATAACTTTTGAGCCCGGTGCCACTGCACCTGCTGCACAACTCAAATAATGACCCTGTTGCCTGCAAGAAAACTGCACTTGTGACTTTTGGCCCCAGTGCCACTGCATCTGCTGCACCATTTAAATCAAGTCCCTATCAGCTGCAAGATAACTGCAATTGTGACTGCCTGTATAGTAGTAAAGTATAGCAATATTAGGTGTTTAGAAGAGTTCTGGCAACTTTTAGGCTGGTGCCACTGTACCTGCTGCACCAGTCAAATCATGACCCTAGTGCCTGAAAGATAACTGCACTTGAAAAAATCAATCCGATAATGCCTACAAAGTGCATAGAGAAGTACTGAGGCATGAGTAGGAAATGCCACAACTGTTCTAAGGCTAAAGCATTTGCTTTACACAACTAAGTAATAACATTCCAGCATACTTTTAGAAGCTGTCTGCCTTTTCCGTGGGAAGAGATCTTATCTGGACAGTGAATGGGGCTTAAACAGTGTGAACAGCTTTAGTAGAAGTATCATAAATGTGTGCAGCCAGTGCAAGTTAACAAAAAAAAGTCTCACACAAAAGCGAATTAACACAGTAATTCGGTATTGGAACCTGATAAGAGCCCCCTTTTAAGATATAATAAATACAAGAGATTTCCCAAGCACAGCGCAAGCGCTGTGCAGGCAAAACAAATAGTACACTGTCCAGTTCTCTATTGTCAATGGCACTTTGGATCCCTTTGATAATTCATATTCTTCCTCCTTGGACCCTTTCTTTGGCCCCAACTCCCTATGTAGTAAATTGAGCATTTCAACATATTTGACCTTCCAAATCTTCTCCTTGGTGGCTAACGTAAGGTTTGCACCATGCGGCCCCGTGTGCTGGTATCTAAAACACAAACCTCCTGAGGTGCCCCTATGTACCTATCACCATCTACCTCGCCCGGTGGACTGCTCCACTGGCATCTCCTCGTCTGCACTCTCTACTCCCTGGGACTTACCACTTGCACTTCGCAAACTTTCCTTCCCTACTACCTCCGGGTTCCAGCCTACCCTGGAGTACACCTCCCCGTAAGCTTGCAACCTGCTTCTGCTGACCTGTTCTTCCCCCAATCTAGTTAACGTCCTCAAGCTATTCTTCCTCCCCTTCGCTCCAGTCCAAAAGATCTGCCACCAACGCCGAGGACGGGCTACTCGCAGCTGCCTGCTGCTTCAACATGTGGCTTCCGGTTTCCTGTCCTGTCAGGATACTCCCCGCCTGCTGTGCTTTAGTAGCCTTGCCCCTACCCCAGCAACCCCCTATCCATTGAACCCGTATCCATGTTGGGGCCTTCTCAACCCACCTGCCCTGATCTAGGGACACCGGGTTCCAGAACCCCTCCCCCTGCTGGTCACTCAGGCCTTATGGGCTCCCAGGCCCTTTTTACACGTTCCTGTTTGTGGCCCACAACATTCTCGTCAGGCCCTTGCAGCCTTGTCTGCCTGGTCCCGCCCTCCTCCCCGCTCGAGCCTGCAACTATCTATGCCATGGCCTGCTTCTTTAAGGCTGCTTGGCCAGCAGCCAGCCTTCCTCTTCTTCCCCAAGGCAGAGTGCATGTACTCCACGTGCAGCACTGCCTCATCGCACTCTGGGACATCTCTTGGTAATGCGGCCGTGCCGCACAGTTTCTGCGCGGGACGCATGAGCTTCTCCTCTTCCCAGCGGCCTTCGGGGCGCTCACTGTACGCGGAAGCGGCCCCGCTCCCTCATCCGCACGTCGTGGAACTCCTCAGCCCGTCGCAGTGGTGCACATGCTAGCACCGCTGCTGTGATGCCATTGGAGGCCCGCCGAACCGGGACGCAGCCCAACAATGTACCTGCTGTGGTGATCAGCAAGTGGCTGGACCTATACACCAGGACGAAAGGTAGGCCTCAAATACAGGACATTAATAATGGGACATACACACTCGCTTGTATAGTATGGGCCAAGACCCGGAGCGGTCAGGCGCCCTTTTATTTATACCTTTGGGCGTGCCCGCCCTCCGGGTGCATGCTGTAGCAACAAAGTATAGTGCGGGCTGGGTGGCTCCGTCACTACATCCCTCCTTTCCTTTAGATGCAATGCTGCACAGTGTCTGCATAGGCTTATTCGGGCACACAACACACAAAGTCTCGGAGTCTCTGGCTGGGAGTAGGGTTCGGCCGGAGACCATACTTCTGGCTCCGGGAGTTGTTGATATTCCCCGACCCAGCCGTGTCTTCTGCATTCGATGAGGGGCTTGTGACAGCTGCTGGCTGCTCCCCAGCTGCGGGTACACTCCCCTCCGGATTCCTTTGGGTGTCGTCGGCATTCCTCACCGGGGTGCCCGGTGATGCCACTTCTTCTTCTGCTTCTCCCTCAATTCCATCGATGCTCTCGCTCTCCACTTTCTTGAACCAGGAAACGTTCCTTGCAACGGTGCGATGTCCACATCGAGCAGAAACCATGGTTCCCCGCAACTCCGTGACTTCCCACACCTCCGGCTCGTATGGAGTGTGATATTTCCATCCCGGATGTCGATCCTTCATTATGGCGCGGTCTCCCACTCGGACGTCCATCACCTGTGCTCTTCGCACCTGGCTCGCCTTTTCGTTAGAGATTGCCCTCCGGGCCTGCGCAGCCGTCGAATCTAGTTCTTTTGGACGCCATGACGGGTCGGAGGGAATGGAATCCCGGGGAGCCCTCCGGAATAGCAGGTGCGATGGGACACACCGTGTCGTACAGTGAAGCGTCTGACGATATGCGCTCAGGAACTGATGCAGGCACTGCTCTGCATCCTCACCTCTCAACTCCGATTCGTAGTGCCCGGTTCAAAGTTCGCACAAAGCGTTCTACCTCGCCGTTGGCCTGTGGCCACTACGGCGTGATATTGCGGTGCTTGATGCCATGAGATGTCAGATACTCTTGAAAGTCTCTTCCCTGGAAGGGGGACCCATTGTCTGATCGAACCTCCATCGGAAGCCCCATCATCGCGAAGATTCTGTCCAGGGTGGTCTTGACCTGGGGAAAAGCGGTGGATCCCATTATCTCCACGACTGGGAACTTGGAGTGTGAGTCAATGAGGACAAGTGTGCTCCGCCCACCCGGAACCGACCCAAAGTCGATGCTAACTTGAGTCCACGGATCATGGCACAGGTCTTCCGTGATGACGGGGTGAGCAATCGGGTCGCTGCTAGTGATGTTGCACGAATGGCAGGTGCGAATGGTGTCTTCTACCAGGGTGTCCATGCCAGGAAACCATACCTTGTTTCGGAGATGAGCCTTCGTTTTGGCGATCCCCTGGTGCCCTGCGTGCGCAAGGTCGACGACTCTCTTCTGCAAGCTTCGAGGAATCACTATCGTGGACCCTCTCAGAACCACTCCGTGCAATCCTTCACTTAACTCACTCCGAACCCTCCATAAGTGTTGGCGCAACATTCTCTCCTCATCCCTCAAACCCCTGGATCCATCCAGGAAGTGCTGCCAGCTGCGGTCGAGCATCGTCTTCTTCACCTTGGCCAGGCTTTCATCGTCCATGGTGGCATTCCCGACCTCCTCCAACGTGAGTGCTATCGGGCACGCTTCTAGAGACACCATCTGAACAAACTCCTCCGTGTGTTCTTCATCGGTGGACTGCCCGGCCGGCGCAGTCCTGACAGGATGTTGCGACAAGAAGTCAGCGGGGTTGTTGACACCTGGACGGAACACTACTTCGAACTGGTAAGCCTGCAACTGGACTGCCCATCTCTCGATGCGGGGAGGCGCCAGCCGGGCAGTGCCCGCAAAGAGAGGGATCAACGGCTTATGATCTGTCACCACACAAAACTCCTGGCCGAAGAGGTACAGATGAAAATGATGGCATGCCCACTTAATCGCCAGAGCCTCCCTTTCAATTTGGGCGTACCGCATCTCGGTGTCAGTCAGGGCTCTGCTAGCATAGGCTACCAGGATCCACTCCTTGGCTGATGTCTCTTGGAGGAGAACGGCTCCTAGCCCCACCGGACTGGCGTCCACTACCACTTCGGTACGTCTGTTGGGCTGGAAGTAGGCCATGATTGTCTTATCCATGACAGCTTCTTTGATGCCGTGGAACGCCACATCTTCTCTTCCAGTCCACTCCCACGGTGTGCCGGTCTTCGTCAGTCTCCTGAGGGGTTCAGAGAGCGACGCCAAGTTGGGGATGAAACGCCCGCAGTACGTGGCCATCTCCAGGAAACTGCGGACCTCGGTGGGGGATGTCGGCCTCGGAGCGGAGCGTATTGCTGTAGCCTTCTTGGGGTCAACTTGGAGGCCGTTCCGTGAGAAGATGTAGCTGAAGAATTCTACTGACTCCTGATAGAAGGAGCACTTGGCTCGATGGAGGGTCAATCCATTGTCTGCTAGTCACTGGAGCGTGTTCCTCAACACTGGAGCGTGTTCCTCAAATGGACGTGACGGTCTTCCAGAGTTTTCGAGAATACCAGGATGTCGTCACTCAGGTTGATGAACCCCTGTAGCCCTGAGAGTGTCTCTCCGATGGCGTTTTGAAACACCTCAGCGGCTGACGATACCCCGAAACTCAGCCTCTTGTACCTCCGCAGCCCCACGTGCGTGGAGAACGTCGTGATGTTTCTGCTTTCCGGGTGTAGTTCCAGTTGATGGTAGCCGGTGTTGAGGTCCAATTTCGTGAACCACTTGGCTCCGTTGAGGTCTGCCACTATGTCATCTATGGTAGGCGTGAGATGTTGTTCTCGCTTCACTGCCAGATTAGGGAGCCGCATGTCAACACACAGCCGGATTGCACCGGGCTGCTTTGGCTTGGGATCGACAACCAAGGGCGATACCCACGGGGTGGGGCCAGAGACTTTCTCAATCACTCCCAGCTGTTTGAGCTTTCGCAACTCTTCCTCCACCTGAGGGCGGAGATGAAATGGCACTCTCCGGTGCCGGAGCGCAGTCGGTTTGATTGTGGGGTCGATATGCAGCTTGAATAGCTTCCCCTTGAGGCATCCCAGACCCTTGAACAGCATGGGGAAGTCTTTGAGGATATCATGTGCGTGTAGATCTTGCACTTGGTTGGCAAAGAAAACCAACTCCAGGTCCTCCGCCGTGTGACAGCTAATGAGTGTCCCTCTTTTCCCTTCGGTGACGTGGAACCGCGTTTGGATGCGGTGTCCCTCGCTGGCCACCTCGACCTCGATGACCCCACCCCCCGCAGGGGAAGCAGCTCAGTACCCCCATACGTGTAGATTTTAGCCCTCGAGGGTGACAGCGGCGGCCGCGGAGATAATCGTTCGTACTGGTCGCTGTCCATGACATTTACTGAGGCTCCGGTGTCTATGAGCGCCTGGACGGTGGACCCAGTTACCACGATGGAGCACATAGGCGGGGGCAGCGACGTGGGCCATCCCGACTCACGAACGATACTACGAAGACGTCATCGTCCTCTGCGTCTAACCCGAACCCTTTCAGGGCGGAGTCCGTCTGCTCTTGCGGGTCTTCTAGCGACAGCTGCCTAACTGCCGCCGACACCCCTCGCTGTCCCGGAGTGGTAGTTCTGGTTCTTCCGCTGCGACACACCTTCGCGAAGTGGTTTAGTTTTCCGCACCGGGAACAGGTTTTTCCCCTTGCAAAACACTGCCCTGCTGGCGGGTGCTCGAGGCTGCAGTTACCACACGTGCCACTGCGCGACGGTCTCCCGGTCCCACGAGGCGCTGCTGGGCGTCTCTGAATGACGTCTACTCTCTCCTCTTTTATCACCGGCGGCCGCGGTGGACCTGCGGTGCTTGAATGACGGTGGAGCGCTGCTTCCATCTCATCTGCCCGAGCATTCAACAGCTCGTGGGATCTTGCGAGCACCAGGATCTCGTTCAACGTGATTCCAGGTTGCCTGAGTATTAGGCGTCGCAGCGTCACCGATTTGCAGCCTTGGATGATCTGCGCTCTAATTTCTTCCCTCTGGTCAGGGACACTACAGGAGCTTGCCAGTTTCCGCAACCGTGCATAAAAGACATCTATCGACTCAGTCTCTCCTTGCCTCGCCTGGCGGAGTTTGAACCTCTCGAAATCAGGGTTGATCTGAGGGTCAAAATGCCTGTTGAGAGCTGCCACCGCTGCATCATAGTTGTCGTCAGCCCCAGTGTCCGGTAGAGTTTCGAGCAGGTCATATAGCACATGAGTAGGGACCTTTTCACTCTTCCATCTGTTTCTCTCATTCCTATGAAATAATGATCTAAACGGCCAATCCACGACTTACATCTTGATGCGGCCGTGGCAGGATCAGCCAACTCACTGAATGGTGGCAGGGGAGCTGCTGTAGCGTGGCCTGGCGGCTGCGGGGCTTGCTGCTCAGCCGGCTGCGGGACTTGTTGTATCGGCGCCGGGGCACCCGCCCCATCCGGGTTCTGAACACTCATTTCTTCCGGAGCACGTGCGTATGTAGGCGCGTCAATGGGCCTGTGACGGTGCTGGCCAAATCGTCAGGGCGACACCTCAGTGCCTGCAAGGAATCTGTACTTCTGACTCCTCCCCAGGCGACCAGGTATGGAGGCACCCTCAACTACCCACTGTGTGCAGAGTTCTTGTTTTCGCCAAGGCTTGGGTGCAGTTGCAAGGTCCTGTCTATGACTCTTGCATGTGCCAATGCTTATTGCCACACTAGGAAATGCTGCCTCTGCGCGTGCTGGTGTTCAACCGGTCAGGTCTGCAGGGTGTCGAGGGTTAATCGCCTGCAACGCCGGGAGGTGCAGGCACGGCCGAGCGAGTGCTTCAGGGAGGGGCACGGCCTTCCTCCGCGCGTCCTCGCGTCTTCACTGCTTGTCCGGGAGGCGTGCGCTGGAGCAGGCCACACGCTGATGCCTCGCGCCACACTAACCTTCGGAGGCGCCGCACTCAGAGCTCCGCTGTCCTCTGGGCTCGCGGGGTGGGCACCCGCAGTCTCGGTGCGCGACTCCACCTCCGGAGTTCCACACGCCGCTGGGGACGCGGGGTGGGCACCCGCTGTCTCGATGATCCTCATGGCGCCGCAGGGCCTGGGGCCCGGCCACGTGGGCGCGCGGCATCCGATCAGCGCCGCACCTCGCAGCAGCGGCTGGACGGCCGGTCCGGATCGAGTCAGCAGAGGCGTGGGTGGGACCCGCCTCGTCGCCAATGTGGTGATCAGCAAGTGGCTGGACCGATACACCAGGACGAAAGGTAGGCCTCAAATACAGGACATTAATAATGGGACACACACACTCGCTTGTATAGTATGGGCCAAGACCCCGAGCGGTCATGCGCCCTTTTAATTATACCTTTGGGCGTGCCCGCCCTCCGGGTGCATGCTGTAGCAACAAAGTATAGTGCGGGCCGGGTAGCTCCGTCACTACACCTGCTACCAGCAGGTCCAACCAACCTGCCTCAGCCAAAAGCCTCATAGCTTGCTCAACCTTGCTATCCGCCATATTCTTCGAGTGAAATTAATGCACTGCACAAAATGTTAGAAAGCACAACAGCCCAAATGCAATATAAAGCGCACACTAAATTATTTTTCCTATGACTACCACTGTCAACTTTCCACATCTCTGAGTGACGCCTAAAAATAAATAAATGTGTCTAAAACAAAAAAGAACAAAGCAAAGGCCATCAGTGTAAGCCTTACCAGCTCAATCCGTGAGTGTGTCTCAGCTCAAATAAGAACGTACCGTAGACACTGCAGGGGCGTTAACCATGCACTGGAACAACCACAAGAAAATAAAGGCAGGTAAAAGACGTATTGCCACTCCCTGGGCACTTTCTCTAAAGCGACCACAATAATTTACTTTTAGAACACAAATGTACAGAAACCACAACTCTCCGGAAATCTTTAGGTTGCTAACTAATACATAAGACCGATATGTCCTAGATAAGCTGGCCAGTTTGCCCGACAGAAGAGGAAATCTTACAATAGGACAGAAACAACACAAATTAACAAGCGTGCACGATGCAAAAGTGTGCTTACAACCTTAATGGCACACTCTATGTAAACCACCATTTTAAAATGTGTTCAACATATATAAATTACCCCAAAAAATCCCCTGGAAGAGCATATTTTAATGTTCGAGAGAAATATTGTTCTTCCTTTATTTTGCAATGAACGCCCGTGCGTCGTGTGCACGGCTAGGAAATGATCCCCGCTTACAGTCTGTAGTCGAAATCGTTCGCGCGCTCCCGAAACGAGGCAACTGAAATAGATGAATTGACTGTTTAATTTTCCAGCTGTTTGCTATCTCGTCTCTCACTGCTCCATTGCACCGCGAAAGCTCCAGGGAATCGGACATGCCAGTTTATTTAAAACACTTGTACTGCTGTAGGAATATGAAAACAATATCCACCAACATAAATACCGAATGACCTTGGTGGTCTGTGCATTTGTTAAGGAGTAGTAGGAGCAGGCAGGCGCCCACTGCTGTGATTGATCGCGCTCCGCACCGCTCCACTTACCTCAAACTAAATTGCCTGTCGTTAAAATGATGACTTCTGTCACTGAAGTTTCTTAATTCTTCCGTGGGTCCTCTGTTGCAATCTCGGAATAATACATTTAGGTCTTTATGGATCAATAATGCGCTGGGATAAAACGTTGCAATCTAACTACAATGGGGGTTTTCTCTCTTATATTCATCACGGATCCTGACAAGCAAACTGCCAGACGAATTCCTTCCAAAAAGCCTGTGACATTCTTCACACACGGCATAATAAACAGGCGATGCGTCGAGATAAGAAAAATATCCGTATATATTTATGCCATGGCACTGAAAATAAATGTGGCCCCATGGCACGTTATTTAGAGCAACTGAACTAATAAACCACACTCACACGTTTATTACCACAGTGCAAAGGTATCGAGTTTATAGAGAGGTGCATTACAGTCACACTTATTCTAGGACATAGAGCCAGGCAATGTTAGTCTGGCTAGGAACTCTACGAGCCTTCTGGCTCTATGGGCGCTCTATTGCTGATTAGCAGTCTTTCAATTGTATTGTCCACGTTAGTGAGCCCCTTTCGCTTCTCTGGATAGGTGTCATTGGCCTGTTAATGGTGGTCTAGTGTCTGGGGGATCCATTCATCTCTGTCCAAGGTCCTGTTAGTTTACCCGTTGAGTCTAAAGTGCTTCATGTACGTTTCCTCAACTAGTGCCAATACCCCATGACTCCAATACACAGTTGAAGGTCTGTGGTTGTAGTCAGTATACTGCTATTCATCTTTGGGCTAGCATTGTTCGTAGTGCTGTAATTGTATGCCTTTCTGACTCCTAGGGATAATTCCCAATAGGTATTGCTTGGGAGTCTGGTCCGGTTGTACATTCGCCACCATTTCAGACCAGAATGTCTGCATCTGTAGACACATCTACGTCATGTGCTGGAAATATGCATCCTGTGGCTCCACACCTTGAGCAATTTGATGGTCTTTCTGGGTAAATGTGTTTTTAACTTCCTAGTTGTGATAGTATCCTTGTGTAGATAGTTGAATTGCACCAGTCACACTTATTCTAGGACACAGACCATAAATGTATTGATATACTTTTAACCTGTGAGTAGGCTTCAGTCCCACTCCTTCTCTGTGAGGGGATCTGGACAGTATGTATGAATGTGTGTAGGTGGTATTTCTAAAGCACAAACCTAGCGAAAAGGCAGGAGAGCGCTGTACAGGGTCAAAGACAAGCATAAACAAAACAAGCAATTGGAAAGATACCTGGTTTGCGGACTGTGTATGCATTGTGATGTAGTTTTACTTAAAGAGGTGAGTCTTCAACTATTTCTTAAATTTGAGCAGCGTAGGGTGGTCCTGAGCGAACTGGGATGCGGTTCCGGATTCTGGGTGCATAGAAAGGAAAGGCTAACTGCCTTGTGTTTTTCTTTTATGCACTCTTATGTTTACAGTCTAATGGTGGCCCATCTCCCATCTGCTCCTAGCTGTCACTGTTAATCCTCCTTGGTTTTAAGGCAGTTCTACCTTGCTCCAGCTCTGTATTAGGCCCACAATGGATACCATCATGTAAGTGGGCTGAAGAGCCCTCAGGAAATGTTTCCCATAGTCCTCTGGTGATGTGGGCTATATGTGCATATTGGACAAATTGCCCTGGTCCGATATAAAAACACTCATGAGCTTCCCCAAAATGTTTAACTCCTCCGTTGAGGTACAACTCCCAGCCACCACACACCGTCCCTCCTTCTGTCTCTGCTCATATCTGGAATGGCTGTATACACCACAATGTTATTTGTTCTGCACATGGTTGGGGTGTTAGTATTCTCTTGACCAAACTTCCCATAGTCTCCCCACTTGTTGAACAATATACGGGCAATCTAATGCGTTGATCCTCCCATCATGAATAACTGACAGTGTTTCTCGCCTTATGTACCCTTTAGCAACTCTTTTTCCCATTCAACCAACTAACCATATGCTGTACCCGGGTGGCCACGTAGTATAGTTCAGCAGTGGGGGTATATCAAACTGATATTGAATGCTTTAAACCCTCTAATATGATAACCATGTTTAGCAAGTACAACATGTTTGCATCATGCAAGACCTCCGAATCTGAAGCCATCTGTTACCCAACACAAACCCACATGTGGATACACGGCAGGATTCAGTGTACTAAGCCCCCCCCCCCCCCAATATGAACAGCTTTGACTTGTCGTTATCAGCACTCAACACAGACGCCGGAAAGAAAAAAGATGAGCTCATGTAGATGCAATGGACTGAAGGGTTTTGTAGATGAGTGTATCACCTGCATACATTAATAAAGTGTGAATCTTGTCTCCCAATTTTATGTCCAGTTTTAACAGCACAGTCAGCAACCAAGCGGCTCCACCACCACTGCAAATAGCATTGGTGACAGTGGGCATCCCTGAAATGACTCTCTTTCCATAACACAACTCTCCAATATTGGCTACCCCATTTTCACTCTGGCTGTTGTTTTGGTGCAAAGTAGTTTAACCCTTCTCCCGAATGACTAGCAATATTAGATGTTGAGAAGGCATTTGTCAATGGATAAATGTTGTCCAAGGTAGTACATGCATCAGGTGTCTCAGGTAGTGTGCTGTGCTTCTATGCACTTTGAATCCATACTACTATGAATCCTTCCTGGTACGTAGTTTTTCATTCTTCTATGCAATATGAATCAATATGTACCAGGGGAGCCATGACTCCTTTTAGTCAGAAAGTATTTTGCTAAGAGTTTCGATATCTAAATTAAGCATTGACACTGGGCAATAGCTCCCCACAGCTGCTAGATCCTGGTCAGGCTTTGGAATCAATGTAAACATAGCCTCAGCCATCACAGGCCATAGCTGTTACTGACCATATGCCTCCATATAAACTTCTAGCCAGGGGGTATGTGTAAGTCTGTTAATACTCTATGGGGCATCCATCTGTTGCCTCCACCTTCTCTGCACGTCCCTAATTGCTGCAGACTGTTTCTCTTTGTTTAGCTGCACACCCAGCATATCCTTTTGATCTACAGTAAGGTTTGTCAGAACCATTTCCCTCAGTACATCTTTTATATGTTTCCTGTCAACAGGTACCTGTTGTTTGTAGACATCAACCAGGTAAGACCTTCAGGCATCATTTATCCCCATTTCTGTAGTAATATCCTACCCTTAAGCTGTGTTATTTTGGACAGTGGTCTTTCCCTCTTGAGTAGCTAGGCCAACAGCCTTCCCATCGTATCACCATCCCTGTAAAGCATCTGCCTATTTTGTGTACCCAATGCACTCCAAATGACATCTAATCTTCTCCTCACATCTGTAATAGCCCACAACCCCATCACTTCTCAAATCCCTGACCACTTATTCTCCTCTTAGGAGCACGTTAAACACTTCCCACTTATTTACAATATTCTTTCAGTTTTTTTCCAATTATCTTGAAAATATTGTTCCACAGCATCTCTAATGATGCCTGAAAATGATCAATCCAGGAGGGCTTTTGTTCTGAAGTGACATTTAGGAATTCTAGCTCTACTTCCCATGGCTTCATACACTATATGTAGTAGGGAGCGATCCAAAAGGAACCAGCTGAAATTGTTTGAGTTAGCATACTTATGTTGTTCCTCCTGTTTGACTAGCACATAATCTAGCCTACTGTATGTACTACGTGCAGCCGAGTAATAAGAGTCAACCCTGTCAGCAGGGTGTTGGTTTCTCCAGAGATCAATCAAATCCACCACTCTTATCTTTCTGTGGGGCTCTGGCATTCCTGGCTTTGTTGTGTCCATGAGAGGGGACATGTATTTCTTCCAGTCTACCACACAGTTCATGTCTTTTTCCCATATTATGGTCACACTTATAGTAGGACTATCGAAAAAAGTTTGAGGAACAGGTTATCATCTATGTTAGAGGTATAAGTATTCACCAAGCAAATGTGTGACCATCTAGGGCCCCAAATGCCAACGCATAGCGCCACCCTGGGTCTGTTCTGCAGTTCTTCGTCGGCTAATGACACCCCTGGCTATGCCCATATCAGCAACCAACTTAGACAGGCAGAATAAATACCTACTAATAACTGTCTACCGCACTCCTTCCAATGTTTCATCATCCCCCACACACTTCTAAATTCGTTTTTTGTAGTTGTACAATAGTATTGAAGAGTATACCATTATGTCTGTTATTATATTCATTAATGACTTTGAAATTCCATGTCATGATTTTCTTCTGGTCTCCCATTACTTTTTTCATGTTCTTATGCACTTTCTCTCTCTGGTTCTCTTTTCCATTTAGCTCTAATGACATACTTGACACACGCCCCTGCACTTTGTCACTTACCCTGACATAGGTGCTTCGCTCTGGTTCTGAACAGCCATCCAGATTTTTTTATGTTTCTTACCCGATTAAACTTTCCCTCCTCCACCCACAACCATGTCTCCAAACTAAAACAACTAAACTACAACTTGTATAACAGCTATTTCATGTCCTAATAATTTCTTGCAAGCTATCCACCCCCCAACATCCTCTCTACTTCTTGTATAACTTAATTCAATTAAAATAAACCTTACCCTAACAATATAACAGTGTGCTGTTAATCGCTCCTTTGGCCCCATCCCATAAGTGGCTCCAAGCCCATCAAATCCCTGAAAAGGCTCACCCAGTTCCTCTAGAGACAACTCAACTTTGTATCTTCCAGGTGTTTTTCTACATCCCTTGACCCACCCTAATTCAAACTGCTCTTTTCCACCATAATATATCCAGGGAAGCTGTAGGAATCTTAATTCATGCAAACTCTTATCACAATCATTTCATTTAGTACACGGGCTCAACAATCCCATTTAGGCTTATTGTCATTAGTTCTCTTGTACGTAACAACCCAATGTCACCCGCCTGTCTGTATTTTCCCAGCTTCCAAAGTCGCTGTCTACCTCGCAGTCTTCCAATATGTTCTCAATGTCTCGTTCCAAGGATACTAGGGTGTTGTCTTTCTTCAGCTATCTTCAGCCATCTGCCTCCTCCACAAACCACTGTGTCTATGTGCGGAGTGTGACTTTAGAACCAATGTTGGTCACAATGTGTTGCCCTTCTCAGAGTGAATACCTTCCTACTTTGGCCATTTAAACCTGGGATCTGCTTCTACTCTGCTTCCATTGCTTCCACATATCCAGTTAGTGCACACATTGTCCGGCATGTCAAAGAGAAAAGACTT
The DNA here is from genome assembly GCA_963921515.1 of Calotriton arnoldi. Taxonomy (NCBI): domain Eukaryota; kingdom Metazoa; phylum Chordata; class Amphibia; order Caudata; family Salamandridae; genus Calotriton; species Calotriton arnoldi. The sequence continues at coordinate 291,944 of CAWUFW010013196.1, forward strand.
GCCTTCTTGTATAGTCCTCAAGTTTGCCAGGTACATCAATATGTAATTTAGATTGAGGACTCCTAGCTTGTTTGACTCCTTTGATTTTCTAGGGAAAAAACATTTTTGGTATAGTCTGAGAAAATCATAATATTCTGATTTTCAAATAGTTGGGTACCTTCTTTTCTGAGATGAAGCAGAATAATGTAATTGACCAGCCTCTCAATGACAGCCCTGTCTTTGGGTGTGGGTTCTACTTGTACCACCTTTTATAGGGCAGAGGAGCAGGAGCGTGCTGTAGCTCTACTGTTTTGTATTGCTGTGTACTGATCTATTTTATTGCTCTGGGTGGACTAACTCGGTTTGTCTTTCCCAATACTTATCTCATTCCGGCCACGCAATGTCAAGTATCTCACAACGCTTCTTGTTACCAAGCTGATAGTCTGTCACTCAGTTTGGACCACTTCACTCGCAATATGCTCTGCCCTCTATATTTTCAGATAAGCTCACTTTGCCTAGCCACTGCTTTCCAGTGGCAATTAATTTCACACTTGCTGTGCTTTTGGGTTTCTACAATATCGTTTCCAGGCGCTGGCAATTATTCTAAGCGTACCCAACCAGTCTGTGGAGCACTGTCTTCCACGTTCACTGTTCACTTACACCTTCTGAAAGCTTGTTTTTTACACCAGAGTATGCGGCATTGAGTCACTTAAAAGTAGACTATTTGCATTTTCCACTTTGGGGTTCCTGACCCTGTTGTAACTCAGGCAGACCATATTCCACCCTCAACACTCCCTTCAACTGCCAGCGTTTTCAGTCGATGGACCATGCACGGAGCAACGTGAACAAGCCTCTCCGTGCCCAGAAGCTAGTTGCATGCTCCAAGGGTCCTCCAGTTTCATTGCTCCTGGAAGTCTCTAATTCTGTCCATCGGCTCTCACGTTGCATCTCTATGCCAGCCTCCCATTTATTTTTATGTCGGCAACCCAGGTCCTCTCTCAGGCAGCTCCCCTGCCCAGTTCATCTGTCTTTTGAATCAGGTTTTGTGCTGCCCTTGATGTCTACCTCTCTTGCCCCCTTCTCACCAGCAGCCGCTTGTATCACAACAATAAGGCCTCCAGCCACAAAGGTCATGCTCAGGGCTGCCGGCCACCATCTCATTCAGCTGCACCACCTCACCTTTGCTCCGAGATGTTAACCGGGTGGCCGCCATCTTGGGATGTTGTGGCCATCTGTTCTCTCTCCGCTCACTGGCATGCCACTTCAGCAAGCCCTGGGTCTGGCTTCTTCACTTGGAGTGTTCTCCACTCAACAGCAGCTTTTTTTCATCGTCTACAGCTTCTCGCTTACAAGCCCTAACTGTCCACAATAAATTCAAGCTAAGTGTTTCAACTCGTCCATCTTTACCTTGATCCTGCTCATGAGTGGGACTCCTCTGCTTGTCTCGATTTCTTTTACTTTTCCTCGGCGTTTTTCTTTTTAAAAAAAAATCTTTTCACCCAGTCTTATCACCTAGTAATTACCAGGAGTGATAAAGATGACTTGTATAGTTTTTTCTCTTCAGTTTCAGTGTGGTATGACAGATGATACATTTGTTTTACATTTCAGCAGGACAAAGGGCCTGGTATATATCAGAAGGTGTAGATTTTGGTACAGTAAGCACCGAGGCCTGCATGTTATTCCCTCAAATGGCACAATATCCAATAATTATTGTAACCAATAAATTCTGAACACCTTGGGGATAGATTTTTTTCACAAGCAATAATTATTGCATCTAACCGGGCATACTCGTTATAAGGTTCTATATATTTTTTCACATTCATTCTATATTTAAAAACCTGATGCAACACTTTAGATCACAGGCAATACTTTATAAATTTTAACCGATATCTGCATTTGCCAACAAAATACAATGATTTATTTATTGGCCTGGGAGGATTTATAAATGTACACCAGATGTCAAAATCTTTTTGAATTTTAGGGGATGCAAAAGTTGTAGATGAGAGTTTTCCGTGTTTCTGATGGTGTTGCAAGCTGACAACTACTTTGCTGCCTTTTCTGCCAGCTACCCTGATTAATGTGGATCTTTCACCAATTTTCCAACTCCGTGAATTCTATGGCAGGACCAGATGAAAGGATTATAATACATTTTTAGTTTTCTAACTGGGAGTAGCAGCTGTTCAGTAACAGGTTGTATCAATACAAACAAACAAAACAATCAATTTCATCAAAGCTACAAAATATCACATGATGAAAGTCACCTATCAAGTTCCAGTGCCATCTATTATTCCTTTCATTGTCGGGATATCTGTGCACGTTTGTGCCGGTGCTTTAAAAAAATCAACATTATATTGTTGAAGCATATGTGCCTCTTTGGTCTCTTTGAACACCCAAAGCAACTATAGGTTTTTTGGCACATTCAGGGGTATGTATTGGTGCAAACACTGCAACAATATCTCATTGCAGCCGGAAGATTTAATGAAATGTGTGGATATTTAAATTTTTCAAACAAATTTTCTCAATATTTTGCTGCCATTTCTCAAATTAACAAAAATAAATCCGAGAATATTACCCAAGGAAATGTTGCCCTGCATGTCTGGAGTCTGGCAATACCACAGATGTGCGGCTTTTCTGATTGAGTGTAGTGTACACAATCGATTATGGAATATTAACGCAGATCAGAAAATCGTGTCAAAATCACTGTTAATGGTGCAATGTTAATTTTTTTACCTTTTCAGTTCAGAAGTTTTTATTGGATTTTTAAACAACAATAAATTGTCACGGTACACATTGAAGTTCACAAAGAAACCATAAATATAGTGCATGAAGTAAGCATCAAATTATGCATCTGTCATATCTCACTGAAACTGAAGAGAAAAAAGCATACAAGTCATACTGAGATAAAGCATATATACAAATTGCAGCAAAGATGTTTTCTAGAAATTATTTTGATTAAAACTTCATAAGAAGGTTTAATATTTTAGAAAAAAATTGTGTACCTTTATACTTTTGACAAAAACAGCAGAACAAATTGTGAACAGAAGGGAGGGACATATAAAGATAGAGAGGGAAAAAGAGGGGAAAAGAGGAGACAAGCTATGGAACAACCTTGCATGATTTTTAAATGTGAAATGATGGCGTCTACTTTAAAATACACAAGAATTTAGGCATATGGCAAACCGGTAATGAAGGATGCTTGCAAGAGTATAGGCTTTAAGGTGGTTTGTTTTTCTAAAGCTAGGTATCAAGTGCATCCCATAGTTTCCTGGAGGAAGAGATAGCATGATATTTTATAAAGCTAGAATTATCTGCACTTCTAACAAAACATAACCATGCCCACCATTTCTGAAATGATACTTTTAAAGAACTCTTCAATTCAGAAAGAATCAGTTTGGGACCTACAGCAAGCATCAGATCGATCAGTGAACAGTCTGTCGGGGAGAATGTATTGACTGTCTAGATGCATAAACCCCTAAAAGCGCAGTCATAGCATCGATGTTAAAGTGATACCCAAAGACCTTTTGTATTGTATGTTGGATCTGTTGCCATGTAGGGTGTATATATGTGCAATCAAATAGCATGTGTACAACGTCACCAGTTTCGAGTTTGCAATTTCAACATTCGTTTCAGATAGATCTAAATTATAAATCTTCAAGAAAGTTCAATAAACATTGTGTAACATGCAAATTCTCATTTGAGATAAGGCAGGAGTAATTTTCTCTTTAAAGGGGAGTTCCATATGTTGGGCCACGTAGATACAGGAAAGTCCAAATCAAATTAAAATCTTTTGATTGTGTGCCAAGAGTGAATAGTTGCCTTTGTTAATGAAGGGCAAAGTTTCTTTAGGAATTTAAAAACCCTTGATGCAGTGTGGCCCTATTTGGAAAAATTGGTTAAAGGGCGAGGTAGTTGGGGGGGCGTGGCTTCGCGAGCCAAGATGGCGGTCGCACCTGGAGTGTGCTCCCGGACCCCTCCGCTATCCGCCCGTAATCCGCCCGTTCCAGGACCCATCCTACCTTGAATCTTGCTGCCGCTGCCTTGCTGTACCCCTGGCAGGGATCCTGGCCATGGGGAGTCCGGGGACCCGGTGTTTCACCGCACTCGGCAGGCCTGCCGGGTGCCCTCCTCTAAGATGGCGGCATCCTTGTTCTGAACCGGGATCCCTGCGTTCCTCGGGCCGGGCTCCCGCGGCCCATTCCCGGACTTCCGTGCTGGCGGAGCTGACCCCTGAGGCTGCGACTTGTGGAGAACTGTGGGTTCCCCCGGCGAGACGCCCACCTCGTTCTCGTTCTCCCCCCCCCCCCCCCGCCGGCTGGGATTCCACCGCTGCCGATGGTTCCTGCCTGCCGGTGCTGGGGCTGGCGCACCTAAACAGAGGCTGAGGCCGCTGGCTGTGGCTATCGGAGGCATCTGCGGCGGTGACCCGGCTCCCCTGCGGCGTTGCCGCGGTGCCGGCTGCCATTTCCGGGCGGCGGGAGACCGGGATCGGCGGCGGCTGGGGCCCGGCTACCGCTCTCTGGGCCGTGTGATCGGAAGTCCGACGCGGTGAGTGATGGAGGCGAGGGGGGGGGCTGGGACTGAGTTGTGAGAGGGCCCCCCCGCACGCACAGACTGCCGCTTTGGGAGTGACCTAGGCCTTAGGAGCTGCGCATTGGGATTTGGCCCGCTGCTTCCCCCCAACCTGCTGTGACCTGCTGCGGCTGTGCCGGCCTAACAAGCTCCTGGAGCTGCTTCTGTGCCACTCCCTTGGGACCCTGATCATCCTTCTGACGACACAAAGCCCTGAGCCGAGTGGGCCCGACCGTGCCATCGGGCGGCGCGAGATCCCTGGGAGGGGCCCTCTGTCAACCCCCTGCTCCAACTCGCCTCGATATCTCCGGTGCTGTCTTTGGGCCCTCTGCTGATGCGGCGACTCTCCTGTTGCCCTTGCTGCCCTTAGATTTGAGCTGCGGCTGTGCTGTCTCCCGGGTGCTGTGGCGCGGGGGGAGTGGGTGCCCGGCCGCATCCATCGAGCGGCGTGAGGTCCTAGGCGGGGCCTCCCCCGCCCCTCCCCCCTGCCCCTCCGCGTTGCTTTTGCCTCCTACTGCGTCGCCTCTGGTTGGGAGTGCGCCCTGGAGAGGAGGACTCGGCTGCACGTAGCAGACGCCGTGGGGTCCTGGATGGAGCCTCCTCTGCCATCCCCCTGCTCCCGAACTGTTCTTGAGGCACCTGGAGTAATCTGTGGATCCTGGTGCGGAGGCCCTGCTGCGGACCCTGGGGTCGGTCCTCTGTGCTGTTGCTTCCGGCGTGGGGTCTCGCCAGGAGAGGTGGAACCGGCCGCGTGTACCGAGCGGCGTGAGGTATTGAAAGGACCTCCTTCACTGCCCCCTGCGGCTGTCTTGCTCTGAGGCCTCCGAGGCTGGCCGTGGGCCCCCGCTGCTGAGACCGTTGTGGGAGGTACGTCTGGGCCTCCTGCCCTGTTGGGTGGCGGCCAGGGGTCGCGACAAGCCTACCAAAACCCCTGCTACCCAGACTAAAATGGATCGTTTCACCACCACGGACTCCGGGGCGACTGGGGAAGGAGCGGATAAGGATGTCCCACCTGCTGCGGACCTCTCTACCATCCTTCAAGCTATTCATGCCTCACAGTCCTCTGTGGAGGGCAAGATTGCTGAGGTCCGGGTGGATGTAACTCAAGGAACAGGTCGCTCATCTCCAATCTCACACCCAGGAGCTGCACCGGCGAGCAGAGGATGCAGAAAACAGGTCCCGCCGCAACAACCTTCGCCTGGTGGGATTTCCGGAGGGGGCGGAACAAGGCCATACGGCGGACTTTGTGGAGAAGTGGCTGCGCTCCTGGATCCCCGAGGGCTCCCTCTCCCCGTGGTTCGCGATCGAGCGGGCGCACCGCTCCCTTGCTCCTAAGCCGCCCCCGGGGGCACCCCCCAGGCCTGTCATAATGCGAATCCTCAATTTTAAGGACCGTGACTCTGTCCTGGCCGAGGCTCGCAAGCAGCAACACCTCAAATACGACAATCATGCAATCATGATCTTCCCTGACTACACTCGTGAGGTCCAGGGTCAGCGCCGCTCGTTTAGGGAGGTCAAGCAGAATCTCCGCGCTCTTAACATACAGTACAGGCTCCTCTTCCCGGCACGCTTGCGAGTGGTGTTTTCCAACCAGACTCTGTTCTTTGACACCCCTAAGGAGGCTTGGACTTGGGCTACAGAGGAGCGCCCCCTACGAGACAGTGACCGCAATTCATCACCTAGGGGTGCGGCTGGCGGAGGCGTTAGACAAGAGACTACTGCCCCCCGGCCTCAGCGCAACCGCTCACGTAGGCGCCGTGGCCAGAGGCGGGCCCGCTCGGATTCCCCGCTGGGCCCCGCTCGTCAGCCGACGACGCCCTCTGGAGACCCCCTGGTCGTGGGGCGGTCTGGCTCCTCTGGCCGCCTGGACCCTGGGGGTGCTTCGCCTTGACCATCGCTGTTGGACCTACCGGATACAGATCTCTCACGTAGCCCGACGCTTCTCACGGGGCCCGCATGAGTCTGTCTCTGCCTGCCGGGCATGGCTCCGCAGCCTGAGGCAGCACATCGGCTCACCACTACTTCAATTCCCAACGGACTTGATTCTGAACATCCTGATATGAGGAGGGGTCCTCCACGCTTCCCCATTCCCAAGCGTTCTAGTTTGGTCTTTTGTTAGTTTCTTACTGTTAGGGTGACAGATGCTTCCGTTCCTGAAGTATAGGGTGGGGGGTGGTGGGTGGGGGCGGGGGACCGTTGTCCCGAGTTTTATTGTTTGTTTTTCTTATTTTTGCACCAGCGCTTCTGCTTCGCTGTGAAACGACCATACAGTGATCGACATTGTGATTCTATGTCTGTTACCCCACACACTTGTACTACCACGCTCCCTGCCCGTGCCGGGTGCTCGACTGCTTGCCCAGCATCCCCATGCCTGACGATCGTTCCGAATTGACATCACTTCATGTTATGTCCTGGAATGTTAATGGCCTCTTAGATAAGGTCAAGCGCACTGCGGTCCTGCGTTATGCCCAGCGACACAATGTAGACATATTGCTGCTTCAGGAGACCCACCTAGTAGGCAACCACTGTCCCTTTCTGGCGCGCTATGGCTACGGTGGGATTTGGCACTCTGGTTTTACCCATGGATCTCGGGGGGTGGCGGTCCTGATGCGCCGCGCTCTTCCATTTGTGGTGTGTAAAGTAGTACATGATACGGGAGGCTGCTTTGTTATTCTGGAAGGGAACATTGGGACCAATCCCTGAATTTGGTCGCTGTGTATTCCCCCCCTCTGCTGTCTTCCACACTCCCGCGTCTGCTCTGCCCTGCCCCCGGGGACGACTGTTGTTGGGGGGGGGGGGGTACTTCAATGCGGTTATGGATCCGGGCCTTCATTCTGCCGCGGTCCCTTCCGCCTCTCGGGTTTCCCAATCCCCGCTCCTTTCGAACTGGGCTGCGACTCTGGGCCTCGGAGACGCCTGGCGACTCTGGCACCCGACTACTCGTATGTTCACTCACACATCGGCTTCCCATCACACACATGCCAGACTGGACTATCTCTTCCTTCCGGCCCTGGACTGTCGGTCAATCCAGGCCATAACCATCCTTCCCAGGGGCCTATCGGATCACTCCCCAGTCTCTATGCAGCTGGGTAGCCTCCTGGCGTCTTCGCGCCCGATTTGGCGGCTAAACGCCTGGTTTCTCCAAGACAAGGTCTTCCGGAACCACTAAGGGGACGAACTGCGTCAATACTTCGCCACTAATCAGGGCTCGGTCTCATCTCCTGGTACTCTATGGGAGGACAGTAAGGTCACCATCCGTGGCTTTGCCAAGGGCCAACTCAAACTCCAACGCGCGAAACAGGAGGCCCGGCTCACACTCCTGGAGGCCCAGGCTGCCCAGTTGGAGGCCCACCCGCCAGGAGAGAGAACAGAGGCCCAGGATCGGAAACTAACGTTTCTGAGGGACGAGATCAAACAGGCCTCCATGGAGTCCGCTAAGCTGCTATGGAGATCCTCCGTGGCGCGAGTGTATGGATGGGGAGATAAAAATGGGAAGCTCCTGCACCGCTTAGCCACTTATCCTATGGCTAACCGTATTATCCCTGAAGTGACTGACTCCCACGGGGAGACCCATCAGACCCCCACGGCGGTGACCCAGTGCTTTGCCTCGTATTATGCCTCTCTATACTCTGCCCAGCCTCCAGGCCTCACACTCTCGGAGCTTCTCCGGCGTGAGAAAGGTTCCCCCTTCCGCGGCTCAGTGACACTGAGGTGGAGGACCTGGATCTCCCGATTGCTCCGGAAGAAATTAACGATGCTATCTCCCGCATGGCGGCCGGTAAGACACTGGGACCAGACGGACTCCCGCAGGAATTTTACGCATCCTACCGGGACACGCTGGTTCCCCACCTCCTAGCAATGTATCACAAGGCGGCCGACCGCGGATCCTTTCGTCCTGAAACAGACCTGGCCACTATCGTAGTGATTCCCAAGTCTCAGCCTCCTTTGGTCCACTGCTCCGATTATTGCCCCATCTCCCTCATTAATTCGGAACTCAAAATATTTGCCTCAGTCCTGGCAAACCGCATACGCCCTTACTTGGATAAGTTGGTCCAGATGGACCAATGTGGATTCATGCCCTCCCGGGGAACCAGGCACTGCCTCAGACGGCTCCACCTCGCTTTGGCGAATCAACACCAACTGACCCCCTATCTCTCTCTGCTCCTCGTGGACTTTGAGAAAGCATTTGATTCAGTTGATTGGCAATATCTGGAAGCCGTGTTGTCGGAGATGGGATTTGGGACCCCCTTTCGTAACCTGGTCAAGACACTTTATTGCAAGCCGCGAGCCCAGGTGATGGTCAATGGCGCCCTTTCACGCCCCTTCCCCATTGGAAGGGGCACGAGGCAGGGTTGCCCCCTTTCGCCCCTCCTTTTCGCGTTAGCGATAGAGCCCTTTGCTTCTCTTATCCGCACTGATCCGCTTCTCACGGGATGGCAGTGGCCCGGTCTGGCAGAGGACAAGATTGCCCTCTACGCTGATGACGTTCTGATCTTTTTGTTAGACCCAGGTCGGTCAGGACCTCGATGTCTCCGAGCCCTGCGCCTCTTTGAGCGAGTCTCCGGCCTCCGCTTGAACGCAGTCAAGTCGGTCCTGGTCCCCCTCCATCTATCGAGAGAGTGTTTTGATTGGCAGTCCTCGATCCCTCTTCGGCGACAGTCGTTCAAGTATTTGGGGATCTGGGTGGCCCTCCTTCCCGATCTCGCCTGGTCTCTCAACGTCACTCCTCTGGTGAAACGGGTTCGTGCTGATCTCCTTCGATGGCAAACGCTGCCACTAAACCCTATGGGCAGAATAGCCCTTTTTAAGATGATGGTCCTGCCCCGTTTTCTCTATATGCTCCAGAACACACCCCTCTCCTTCTCACGGTCCTGGTTCCGGGAGATGGATGGTTTGGCCACTAAATTCCTGTGGGGTGGTCGGAGACCGAGGTTGGCCCTCACCCAGTGCAGGATTCCGCCCTTTGACGGTGGATTGGGTATGACGAACCTGTATTTATATTATTTGGCGACTAGGCTCCTCACCGTGCATGACTGGTTTAATGGTGGCTGGTCGGACCCGGCCTACCGCCTAGAGCTACATAATTTGGGTTTCTCCAATATTCAGGGGATGCTCTACGGAACAGCTGTCTCCCATTCTCTGCCTGAGGTCACAAGCGGAGAGCTTTTGGCCTGGCGGGCCTCCCTGCGCCACACCCACTGGTCGGGCAAACTCACCCAATATACTCCTTTGTGGTGCGGAACGTGGCTCAGGGACGTCACCGCTCTTTCTGGATTCAGAGCCTGGGACCTCATCGGGATTTCACAGCTTGGGGATGTTTGGAGCGGGAGCCACATACGCGATTTCCCAGACTTGCAGGCCCGGTTCTCCCTCCACACCTCCCAGTTTTACCGTTACCTACAGCTGTGCCACGCCCTCCACGCCCACATCTCAGAGGGGACCTCCTTACCCGAGTATAGCCCTCCTGAAGCCCAGGTCATGACTGGCAATCTGGGGAAAGGGGGGATTTCCCGCATTTATCGTTCCCTCACGAATAACACCCCCAACTCCCTCTCCCATCTCCGGGATAAGTGGGAGGGTTGGCTTGGCTCCCTAGATGACGCTGATTGGAGGGATGCGCTGATGGCCCCCAAAACAGTTACAGCTTCAGCGCGGCTCCGATTAGTTCAAGTATACTACTTACACGCGGCCTACCTCACGCCATTGCGTCTTCATCGCGCTGGGCTCCGACCTGATGCTTCCTGTCCAAGCTGTAGCTGCCCCCAGGCTGACTTATCACATGGTATGGCTCTGTCCTACAATCACGCGCTACTGGGAGTTAGTGACAGGAGAACTGACGGAGGTCCTGGGCTCGGAGGTCCCCTTGAGCCCGATGGCCATACTTCTGGGTGTTACCGAGGGTTTGGATGGGACCAGAGCCGAGAAGCTTTGTTTAACTATGGCATTGATGGTGGCTAAACGGGATATTGCAGCTCTCTGGTTGGACCCGACAGCTCCTTCCATGGCGCGATGGCGCAGAGGGGTAGATTGGTGCGCAGCGCAGGAGCGACCAATGTATGCGGTCCGAGGCTGTCCCAAAAATTTTCGAAGAGTGTGGGGCAAATGGGTCGGGTGGTAGACGACTGAACATTCCTGATGATCACCTATGGACTTGGGTGCGGACAATGTTGCTTGCTACTCATATGCGGATTAGTGTATGCTGGGGTATTATTTACTTTTTGTCACTGTTATGCAATGATCACTGTGCTAAGAGCTGGTATTGCTTTCCTTTGCTGCAATTTGTTAAATCAATAAACTTGATTATCAAAGAAAGGCGAGGTAGTTCAGGTGAATCCAGTGTACCCAATTTTCTAATTGCCACCTTAAGTTTCAAAAAGGTAAAAAAAAGTCTGTATTCAACAGATTATATTTAAGTTGCAGGTCGGCAAAGAGAGAGGATTAGCTTGATCTCCTAAATCTTTAATTAAAGTGATCCACTTTTAGCCCAATAATTTCAAATATTCTCACGATTATCAAATCGTATATGTTTTTTGACCCAAACAGAAATCATATCAGATTTCAACATTGTTTTTCGGAGTTTTTTGTATAGCGTGCAAAGCGTATCTATTGTGTCCTGTATAATAATGGTATGATGCAGAAATATGGGGCTTTGTCATCCTGGCTTCTCTGACCAGATCTGAGAATAGGTTTTTGAGAAGCATAGCTCACCTTCCAGCCAGCACCCCATTGATGCTTGAGATGGGTAGAAAGCCACTAGCTGACAAAGCCAGACTCCGTCCTCTGTTGTTCTGGAGAAAGATATGGTCTGAACTAGTACATTATAAAATGGCCTTAGAGGGCGTGATGGAGGCTGACACGTTAACCAAATCCCTTGGCTTCGCCAGATCAAGAAGCTATCTACTATTGGTCTCGGAACCCTTTGTAACAACCCATTTTCCACACCGGCTCCGTCAGCAGTGACACTGAAAACACATTATTGGCTGTGGGTTAGACATCGGAGGCTGAATTAGCTACCAGTTACTCTGTGACGGGAAAATTCCTAGACTTCAAATGTAGTTCCCATTTGGATCCCTATTGGGATGCGATTACTGCTCCTTTGGATAGGAAAGTTTATTTCCAACTTAGGGTTGGCGCGTTCCTGCTAAAAACATTCACTAACAAATGGGCTTTAGGCGGAGAAGTCACGTGACCGACTTGCAAAAGCTTTCCAGAAACCATTGGACATGTTCTTTTTGTCTGCCAGGGCTATGCTGGCCCTTGTCACTGATGGATTAAATCACTATGCAGACATTTAGGGACTTGTATCAGCTACACTGCCCTCAGGATTCTCAGCTCAGACCCCAAACTAACTTATGCTTGTGCCATTGCCAAGTTTCTGGGCTAAATCTGGGTCACCAGAGCAAGAATCATAGCTGAGCACCCATGGTTTTAAAGTTGTTCCTGCTGATTGATGTGTGCCCTAAAAACCTCTTATGCGAAGTATGTGTGTACACTCTGTATTGAGTGGCCGGGACTTTGTCTCTTCTTGTGTACATATCTCTAATGAAATGTCACCTCGAGGTTCCCTGCCTTTTGGGCAATCTTGATTCATGTACTTTGAGCTCTGTGAGCCCATAACTTGTATTTTAACCTGTCTTTGATAAGCTTTTTTATTTATTATATATGTCTGTCTTACAACCATGTTGTACTTAATCATCCCTCTTCACTCAGTCTAATTCATTAATAATGGAATTATTGACGGGAAAGTGCTGTCTTTATTTGTTTTAATGTTTTGTGAACATCTCTTGAATGCTGCGATGCTAAGGCTCCCATTTATTGAAATTATTATGTGACACTTTGTATCTTTGCTATATGTATTTTATCTTGTACTAGCTTTTATGACTTATGACATTGTCGAATAACGCTTATCAAAATGGAATAATGGTAGAGTTCTAGATTAAGTTGACTAATGGTGAGAATTGTGAGTAGAGCACATCGGGGAAGGGGTGATGATATAACTTTCTCTACAGAAAGCCAAATAAGTAAGTTGAAGTGTGGTGACGTGAACCACCAGGCGTCCTGTCTGGACAAGAAAGTCAATTGGTATCTGTGGTAATCTGGAAATTTAACACCTCCTTCTGTGTTTTTCCAGCCCAGGTTTAAGTAGCAAAAATCTAGTTTTCAAAAAAAATTTCATAGGAAGTCTCGGGATAAAGCATCTATGCTTTTGTAGAAACTTTAAGGGAATTTAAAGGGGAGCATATTAAACAGAAAGATAATTAGTGGTATTATCGTCATTTTGATTGTTTCTTATCTTCCCCAATAAGTAATACATTTTGGGGACCAATGTGTGAGCAATTTATTAACTTTGGATACTTTGTTTTCATTCAGTGTTATAGTTTCTTTAAGATCCCTTCCAAAACAGACGCCTACATATTTCAGAGCTTTGCCTTGCCATTTAAGGCCTGTATTTTAGATAGATGAAGGCAAACAAATGTTTAAAAGAAAAACGGCAGTATTTCCTTTATGAAGGGAGTGGCCTGAAACACCTGTATAATCTTATATTGTTGTTAAAATGAAACAGATGGAACTATCGGCCTTGCCAGTGAAAATCAAAACATCGTAGCGTAGGCTGCCACCTTTTGTGGCTCAGAGCGGAAGGGAATACCTACAATAATATTGTTGGTGCATATAGACTCAAGAAGGGGCTCAATGGCTGGTACAAACAAGAGAGGAGACAGGGGGCTTCAATGTTAATGACTTCAATGTGCAACCGTTTATTCTAACCTCTGCTTTTAGGATGGAGTAAAGTGCAAATGACATCCTGATAAAATCATCCCCTAAATTGAATTTCTGTAGAGTGGCTCTCAAACAAATCCATGATACCTTGTCAAAGGCCTTCTCGGCATATAGGGCTATAGCAGCAGCGGAAGAGTTGAGTAATTTGACCCTTTTCCATAGCATGACATAGTATCCTTATACTGTCACATGCTAACCTTCCCTTTAGGATGATTGAGAACCTTTTCCAGTCTGGAGGCAAGGACTTTGGCATATAGTTTACAATTGTTTTTACACAGGAACAGTGGTCCCTCACATCAATAAATTACGGTTGTGATTCACATAGAGATACGATGTCTATGATAATATATCAAAATTAGATATAATGGTTTATTCTGAAAATTACAGAGGAAGACAAATAAGTGGGACAATTAACAAGAGAAAATTAGAGTAAAACAAGAACAGGCATTTACATATGGTGGCGGAGAGACAAATGTAGTTATTTAGGCCACAGAACATACATAATGGCACCATAGCACAGAATAATAGCAACAGAAATATATATTTGTGTCAAGGTGCTGGAGTCGACGACGTTTCGATCCCAAAGCAAGATACTGGGATCATCATCAGGACATGACAATAATGCCTGAGAAAGATACCTGTAAGCGGGAAAAGAGAAAAAAGAAAAAGGAGAGAAAAAGGAAGATAAGGAAAATTATTAAAATAGGCACTAACTGATGGGGCATTGCCGGTGAGCCATGCATAGGTGATGAGCATGCTCCTAGGTGTTTATTGGTGACCAAAAAAACCTTTAAGATGAAATGGTGATGTCCAAATACACATTATAGCTCCATGGAGAGTGACTCTGCCTGTAATCAGGCAGTGATGTATGAGCTGACGGGCGTGAAGGAAGCAAAAAATGGTAACAGTGCATAAATTGATTGTGCAGAATGACCAGGGTGGGTGGAGCTTTATGGTATAATGGAAGGGAATCCTGGTATAGGAGAATTCCGGCTGGTTCTGCGTGGGATAAGAAGAAGGGGTAGGCAAATTGGGACGCTCTATTCCCAATGTAAATAACTCTACCTGAAGGGTTGGGGCTAACCCATGGCACAATAGTTGCGCAAACAAGGTTGTTGCATTAATCGTTATCAATCGGCGCCCGGTTGGGTGCTACGGCAAGCCTGTCGGAGAGTCAGAGGCGATGTGGGGTCCGGATGGGCCGGGTTCCGGGCGGCGTGGAGTCCAAGTGGACCGGATTTCTGGTATAGAGGAAACCGAGAGAAGGAACCAAATTGAAGGGAAATTCGAATCGGGGAGCAGTACGGATTGAGAACGCATGTGCGCTTACCTGGGAAGGGCCGATAAGCTGATGACCAGAGTCGGTTCCAGCATCTATCCCTTGCATCAGAGTATGGGGAGATGCTATGCGAGGTCAGGGCGACCAAGCATAATGACGTGCATATTTTCGTGATCGCGTGTGTGGGCGGTGCATAAACCATTCACTCCACGTTCTGAAAGGTGGCGTAGTATCGCGGCCACATTAGAAGGATAAGGTAAGGCAAGTAATGACAGATGACAGTATGGAAGTGTAAAGCAAAGAAGCATCCGTTATCAGAGATCGGTGTCAATAAACAATCATGATGAAAATTAACTAGTTCCTTCCAAGGAGCCAATTGCGGAATAGAAGGATAAGATCACATATTTCGCAATAAAAAATCATAACGAGAGTTAACTGGTTCCTTCTAAAGAGAGAAGTGCGGAATAGAAGGGTAGGATCACATATTTTGCAATGAAGCCTAGCCACATATTACAAGTGAAGCAAAAATAAACATATGGTTCGAGTTTGTGCCAATTACTTCAAATCTAGTCACTGTACATGGCCAGGTTATCAAGCCGTATATATTCAGTTCATGCTAAAGAGGCCCAATCCTCCATTCGGTTCAACCCCGTGTACTGACTCTTAGTACGAAGAATCCATTTGAGTTCCTCCTTGTAAAATCTGGCTTATGTCGGCACCTTTGGGTGGTGGTTTTACCATGGTGATGATTTGCCATCAAATGTTGTCCTCCAAGTGTCCTTTTTCAGAGAAATGTGGTCAACGAGCGGTGCATTTGGTACTTTGCAGTGGAGACGGCTTTGATGTTGGCAGATACGAATCCGTATTTTCTGGGTGTTTTGTCCAATGTAGATTAGGTTGCAGGGACAAAAAATGGCATAGATCACATTTATTGCATTACAGTTGGAAAACTGTTTAAGAACAAGGTTAATATCGCCAAATTGAATTCTTTGCTTTCAATGGTGAATTGCCAGGCAACGCAGTTACCACATTTGGAGTGTCCGACTAGCAGGGACAGTCCCGAAAGGTCATTGAGGGTCTGTGATGTCATTTTGAGTGGAAGGCTGGCTCTGACTAGATGGTCCTCAATATTTCTATTTTTGAGAAATGCGAAGAGAGGGCGCTCAAGATTGAGATCGCCTGCATTAAGTGCGGGCCAGTGTTTGAGGATACACTTTCTTACGTGGTTAGATACAGGTGAGAAGGTTGTCACGCATACTAATCGATTCTTGGTTTCCTTGGTCCTAGGTGTAAGGAGCGAGTCTCGTGGGCAGTACCATGCTCTCTTGATAGATTTACTAACTCATTTTCGTGGGTACCTTCTTGTGAGTAATCTCTCAGCCAGAATGTTGGCTTCACGAAAGTAGTCCTCTTTAAATGAGCAATTCCTTCTAATTTGAAGAAATTGTGAGAAAGGCAGTGAGTCCCTTAGGGCTCGGGGATTGTGGCTGTCATAGGCCAGAAGGGTGTTCCTCTCTGTAGGTTTGCGATAAAGAGTGGTAAACAATTTGCTGTCAACGTGTTTGATCAAAAGATCAAGGAAGGCAATGTCTGTCCTGCTATGCGTTAGCGTGAATCTCAATCTGTTGCAATTAATGTTAAGCCATTGGAGAAATTCCAATTAAAGTCATTTCAATAATTGTCATGCCATACCATATAGATATTGTTTATACAGCGTTTCCAAATATTTACGCTATTGAAGAAGGGGTTGGTGGGAGTCAGTATCTTGTTAGTCTCTCAGTCATCTATATAGATTACTGCAAAATCTGGGGCAAAAACCGCTCCCATTGATGTCCCCTTTACCTGTTGATACAATTGGCCATCGAATGAGAAGAAATTAAGTGTCAAGCAGATATTGAGTAAGTGTAATAGAAATGTAGTGGGAACCGCATGGGGGTGTGGTCTACTGTTGAGGATATTCTCAATGACAGCTAGGCCTTCAGCTTGGTGGATGTTAGTGTAGAGTGATTCAACGTCCAAAGTACAGAGAATGTACGTGTTCGGGTTGAAGGGGAAATGCTCCACTTGATTGATCATATCCATGCTGTCTTTGATGTAGCAACATGTCTTGGGAACAAAGTCTTTTATGAATAAAATCCACATATTGTCCGAGGGGCACCAGAATGACTGATATGATTGGTCGACCAGGAGGAGTTTCAGCATTCTTGTGTATTTTGGGGAGCGTGTAAATAACCAGTGTTCTGGGAAATTTGGTATTGACAAATAGGAATTCATTTTGTGTCAAAAAACCTTTGGTTTTGCCTACTTCTGTGATGCCTACGATGAGGTTCGGAATTTCGTGTGTGGGGTCCGTTGGCAATATATGGTAGTGGTCAGTGTTGTACAATTGTCTTAGGATCTCAGCTTTGTACAGATCAATATCTTGAACTACAATGCCACCACTTTATCGGCCGGTTTGATGACCAAAGCATGGTTAAATTTCAAGTTCGATAGGGCATGTTTTTCTTGTAATGAGAGGTTGTATGGGATTAAGGTAGGTGTCAGTTCAAGGCTAGAGATTTCTTTAAGGATCAGTTTCTCAAAGGTGTGCATTTCTGTGGGGAGACAACTGTGTGGGGGTGAAAAGGTAGATGGAGGGCGAAAGCTCATGGCAGCACTGCAAGGAGTGCTGGATTGTTTTGAAAAAAGGAATGTAAACAGATTTTGTGAAAAAAACGTAATAGTTCAGTTTGTAGTTCCAAAAAATTGGGTCGAAGAGTAGGGACAAAGGGCAGGCCTTTGCTCAATAAGGAAATTTCGTCCTCGGACAGAAGGTGAGTGGATAAATTAAATATGGGCACGGGCTGGAGATTGGTCATATTGGATGTGTTAGTCATATCAGGTGCGTATGTCATACTGGATGTGTTAGTTGTGGGTACTACCACTGGTAATACATCTGTCGGGTTTGTCGATCTCCTGGTGTACTGTACCACCGTTGGCGTTTTCTGCCTCGTCTCGTCGGTTGCCCTTGGCCTCTCCCTAAAAAAACTTGAATAGGTGTGTTGGTAAAGGAACTGGGACCCTCCCTTAGGTCAGAGTTATCTGATGAGTCTCTGGAAGTGTCAGAAAAGCCAACAATGGTATTTTGTTTGTTGTATCTACCCCACGGGCGTCCAAAGTTGGGATTGGTGTAGTTTACAATCAACATTTATGAGGGAAGTAGGACGGTAGTTCTTTATGTCTAATGGATGATTGCCTTCTTTCAGAATTATTACAATTGCTGTGTTAGAGGCCGAACCTTTAATGGTGTCTATTATCATATAATATAAAAAAAATAGTTCATGAACAGGGCATATTATTGATTCTGCAAATATTTTATAAAACTTGCTAGTAAACCCTGCTGGCCCAGGGGCTTTTCCCAGTTTCAAACTCAAAATAGCTAACAGTATTTCCACCAGTGATATGGGTTAGCTGAGATGGTGTTGTGATTCCTCATCTAAGGTCGGCAAAGAGATTTTGGACAGAAAGTCCTTGCAATTTTGAGAGTCAATAATGTTATTAGGTGTATATAAATTTTGGTAGCAGTTCCGAAATGCATCTAAAATGTCAGATGAAGATGTTACATTACGGATAAATGTATTGTTTATGGAAGGTATTGTTAATTTCTAGTTGCCAAATTTCAAGTAGTTAGCAAGATAACGACTTGCCTTACTTTTCTCAATCATTTTACGTGCTTTCTACAGAGAAACCCATTTGTGTGCTCCAGTACTTAAGAAGTTTCAGATCAGAAAGGGCAGAGGAGCATTTAGTGCGATTGAGTTTGAGTTCAAGATGTTCGATTTTAGCTTCTAGTTCATTTAATCGTCGATTATCCTTTTGGTTTTTGACGGTCATTAGGTTAATCATACTGTCTCTAATAATGGATCCAATGGCATTCCCAAAAAGTTCAGGTGATATGTCTTCTATGTTGTTTTCTCCTATAAAGTGTATTATATCATGTTGTACTGCTTGTTTCATGTCATCATTCTCTACAAAAATATAATTCATTCTCCATTGTGTAGTAGCTGGGGTTGGTATGCTAAAGCTCAGGTCCAGGGAGATAAAAGTGTGGTATAAAATCATTATAGGTTGTATTCTAGGAGAGGTAGATTTTTGAAGGAAGCAGTTCTGTATTAATAAGTAATCAATCATAAGGTTGTAAGTGGAATGGATATTTGCTTCCTGTAGGATTGTGAATCTTTCATATAACTATAAGATTATTAAAAAGTCCCATTTTAAATTCTCCAAAGAGGTGCCTTCTGCGCTTCCGACTCGACCCTCTCGAAAGCTTATTTCTCCCTTTTTTCTCCTTTTGGAGAACCTCTTTTGTGTTAAAATTGCCAGGTTATCCTGAGTGCTATTTGTGGAGAAGTCGGATAGAAGATCTTCGGTAGAGGATGAGGTTTTACGCGCGTTAGACTGATCTGACTCATCTGTCAGAGAATACAATTTCTCCCCCCAGTCCGGGGTCTTAGCCACAGCGCTGAATTTTGCCAAATTCTGAGCCTGCTTCTGAACATTCACCTCTGGGGAGCTAGAGATTTTTTCTCCAGAGGAGTTGATCATTTCTCATTTGGCCTCTCGGCTGAGCGCATCATTTGGCTGACTTTGAGTTTCTGACTAGTGCAATTATCCCATTTTTCTTATGGTGCTCTGGGGAAGCAAAACAGTCACTGATCTATGAATATTTGAATTTTAACGTTTATCTTGGTCCAATCCTGTCTCTTGGAGGAGAACAATATCTCCTTTTAGTATGTGACAGTAATCCGTTATCTTTTTTCGTTTAACAGGGTGATTGAGCTCCTTTGTATTCAGTGAGAGTATTTTTATTGACTGAGTATTACCAATACTCATGAGAACCAGTGTGCATATGGAACGAGTGTACTTTAGTTACTTTTGTCATGGAGGATACCAGTATATAATTCTGTCGCGGTGGTGTTGCCTGTCGTATACACCAAACTTGTTTAGGATTGCATATTCATGGGGCACTCCATGCCATGACAAAGAAAAGAGAGAAATATAGAAAAGGCATGGAAACAGAAAAGGAACAACATAAACGTAATAAAACAAAAACCCACCCATCCTACCCACAACAGCCCTCTGCCTCAATTCCCCACCCCTCGCAGAGAACATAGAGACTGGAGGCATCTCGAGAAGGCCCCCAATAAATAACCATCAAGGATTGATAACAGATGGCTACTTCAAGACACTCTATATTAGATTCTAAAGTCACGTTAAAGAAGAAAAGAATGAAGATATCTTGTAGGTGAGTGAAGTCGGTACAACAAAAACATGAAAGTAGACTTCTTCAGGACTTAAAGCACCCTCCCAACATAGATGATATGTGTTATACATCACATCTTGGAATATAATAAGAAACCTTGAAGGTATTTATACACAGGAGTAAAAAAATATTAGTCAGTTGGACCAGGCAATACGAACAGTGTATGACTAACATTAAGGAGACTTGAAGTAGATGACTGAGTCTTATGAAACACTTATCAATACATCTAGAGAAATGTTAAGACAAATTGCAAAATCCATGAGTATAGGCTCAAGGAACCATGTCAAAATGTCTTATATCTGTTAGGAACCTCTGAAGATTATCTGGATCATTGAAGACTCTGGGTTGGTCATTGAGGATTATTTCAAAACAATTTGGACCTATAAAAAAGTGTGGAATTGAGAGTGATTTCAGTTGGTGTCAAAGAGCTAGAAAGACTTTCCTACGTAGGACCATCTCTTTTGCATAATCCTGTGCTATGCCAATTTTAGCACCTTTCCAGATAATGAATTGGTGCTTTTTCACATATTTAAGTATTTCCTCCACCTGCTGGTATCTCAGGGGTTTAAAAATCATGGTTCTGGGATGCTTCTTGAATTTGGTCAATTCAGAGGTGGGTTTACCCGAATGGATTCTAAAAGCTCTCTTTATTTCAAAATCCTTATGTGAATGATAGATTCATTGCGGGGGGAATCCATGACACAAGGAATTCCATCCAGGAATTAATAGCATTTTCCACGTCTCTGGTTGCCCAAAGATTTTCAGGTTACCCCTACGATTGCGATTTTCCAGTTCCATGACATCCATGGAGAGAGATGAAAGTTTTGAGCACAGGTTATCATTAAGGTTTTGTGATTTTGTTCTCTCATCTTCCAAACGGCAAACTCATTATTCTGCCTCAGTAATCCTACAGGCTACATCATTGAAATCTCTCCTCAGACCCTAAATGTCTGTTTGCATGAGGTCTGTATTCATTTTGGTGCTTTGAGATAGATCGTATAGTGACGTTACTCTCCAGTTGGAATGGCCCGATTTGGGCTCGAGTTGCAATTCCGGCAGCAGAGGAGTAGATTTGGCCCATTTTTGACAAGTTTTCAGTTCCTTAGACTCATTTATCTCTTTGTCTTTGTTGTTAGCCACGATCCAGTCAAAGTTAAAAAACAGAGGAGATTAAATTGTGAGGTAAAGGAGGCAAAAATACAACGGAGGTATGCAATCACTAATGGTTCTTTTTCACAAAGTTAAAGCAGTATCAGAGTTAGCATTCACAAGTCTTTGGGAGATATCACCTTAAGAAGTATTGCCTATGTACTTGGAATTGGAGTCCTCGCATTAAGGGCTCTAGAGGCAAGAATAAGCATCCTACCAGTTATAGTATAGTTAGAAAACAACCGTATAATGGATGAGGAGAAGGGTCAGATAAGTAATCAATCTCTGTGTTCAGTGGAATCTTTGTTTGTCAGCAACCTTGTCCTAATATTTTTTGCCTGACCTTCATGCAACTTGTTCCGCAATGAAATGCTTTTTAGCTCCCCTCCCCACCCCCAAGTTTTAAAGGTACAACACTGCGAGAGGGAGAGAAAAGATGTGTTCCTATTCCCAACTGAGCAGTAATTATCAAAACAGGGAGACAAATTGCAATGTACAAGTGCCGTCTGCCATTATTTTGCCCGGCATGCTTTGTTGAGGAGCTGCAATAACTACCAGGCAGGAGCGCAGCGGAGTGAAAAATTCAGCTCCTCGTGGATCAGGTGAGCAAAGGAAGGAAGATCCCTCCTCAGCAGCTTGCTAATCATCCATCTGCCGGACAGAACACCTCCTAAAGTCACCTAATCTCAGACAGAGAGAGCGTCAGGCGGCCCATGTTGGATCAGCGCAAGCCACGCCCCCTCTGAAATGTTCATTTGATGACAGATATCAAAAGTAAGATTATATTGAATATATTAGCACTAGGTATTTTCTCATTCTGTATGACCCAAGGAACCTATTAGAGCAAACCAGACCTCCCTTGCTCTTAGTGCTAGGCCGTATGAACTCTTTGAACATAACATCTGTCACATTTTTAGTATTTCCCGTTCCCCCCCCCCCCCCAACATGGTACTTCTCTCCCATATCCCTCGAGCTGGAACATGTCCTTGCCAAGGCTTTACCACCAGCTTTGTTCCTCTATTACTCCTGAGTGCAAAGAGGACTAGAAATGCGTTTGTTTTGTATGGATCAGGGTGCCCACAGGAAATAAAGTAGACAGTATGATTATGGCTATTTTGGTATGCAACTGCAAGGGAAGTGGCAGTTTAGGCTATGTGAAATTTAATTGCAGGTCTCACCTCCAGGCTGTGTGAAAACCTACCACAACCATATAATATATTTTTAACATCTATACATCATAATGTTTTTATTGCAGAGTGGCCGGCCTTCTTCACAATGACTAGCTGGTTGGAGAGTATACTGATTATGACGTTTGTCATATTTTGGCATATTTTTTCTAAATGTAATTCTCTCAAGTCTCCATCGCATAGGAACGCATCCAAAAGAAATGACCTCCCTACCACCAGCTTTGTTCCTTTCACTTTTTTGATCATAGTGGTACCAGGCATGTATGGATTTTCTCTGAGGCCAGACTGTCCAAACGCAATAAACTAGGTGCCATGCATTTTGGAAATTTGGAAAGCAACTGAAAGCTAAATACCAGTTAAGTTAACCTGTCTTTTGGTTGCAGCTTTCACTCTCGGGCTGTATGAAAACATACCACAACCAAATAATTTCAACAGCAACACATCATAAGGTTACCATCACTGCTAACCAGACTGCCCTCTCCAGTACTGGCTGGCTGGCTGGGACAATGCAATGATCAAGACGTTTTGTCAGATTTTCAATGTTTTCCCCCCAAAATATAGTTGTTTCTTTCCGTCTTCCTCACACAGATACATATAGCTCGCAAGGCTTGATTAAAATCTGTGTTTCGCCAGTTCTCAGAGTATGGGGTTATCACACATGTGGAGTTTCCATAGTTTCAAACACGGATCCACACACTAGTCACCAGGGATTTTTTTTGATAAGGAGATTCCCTAGAGGATGTGTACAGTATTTGGGCACAGGATCGTCAGGCACCTGGGGAACCTACCGACCTCAGACATTTTTGAAAATTAGAGACAGAGAAATCCATGGCAATGTGGCCTGCATTTATTATGCAGAGCCCCTGCAAATGTCAAAGTATCGGTAAAAATGTTTTTAAAAGATGAAGATGGAAGAAACTGTAGATCAAGTCCTAACATGCAATGTCCCCAGACTTCTACAAATAAAAAGGTGTGTGAGTGGGCCAATTGCAAGAGATTGGGATAGGCCAAAATTGTCCCAAAATTGTCACCATTGAAAAACCACATCAGTACTTTATTGACCTCATATGGCCACATATTTCGCCTGTTCCTGTCAGTTAAGATAGGCCCTTCCACATATGTAAGGTACTGTTTTTATTGGCAGAAGTGTGACAGGTTGTAAGAGTTTTGCTGTTCCCCACGGTAAGCACCCTGTCCAAGTCGGGACCACAATCCTAGTCAGGGTAAGTCAGATACACACTATAAATTAACCTGTGCTGTTGTTTCCCGCCAGTGCATTCACCGCTGCAGGCCCGGGGCGCCCCCGCTGCCGCCCACTCCCCCCCCGTCATTACCCGGTACTGCGTGGCCCAGCGGTGCTCCCGCAACCAGCGGCGGCGGGACGGCCATGGCCGGCCGGTCACCTTCCACAAGTTTCCCAAGGACCCTGAGCTGCGCCAGAGATGGATGCTCGCGGTGCAGCACAACACGAAGCATGGAGACCTCTGGCAGCCCTCCTCGTATAGCGCCTTGTGCTCGCTGCACTTCACAGAGGAGTGCATGGACCGCACTGGGCAGACGGTGCACATCTGGAAGGGGGCAGTGCCAACCTTGTTTAACGAGCCGAAGCACGAGCAGAAAACTGTACCATCACCACAAGCGCCGCAGAATTCCCTAATGATTGCCGAACATACATCTGTTGGTGGCAGGGTCCTTACCAAGTGGAGACAGACACCATCACAGACCTCAAATGATGACTCTCTTGTGAAACGCTCGCCGGATTTATCTGCCAAATGTGGTGAAGACGTTCCACAAATGGAGGATACCAACACTTCCAGCACTCTTGGAAAAAGGGTCATCAAACGTCCTGTTATCTTAAAGGATTATATTTGTAACTGATGCTTTGTTTTGTTTGTAAAGGAGGAGATGTGTAGTGTTTCCTTCCTTTCCTTCCCTTGTGGGGATTCTCACGAGAACCCTCACGAGGGAAGCTCAGAGAATCTGTTATGTTAAGAATGTGCACGTTTTG
Organism: Calotriton arnoldi; assembly: GCA_963921515.1. NCBI lineage: Eukaryota > Metazoa > Chordata > Amphibia > Caudata > Salamandridae > Calotriton > Calotriton arnoldi. Next base: position 316,195 of record CAWUFW010013196.1, read on the forward strand.
AATATTTGTACTTGCCTCGGGCAGTTGCCAGTTGTTCCTGCTCCTGAAGGCTGCACGTTTACATGTCTGGTCGAAGTGCTTAATAAATCTTCAACTTCAAAAAAAATAAAAAATAAAATAACCTGTGCTCACCGTCTTGTAGCTTGGCACAAAGCAGGCAGGTGTAATTTAGGAGGCAATGTGTAAAGTATTTGTGCAACACTTAAAACAGTAAAACAGTAAAAATACCACACAAAAATAATCCAGGTTAAAAAAATATCGCTCAATTTAATGATCAAAACAAGACCAAAACAACAAAAATCCTATAAGTAGAACTGGAGTTATTAATTTTTAAAGAATACCTTGAAATATAATGCTTAGAAACATAAAGCGCCAACCTGGGCCATCTGGTCATGCTTGACCGGGTCAAATCAGAAAGTTCAGGCCGACCGTGATGGAGCGCAGGTTAGATACAAGGAGCAACCTTGTCCTGCTGAAAAAGTACCTTGGACGAAGAATGCGTGGACGTTGAGGACCCAATGCAAGCAACAGAGGAGGCAAGGCGTCTGTGTTGATCTCTTCGGATGCAGGCAATGTGTAGGTAATGCATCGGTGAACCCTTTACAATGAAGGCAATGTGTTGTCGAGCCGCGCACCCGGCGATGTCTTTGTCCTCAGCAGCAGTGGGGATACATTGGCGTCGAGGGGAGATGCTTAGGTTCCAACCGGCAGAACGACAGCGATGCATGGATTTTGCACAAAACATCCAGAAAACCCACTTCTAAGGGCCCAGGACTTGACTGGCACCAATTGGCAGAACAGGACTCACAGTTGGCAGAGTCCAGGGGCTGTAGAAGGGTTGTTGGAATACTTTGATATTCCTAAGACTTCAGAACAGGAGGCAAGCCAGCAAGCCCTTGGAGTCACTTTGATTCTGGGAATGTAGAGATGCAGTTCCAGTCCTTTTCACTCTCAGGCAAGGAGGGCAGCAGGACAGGCACAGCAAAACATGAGTCCAGTAGAGTGACAATCCTTTCAGCAGCACAAGATCTTCTTCCTGGCAGAATATCCTCAGGTCAAGAAGTGTTCTCAATTGTTAGTGGCAGGGGTCCAGTACTTATACCCAGTTGTGCCTTTGAAGTAGGGGAGACTTAAAAGAGAGGCCTTTGAAGTGCACAAAGTCCCTGCCTATCCTGCCCTGGCTCCAGACTCACGAAAGGGGGGTATGCAGCTCTTTTTGTGGGGACAGGCACATCCGGGACAGGTGCAAGTGTCAGCTCCTCCCTCCCATCCAGCCCAGGTTGACCCATCAGGATGTTAATGGCCCATCAAGATGTGGATGGTCCATCAGGCACACCTAAGCTCCCTTTGTGTTTGGCTGTCTAGAGGGAATGCACAATGCCCAGCTGTCACCCACCCCAGATGTGCATTCAGAGACAGGCAGAGGCACAGAATGATTAAAGTAAGAAAATGCCAACTTTCTAAAGCTTGTATTTTCAGACTTGCAGCTTAAAATCCAACTTTACCATTAGTTGCAATTTTAAATTATGAGTCCAGAGACACCAAACTCGAAATATCTATATTTTCTGAATTGGGAATTACACTTATAAAATGTAATTAGGTAAACCCAATGTTAACTTATGAGAGAGATGTGCCTTGCAGTAGTGAAAAACAAATGTAAGAGTTTTTCACTACCTGGACATGTAATAACTTAAAAGTAGAAGTCCAACTTTTTAAATACACTGCATCCTGCCTCTGGGGCTATCTAGGGCCTACCTTAAGGGTGATTTATATGTATAAAAGAAGGAAGGTTTGAGCCTGGCAAGAGGGTCAACTTACCAGGTCGACATGGCAGTTTAATACTGCACACACTGGCTATATAATGGCAGGCCTTTGATGTGTTTAAACAACTACGGAAGTGGGTGGCACAATCAGTGCTGCAGGCCCACTAGTAGCATTTAATTTACAGGCCCTGGGCACATGTAGTGTAATTTACTTGGGGCGTACAAGTAAATTAAGTGTGTCAATGGTAACCAATGTTACCATGTTTTAAACAGAGAGCACACGCACTTTAGCACTGGTCAGCAGTGGTAAAGAGCCCCAAATCCTAAAGCCATCAAAAATGAAGTCAGCAAAACAGGAGGTCAGGAGGGAAAAAAGTCAGGGGAAACCATGCCAAAGATGCCAGGTCTAAAACCCACACATTCCGGAACTTTCCATCATAAAAATATGAGGAAATTCTTCTTTAAAACATGCGCAGGAAATTCTGGGTAAGAAAAAGTGGTAGCATCCTCACAAGCCATACCACCCAGGATGCCTTCATGGGGCTAGTGTTCAGAAATGAGCCTAGGGAAATCTAGGGAATCCCACCAGCAGTGGGGCCTGGATGGTTTCCCTAGGTACTGTGTGATCCCAGGCCAAGACATGTGTTTCCGTGCACTAGCAACGAGCCGGGCACTGTGAGGATTTGTATGAGGGTAAGAAAAAATCCAAGGTCTACGTCCCGGCCAGAGTGTTGCGTGACTTTGACCGACTGAACACGGGTCGGCCCCGGATAGCACTATGGAAACTACATGCTCCCACTAGCAGGGGGGCTTGGCGGTCCCCAACATGGAGTTGTATTACCTGGCGGCGCAATTGCAGTGGGTGACGAAATGGTTGGTAGGCCTAGGCCTCGATGACACGGCTTCCACACAGCCGCCATGGTCCCAATCCCAGATATACCACTTGTTCCATCCCATTGCTCGTCCGCCACGCCCCTCACAGACCTGTATTGCCCTAGCACACCGTTGCTACAGGAGGAGCCTGTACCTCACCAGGAACACGGTCCCTTACGCCCCGCTGCTGCCGCTTCTGGGGACGCCCAGCGGAAGGGGGGCACCTCTAATGGGGCATAGGCTTGCTGGCATGCAGCAGACTTACATACTCTGGGCGATCTTTACGCCGAGGGCACCTTGATACCATTCGAGACCCTGGCGGAGGAATATGATCTACCAGCAGGCCAATTCTTGCTCCATAATTCCATTACGAGATCCGCTCTCTGCGGCGTGGGGCGACATTACCTCCGAGCCGGAGATGCATCTCCTGCTACAATACCTTCACGTCATGGAAAATGGGTCCCACATTGTACATTGGTTGGCGGAAGTGTTACTTACACACGACGCAGCCTATGACGGCCCTTCGCTTAAAGTGGGAGGCGGACAGGGGGAATCCATGGTCGGATCGCAAATGGGACATAATCTTAGCCACCCCTACGTGTATACCACGGAACTCCAGATTCAGGCTTATACAGACGTATATTACGCATAGGGTGTACCTCTCCCAGGACAAATTAAACAAATATTTTCACATGACCACCTCGGCATGTCCCCGCTGCCTACGGACGAATCGGACCTCCTTCACATGTTATGGTCCTGTGCCTCCTTACATGTATATTGGCAAGAAGTTACTGCAGCACTCGCGACATGCACTGGCAGAGCACTGCCGCACACATGTGAGGTGTGCATACTGGGCTTATACCCAAGACTGAAGAAGCACAAGGCTACATCCAGATTTATCGACCTAGGCCTCATAGTAGCGAAAAGGCTGATGACTAAAAGATGGAAGCATGCCGACCCCCCCGCCGTTGCCAGCTGGAAAAATTCACTCCTCGTGTGGGCACGGGCAGAGAACACGTCACCGCACAGGGAGGAAATAGCCGGGTTATGTAAATACCCTATTGCACAATTCTGGGACACTATACTCGCAGAAATGCCGCATGCAAACGGGGAGGCCGGGAGCAGTCCCTCACAGGTGGATGGCGGGCGGGACACAAATACCGATCTCCGGATGCATGGCGCCCAAGGCTCAGGATAAACCGAGCGACGCCATGGGAGAAGGAGACATTCTCAGGGCACATGCGCGCCGGGGAGGGTGGGGCCCAACCGCTTATCCCCTTGGGCACTAGGGGGGACGGAGCAATGCGCTTAATACAGCTTAGATGAGATGGCAGCACATTTCCCATACATATTCGGACCCGGGTGTGACGATTCGACGATGGTTTGCTTTTTTGTTTTCATGTTTGATTGTTGGATTATATGCACTGTATCAAGTTTGCCTCAACTTTACTTTCCAAACTGGACAATCAGATGCAGACATGCATGTGGAATGCCATCTGGGCACATAGACACAGCAACAACTCTAGGTCGAGACAAGGCAAACGCTCCGACATCCGAACGGTTATGAAAGTGCGTCCCTTCTGATGATTACCTTGGATGCACTGCTTGACAATAACACTCTGCTGTTCTTTATCTGTTGTACAGAACCAATACTGGTCATGGTTTGCTACTGCTCCAACAAAACGTATTACAACCTTCGTCACACTTGTACTGGTCACTTGTTCCCTACCTCATGTATGTTTTCTTTTATATTTTTTTCTGTTACCTGTATGTTTGACAAAATGCAAATAAAGATATAAAAAAAGAAAAGAAAATGAGGGTAAGAAAAAATCCAAATAGCAGTAAAGAGCCAGGTACAGTGTGTATTTTTTCTTAGGAAAAGAAAAAATTAAAAGAGCGTCCAGCTATCCCTGGAGCACATAACTGTGTGTCTGTGCTGCGGTGCTCCTCCCGCCCACTCTCCCACCTTCCTCCCTCCCGCAAACAGAAAAGCGTGCTTGAGCTGGTGGATATGATAGGAGCTCTGGGCAGCAATAGCTTCTCGTAGCCCCTCCCTTAGCTCCACACACCAGAATAATCTGTGGAAGGACTAAGAGGGGCTGGGGAATTCCTCCAAGGTCCCTCTGATATGTGTGTGACATTACACACACAGTAATGATGCAGCCCTGAAGTGAGTATCACTAAGGCAGCAAGAGGATTACTCCAAACAACATCTAAAGAACTGCCTTTCTTTGCTGCTCGATTAGCATATAACTACTGTGTGTGGTCTGCTTTATGAATAAACCAAAGGGGATGATGGACGGAGTGTTGAACATTGCAAACACTCACCCCCAGTCAACTGATCTGGGTTTAATCCATCATCATTCTTTAGCTCACTCCGCCACCCCAGTTCAGACATGGCCATATGCAAATCAGTCTGACCCTGTGCCTCATGGGAACAGTCCAGCCCGAACTGCCAAGCCATGTCTTCCCTGGACCGGAAACAAGCATCCAGGGACCGGTTTCTGGCTTACAGCCGTCATCAGCCAGGCTATCTTGAATCCAGTGGCAAAGTGAGCAAGGGACCCACGTCTGGGCATACCCTGCCAACTTAGGGCGAACATAGCAAAAGGGTGAGTGCTTGCAATGTTCAACACTCCGTCCATCATCCCCTTTGGTTTTGCTATGTTTGTTTATTTTATGAAACAATTTAGCAAGAAGTTGATGGAAGAAGGTTAAACTTCCCACCTGGGTTAAGTGCTTCTTTTACTCCTTTATGAATAATCTTCAAGAAATTTGACCATCAGAATACAAAATGCTGCTTAAATATTTGTAAAGATTTTTGGCAGTTTTATAACTGGAAATAAATCAGGGTAACACATTTCATTGGAAGTCTCTGCCAGGCAGGATAAAAACTGTTCAGTAGTGAGAAGGGAAAGGAGGTTCTGAATGTGTAATGTTACAACAGGCTTTAAGGATGCCATGCTGTCCTTTTACTCGCTCCAGTTCCCACAAGAGGAAGCAAGAAGGGTTACATGGATGTCCTGCTGCCCAAACAGCAACGGAAATGTAAGAACAGTGATGAAGCAGAGAGCCACCATGCAGTTTATATGCCATTCTGAGCAGTTTGTTCTTTATTAAATTCGGTTATATGAACATATGAGTGGCCTTCCGAAACGTTTTACACTTAATACTATACATTTCAAGTTACATTTCCTTTCTTCCTAATAGAGATCAGGCTCAATAGGCATAGTGTTATCAGAATTACCATCTTCTTTGGTATTTTAAGTTTTGGTGGGAGACTCAATTTCCCAGTTGCCTCATATACTCCGGCACATGGACAAAACCAGACAAGTAAATGAGACACAAAATGACAATTATATTGGACTAGATATGTAAATTATTTGATATTTTGCTATAACATTTAGTCATCCAGATGCTAAATATCGAGAAAATTAATAAACTAAAGAACAATATAATGGAAATAAAGGAGACTGTTGGTGTGCAGAACTATGCTAGTTTTACATACGTCTACCATGTACACATATCATTCATGAGTTGAGATTTCTGGTTCACAGAAGTTTTATTTATACTACTATAAAAGGCAATTTAAATCTTTAAAAAAAATATTTCTGTACTCTAAAAACAACTCGTGAACATGAAGCACTATTCTCATTAATAACTTCAACAGTAAAACAGTGAACCATTCTTTTCCTGGGAAACAGACAACACTGTAATGCACACCCAACCGTACTACAGTTTGACTTTCAAACTTGTATAAATACTTTGTTTACAACTGAACTGTCACAGGAGTCAATATTAGCAATACTAGGTGACTGTCAAAACTTCATCCATTATTAATGATTTCTTTTAAGAATTATCAAAGCAAAATGTCCAGGGGCATGAATTCAAATAGCTGATTTTCTCTGTCGATGCCAAATGATTGATGTAGAATTCCTCTTACAAAACTTGCCTAAGAATTAAGCTCTATAATGCACATCAAACCATGCTCACATCTTGTGCTAATCTAATTGCCAAATGATTAAATAGAGGAAACAATACTTCATTAAATTAAGCACTACTGCATGGAAGTCTTTTGGTATGCCTGAGTGCAGCGCCAAACTGTAGTCTGGGCGCAGCACTGTTTCCCTTTAATAATCAGTTTATTGATTTGCTTACAACTTTAGTGCCACATGAAATTCAGCACACAATCTAGGGAACCTGGGTATGTTTTGACTGCAACGTTTTGTGTAGATCCATACAGGGGGGCAACAAGTTAATTGGGGAGGGCAAAAAAATATACATTTCACAATTGAGCTCACATAGGAAACTTTGCTCTCCCCTACAGGAAAACTGCTAAATAGATTTACATCAAACTTAGCATGAAAGCAAAACTTCTCTGAAAGCATTCTTTTGTGGTTTAGTATAAATCCATTCAGTAGTTTTTGGGGCATTGTTGTCTGAAAAAGTGTAAGGCGGGCATGAAAGAGATAAGAACAGAGACATCTTGGCTGTTAAACTGGAAACTCGCAGGTGCAATGATTCACATTTATCTTTCACAAGATTCAATTGGCTAATGAGGGCCTTATTATTTTTCCCACTATTTTGAAATTATTAAAATTGGCTACATTTGTAAGGTTTGCATTGCCAAAAAAAATTACAGAGAAAAGGGGAGACACCCTGATGTTTCCTAGGCAACAAATGGGATAGACCGGTATCGAGAGTCATGGGAAAAAGTTTAACAAATATTTGTAAAAATAATTGAGTGGACGGGACACGTGTGAATTCCCCAAAAAATAAAAATAAACAGACAGCATGCAGCCACCATTTTGATTTGGAGTACAGGTGCGATTTTCTAAATCTGCGAGTTTCAATTAATTTACAGCGGGTAAAAAAGCAGGTGTATTAGATCACCAGATCTGTGCCTTAGTGCAAGGCCTGGTAGGATGCATCAGCGATGCATCTGCAGTTGATGAATTTAGTCACTGGTGTTTGAACAGAGCAGAAAAATGAAATGGCAAGATTGTCCAAATCTTCCTTATTCTGAAAAGTACATATAGCCTGTAATCAACTAGTGTGTTGTTGAGCATGTTAGGTTAACTGCTCATGATAAACTGCTAGAAGCACCCTAAACACTGATCCAGGCATAGCAACACAATATTATTAAGGAAAGAAAGAAAACATTGTACACATTAATGAAAAAATATCAGAAGGCAATAGTGCTGAAGGAGTACTATGAGGAAAACAACACCAAATCAGAGGTCACAAATAATCTAAAAGACATTGTTCCTCATAAAGACCTAAAATCAGCTGCTATGGCTTCAGTGATATCCTGCTTGGACTACTGGTTGTATGATCCTCACAGGTTTCGCTAACAACTTCCTCTTAAAGAAGGTTTACATACAGCAGTTTTGTGACAACACAAAACAAATTTGACCATATAACCCTGGCAGAAAAACACTGTGCCTCGGCACTCCTAATGTCCTTATTTTAGTCTTAGCCAGTAAGCAATAATCCTCAAAATAACCATAAAGCTGCTCACAAAAAATATATATCAAGAAGTTTTAATTGTCCAACGTCAATGCTCCACTTTGCAATCAGCAATCATATTTCAATGATTATGTATGTCAGTCCAGCATAGTAACACAAATAATATTGGAACAGATGGAAATCATGTTCTTGATGTTTCCTCGGTGTCAAAGGATGATGGCAGCCGACATATGTTTCGTTACTTACTGTAACTTCTTCAAGGCTTCAGTTTCTTAAGCTCTCCCGCTATTCTACGTAAGGAACAGCATATCAAATTTGTAATAAAAGAGTTCAAGGAATCCTTATTTAAAAAGCATCGGGATTTCAAGAAGTCGTTTGATAGATCCACGTGAGAATCAAATTGTTCCCAAAAGGGTTCCTGGAAAAGTATGTCCAGATCCCAGATCCAAAATTCAGTCTATATAAACGAGCCACTGTTGTAAAAGTAGTTGTCACGCCTAACGCGGGAAAGACGTGTCTATGTTCAGACAACAAACTTATTTGCACAGCACCTTAAATCTTGCACTGTTTAAAAGTAGAGTGCACAATGGCTGTGATATGCCCCTATTCCTTGGCGATCCCGCCGTAAGTTTCTCCGTCCAGTCCGGTCCCGCAAAGAAAAGGATACTTTTTTAAATCCCGATGCTTTTTAAATGAGGATTCCTTGAACTCTTTTATTACAAATTTGATATGCTGTTCCTTACGTAGAATAGCGGGAGAGCTTAAAAACTGAAGCGTTGAAGAAGTTACAGTAAGTAACGAAACACGTGTCGGCTGCCATCATCCTTTGACACCGAGGAAACATCAAGAACATGATTTCCATCTGTTCCAATATTATTTGTGTTACTATGCTGGACTGACATACATAATCATTGAAATATGATTGCTGATTGCAAAGTGGAGCATTAACGTTGGACAATTAAAACTTATTGATATATATTTTTTGTGAGCAGCTTTATGGTTATTTTGAGGATTATTGCTTACTGGCTAAGACTAAAATAAGGACATTAGGAGTGCCGAGGCACAGTGTTTTTCTGTATTAAGAACACGGAAGTTCAGACGAATTACCGTGTAGTGACATCTTTGGTAGTGGGATGTCTTTGTGACCTTGAGAGGCACCAATACTGGGAATCTGTTATTTGTTAAAATATAGACTCTGGTTTTCTATAGGATTGATGTGCTGCTGTTGATGCCACCACTGCCTTCTTGTTTTGTTTGTATATAACCCTGGCACTTGCCTCACTCAAATGGCTGCATATGGAGGCTTAATGTTCACTCAAATTAGCATGCAATACTTGCCATCTCGCCATCTTAACGGTCCAAAACAACAGACACAAAAACCTACACTCAAAGGAGTTTCTAGGTTCTGAACTGCCACATTTAAGACAAGACATTTCTCTGTCTTGCCTAAGTTAAGCGGCCTAAGGTATTTTTGCTATAGTAAATAAGAGAAGGGATTGGAGAACCTTTCTCTCACTTGTTCCATATTTCAAATTAAATTTACCAGAAACAACTATTTAAGATAACTGCAGGATGAAAAGATTTTGAAATTTTTAACTTACACTTAAATGTATTCCAAAGATAAATTTTGCTATGCATTGTAAATGATTCCAATTCATCCTGTCAAAAGCTATTCTGAATCAATGACTGCTGCAGCGAAAGGTGATTCATTCTTTTTAGAACTAGTAACATAATCCAACAAGGTTCTGATGCATGTTATTAAAAAACAAGTTTGTGTTTAATGTTTTAATACAGACATTACCGAGTATGACAGCAATTACTTTTACTTTCAAGTTCCATATTAACATAGAAAGTTACCTGTCTATAGAATAAACAGCTTCTATATTTCTAAATGTAGTGATGAAATAATCTGCAAAACAGAGTCTAATAAATCACAACATGTTTATCAAAATGTAACAACTTAAACCAGTGAATTCACTCAAGTTGTTCACCTCTGTGGCTCTTATGGTTTTGTTGTACTTAATCTACAGATCACACAGCTCAACTTTAGGTACTACCAGGTTTAAAATAAATGAATTAAGAAATACAGTCAAGTTAAAGTAATAACACTGATCATCATCTTTGAATTACAATATGTCCCTTCTCTCCTGAATATTATGAGCTCATGATGTTCCACAGGGCAGTTGGATGGCACAGTGCTCTACAGCAGAAAACAGTTGAAATTGACAAAGCACCACCCCCTTTCCCAAGGACAAAAGTCTGGCATCTCTACACGAAAAACCACTGAGGCACTGCCATCCAGAATGTCACTGGGAGGGGTAGGACCAAGAGGCAAAGCCACAAACAAACAAGGCACCGCCATGCAACAATGCAGTAGCGAGAGTCCTGGCATGGCAAATGGTAAGAATATAGGCCCGGGTGGTTACACTGCACCATGTTTGGCCCCCACGAAAGCGTAGTTTATCCAGGTGATTACTATGAACTTTTTTTATTAGAGTTGGAGCGTTGACAACAAGTGCTGGCTGCATTGATCCATCACAAGAATTACAGCCCACCCAATCAATTAAATACTGGAGAATTAATGTATGCATGGTGGAATTACTTGCAAGATTAACTTCATATTTCAATACACCTTCACTTTTACAGGACCACGAAGAGCAGTCTGTCTTCCAGGTTATGGATTAGAAGAAAAACGTTTCAACAGCCCCATATTGGGTAAAGTATGGGCATGCATATTAGCTTGAAAGGCTAATTTGACAACTACAGAATAAATATTTTTTATGTGCTCAAAAGAGCTGTAATATGTGGGCCTAATCTAGATTCCTTGATGGAGTTTGGAAGGGTCAGTAATGATAACCAGGCCTTACTGTCTATTTTGTAGCTAGATTATTTTCTTCTCATTAGATCAGCTGGTTGTCTTTGTCTTTGTGTAGCTTTCTGTACATTTTGAAGCAACTGTTTAGTTGACAAACAGCAAAATCTGTAGGACATCTAGATGGATTATCTTTATTACCTAAACTAACATCTTGAAAGACTCGAGGAATAAAACCATACTATGCAACACAAAAAGGGGCTGAAACTCAAGGAAGAATGTAGAGCAGTATTCTAGGCATATTCAGCAGTTGCCAGTAATGACTTACAATCTAATTATGTTGCATTGGTAAAACACTTGGAGTATTCGGTTTAATCTTGCTGTTAGATTGAGGTTGAAATCTATAGGTCATAGCTCTTTTTGATATTTTAAAGTGCCTTGCAAAAGTGAGAGCAAAGTTTAGAAATGTTATGTGGCCCTTTATCAGCAACAATTTTGGGGAAAAAAACTGTACAAATGAAAGTTGCCGAGTACAAAAATCGAAGCCATCTGATTAGGCACTTTGTCGCATGGGCAATGGAGAAAATGTGGGCATATTTCAGAAGTGCACATACTCGTCCCTTAAAATTAAAGCAGTGTAGGTTCTCAGTACTTGTCAGGAACTACTCATTTAAAGCACTGGTCCAGAGTCAAAAGGGCAGAGACCTTCATAATTTGGTTTTCTAAGTGCAACAAAGCCTGCAACAGAATGAAGGCTGAATAAATGTTCCAGTTCTGCAGAGGTGCTGTATGAACTTTCATCTCTTTCCTCCGCCTTAAAAATGAATGAAGTTGTTTCTCGACTTCCTTTTTGGACACAGAGGACAGTTGATAATTAAATGACATGTTTGCTACAGTACATGCACATACATTTCTTTCTTCTGTACTTGTCTTCTTTCCTAAGAAGATACCACTGTCCTCAGTTGAATGGGTTATTTTTTACGTAACCGGAAGATTGTGAAAAACAGTTTCAGGGGAAAGAAATAAAAAGACTAAATTTTGTCCTTTTCTCTATTTTTTCTCATTAAGTATGGTATCAGTATGGATTTGTAGAGACATTAATTCAGGAAATGATGCAGGCTGAGCTCCCTTGCCAATTAATCTTTGAGTTCATCTTTCAAACTTCAAGAGAAGGTGAAAAGACTTTTATCTAGCTAATTTGTCTCAAAAGCCATAACCAGAAATTGGTAATATAAGTCATGACATGTAAACTGCTTTGATAAAATTCAAGTAATTCTTCATGGGCTGAAAAGATTTGCTCATGCCTGACAACATTTCTTTAAATACAGTTAAAAATGCATTATAATCATTCAGAAGAGGACTTCTGTGCAATACTAAAGTAATAGCCCAGGGTATAGCACCTCCAAAAGTAGCACTAACAATGAATCTAACCATAGTTCTGTTAGTAGCATAAAGAAGTGAAACAAATCATACAAATGCACAAAAATCTCTTTTTTGTCAACGATTTCCATCAAATTACAAGTTCAGATATTGGAGGCTCTGGGGAGGTTTGAACAGTAGTTAGGCTTTAACATAATGCAGCATTCTCCATTGTTAAAGTCAGAACTTGAGAAGCTTTGTTAGTAACAGCAGTAAGAAGAAATTGAACTTGGTATGTAACTTCAGGTTCTGGCCAGATCCGTTGGTATCACAATCACCTAAGGGGCGTTTGTGTAGATGTAATGGTCTGACAGTCCATGCAATTAGTAAATGACAACCATGGAATACAACAAATAAGATATGATTCTAAAAGGATGGGAGCGATTACATGGGCTGAGCAAAGGGAAATAGCTTCTAGTAATTTCTACAGAATGGCAGATTGGACTAAAACTGGAAGATAAAACAGACATAATAAAAATAAAACATTATTATTACACGGCCACCTCATGGACCTCCAAAGCATGCTTCAGATAGCGGAAGAATTATGAGTTATGGAGTTCGAAATCTACTTTCAGCTGATCGAAAGAACGCATAGAGGACCCCTGCCCGACATCTCATATTGTGGAGTTCCCAACAGTGTCTCAGAGCTTGAACCCAATCTGGCTACAGAGTGCTAACACGTACCATGCTACAAAGGCATCTCGTTGGCGATGCGTTTCTAACAGAAGACCAAGGGAATCCTCGAGATCTGTGGAAGATGCTGGGGGACCAGACTGCCATAAAGTGCTGATAATAGCTAAGGGATACCAAGAGTCTCCATCTCAAGGCTGAAAGTGAGATCTAACCTATCTGCGACGAACCAATCATCAATAGGCAGGGAAGATATTAGGCAGACAAGAAGTTATCAGGCTTCCGCATGGAAAAGTCCATTAAATAACGTATTCATTCAGCAGGGTGCGTACATTTCTCCTGTCACTCCTAGTGCAACTGCTTGAGATCAAAGTGGGTTTAGAGTACAGCTTCTTGCACGGCCAAAGGATAATTGGGTTAATTATGCATACATGTAGATGGTTCCTGTTTACGTACGAGAAAACACTTGAAAGTGGAGAACAGCAAGGAGAGGAGGGCGGGGAACAAGGCAGCAAAACACATTTGCAAAGACAATTTAAAGAAGGAATAATTGGCAGATAAACCTGGTGGTAAATAAGCTTGGTAATGTAGTTCACTAAATATATCAAACTCCTAACTAACTGAGAGGATTAGTAGGATTTTCCAGAGTGCCTCAAATGCATGCCCACACTGTGACGAAAGAGAAGCAGGCTTTTAGCACAATAATGTGGTTATGCTCAACTCTGTGGTGTTGCACACATTCGTTTTGGCATCATGAGTACCCCAGGTGTTCACTACCCTACCCTTCCCAGAGGCTCAGCAGCTGCCCAACAAGCAAAGGAGGTTCCCATCCTTTCCTGCACCCGCCATCTTTCAGTGGTTCCCCCGCAATGTGAATTCATTGCTACTGGGCAGCCTTTTTTTCAACAGATTATCATATTGAGGGGCCTGTGGGGGTCAAGGAGGGGTCTGGAGGGAAGTAGGAAACAGAGGAAACAGCCAGGTGATACTAGCAAGAAACAAACTCCACATAGGCCTTGAGCCAACCATGTTACGGTACCACTTGGGGGGATGGGTTCTAATATGATTTCTTTGCAAGGTATGGCTACCTACATATGGAAGATATGTGATAGCAAGTCATAACTCTTTGCCTTTTGTGTGTTACCACTCCACTCCCAAGATACCTTGATATAAATGGAATGTTTTTCATAATTTTTATTAATGTGAATTGTATTATTAAAAATTACAATTACAGTGAATGTGATTATATAAATTGATAATAATTATGATTATATTAAGTACACCAAGTAAAATTTATAAATCTTTTAATTAATTTCTTTTTCTAGAGCTGGTGGTGAATGACCGTGCAGCATCATGAAAAAGACTGAAACAAGCACATTCCTTCTGATCCCCAATGTAGAATTCATTTATAGTCAAATGTCCAACATGAAGTTAGACTGACAAGCCCGCATGACTACTCATCATGGAAAACTTTGTTAGAGGCAGCACAAGTAAGGAATCACATTCCACTGTTAGACATTGCGAGAAATGTGGAAAGCAACACGGTTCCCCCAGTATTTTACCAGAGAAAGTGCAGTAGCCTGTTTACTATGAAGAGAGATTTACAGACTATTACGCGAAAAGCTGAAGCAAGTGTTCGTAATGACGAGTGAGTGCACGAGTAAATGCTTAAACAGAAGAACATCATTAAAGTCAAACTTGTATGCTGAAGTATGTATATTTTGAGGAAAGATAAAATGCTACAAGGGAACATCAACGCTTGAGAAATTAATCAAGGCCACAGATGTTAGAGTTGACAAAAGGCTTAGAGAGTGTGCAATCATTAATTGTGATACAAAGATCTTAGCAATTTGTAGTAGGGACACAGTGTCTACAGAAGCCCATTATCATGCATCCTGTTATAGGAACTATACAAGGGTCAAAGCAAAGATGAAAATCATGTATCAAGCATTCAAACCAATGATCACTTCAAAAATATGAGAGATGAAGCATATGATGAACTATTTCAATTATTTTAACACATCAGAACTGTGATTATTCTTAACAAAGAGGTAATACGTGTGACGACTCTCACTGAAAGACTTGAAACCTTCATGACACGCAGAGGAATACAGGGAATAGACGAATCAACCAAGAAGCATATTAGACGGAAATTGGACTCTGAGTTCAGTGACAGACTACACATATTCCCAGACAACTAAGTAAACTTATTGGCCCAACCTGATAGTGTCATGCTACAGGACGTTGTAAGAGAAAACCAGAATTTGAAAGTTTAAAGGTTAAGGTAACAGACGTGAACAAGATCATTGATCAAACATCATCGCAGATAAGAACAATGATTAAAACAAACTTGACATCAACACCATGGCCATATCATCCATCAGACGTTGATAAAGATTCATTTACAGTGCCTGAATGATTACCTTAAACGGTTCCTATTAGGACTTCTGACTGTAGATCCAGAAAACACAAAGCCGTCCACAAAAGGGTTGCCTTACTGATGCAATCATTCAGTCAGGACAATATATATGCAGTGACAAATGGCCAGCAGAAACCCCTGAAGCAACTGTTGCTCACATACGCCGTAAAAACGCTGACAGGCAATGTAGAAATCATTTGCACTCTAAACAGACTTCGCCATGGGATTCCATTCTCTCAACTGAAAGAAAATGATACCGCCTTGTGTCTTCAAAAACTTGCTGCTAGCTTAAATGAGCAAACTGTTCTTCCAGCCGACATTCAGACTCATGTCTTCACTAACTTAGCATGGGATAAACACTGATAGGCTAGAAGAGACTCTTACTGGTAAGGGGACAACCCATCGAGTCAATGCTTTATAACTGTGCAGACCAAGTTGTTTGGACCACAACCTTTCAAAGCTCCTCTCCCAAGTATTGAGAAACAAATGCAAAGAACATTGACCACTACAAATACTGAAGAATTGTTCAGATATGTTTCTGGTGAACGAGTTGGGCCTCCGCCATTGATGACAAGTACCAAAGTAATGAAGGAATGTGTTGCCCAATTGAAGTTTGCACAAAATAAGAACATAATCTGGGTTTTTACAAGACAAGAGGCGAGCCTCGCACAGTTAATACCAAGTTGATCAGGATTTAACATCAGTACTAGAGACCTAGTTAGTGTATCACAGGATTCCATTGGCTACTTGCCCACCATTAATGCCCCTGCAACTGAGTTGACAACTGTTTCTGAAATTTTGAAATATTCAGAGCTGATAAGAGAATCACTGCATTTGGCGAAAACTGTAGTGGTCATAGATCAAGCTCTTTACGCAAAAGAAACTGAGATTGTGTGGAAGCATAAAGCAACAGAATCATTCTTTGAATGGGCACCTTTCACATCATTTGCAATGTCATGTCCATTCTTGGAAAACGGTTTCAAGATGCTGGCCTTCGTGACATTTGCATTGAAGCAGACATGATAGAAGAAGGATTAATATCATCAGTACTAGAAGGTCGTGTGTACAAATGTGCAGTTCAAGTACACAAGTGCGTGTATGAAGCTATGGTGAGACTAGCGTGGTTGCAATTTATCCCCTGGGTGGAGAAGAATTACGAAGAGAACATTCAGGTAGTCTACTCCCTTCAGTAAGGTTGTTAATCACTTTGCGAAATACCTATGCCAACAGAGATTAGACAACCTCTTGCAGATTGCTGCCTTTGCCGAAGTAAAACAGCTGTGGGATGTATTCCTGGAACATCTTCATCATGACAATGGAAATTTCTCTGTATTTTGGCTGTTGTATGAGGATATTGTTGAAAACGTCTTGCTGGCTCTGCTGTGTGCTGCTTGAGAAGGAAATTCTATGTCAGGACCGGAGGCGAGGATTATGCGATTCTTTCTTCACTTTATTGAATAGCAGCCATTTGTAGCAAGTAAAACAAACTACTATTCCCATCAACCATAGGGAATAAACAGACAAAACAATAGAGAGTCCATAGCTAGAGTGTCCCATCTTCTGCACCAATCACAGGCTCCCAAGGTGCTGGTAGTCCTCTGTCCCTGTCCATTACTCCTCTTTCTTCGCTGCTTGCAGCCAACATAAATCCAACTTTTTACTCTCGGACAGTTTTCATTGATTGATTGTTCTGTTATTTCTTGACTTTGAGCGTTTTCAGTAAAGCGTTAATCTGTTTCTGCGCGCTGCGCTGTGGATATTCGTTTTGTGCTTTTCAAGCCCTTTCCCTTACGGCTGTGTGTTTCTGCGTGCTGCGCTGTTGACATTTTGTCCTTTTCAAGCCGTTTCCCTCACAGCTGTGTGGGGGCGGCGCGCGTCCGAAACGCGTGCCCGCCTCAGTTTCTAGCGTTTCGCTTTTCTCTTTTGCAGATTTTTTCAGTAGCATTGGAGCGAGCCCGCCGCTACTCGGCGTCTCGTGTTCGGCCGTGGGAGCGTCTGAGCTCCCTAGCGGTTGCGTTGTTGATGCCGCCTCGCGGTGACCGCGTCTCCTCGTTAGAGGGCGCCTGGTGACGCGGCGTGCGTGCCGAGGATTCCGCGCATTCCGAGCGCTTCAGAATCCGGAGCAGCACTGCCGCGTGAGCCTGGTCTTTGCCTGCATTACGCCCCTGACCCGGGTCTGTGCTATTTTGCCTGGGGCAATTTCCCCGTTATCTTTCATTTATTTAGGCCCCCTGAAACACGGATTTCGGGTCTGTACCTGCCATTAGGCAGTTGGGGGCAGGTCTCCCTGCCTGGGGGTACGTATACTTTAGGCCTGTAACGCTCTGTGATTTCACGAGTCAGTAGTGCAGACAGTGTCTGCTTGGACCCGTTTTCTGCAGGCCGCCCTTACATACACTTGGCACCAGGGCTGTTGGGGTCCCGGGCTCTGCGCCCTCTTATTATTGCGAGCACTGCCCGCCCTTCCATAGGCTGACACCCAGCCCACTTTAACCTGAGGCATTCCACCTCGTTGTAATACTTACCTGGTAGACACTACCTACGCTGTTACTTACCTGGTATAACACCACCTTACGCCATGGAGGATTACCAGGATGAAGTCTTCCAAGACGATCAGTGGGAGGAGGATCCCCTTACTGCCCTACAATGGGATGAGGACTTTTACGACGCCGTGGATGCATCCATCCACAAAGCGGTGAAACAGGCCATGATCCCCCTCGAGGAGAGGTTATCCCGGAAAATTGATCAGGCCTGCGACAGGCTGGCCAGGGCCTCCCAGAGCTTGCCTACTGCCCCTTCCCCCAGCGGTCCTCTAGTGGATCCGCAGACCCCTGCCAAACGTGCTAAGGCCACTGGGGTGGACCCAGATGCATTTTACCGCCTTAAACAGGCTTTTCTGGCCAGCACTACTCCACCGGTGATTCCTGCCACTACTCCCCCAGCAATTCCCGCTACCACTAGGGACGGGGACCAAGGAGATGCGGACGACGCAGCCGGCCCATCCCGTCCTTGGCGTCCTTCCCGCCCGTCTCCTTCCTCAGACGGGCAGAATCTCTGCGCGGATATGTTGGACCCGGATGATATCCTTCACCCGCGGTCCTCCGACTGGGCCCCCTCGGACAAGGTTGCCCAATACGTCGCCAGTCGGATCCGCCGCCCGCTTGAAGCCGCGACCCGCAACTGCCTTAGGGCGGAGTGCCCGCGCCCCTCCCTCGAAGGGAAAGTGGCTGCCACACCGGACATTGACCCCAGAATGGCCACTTTTCTCCAGAAGTTTGTCAAGGACCCTAAGAAGGGCATTGACAGGTCCTGGCAGGCATGCCAGGACAAGCTACTAGACGCCTTGGGCCCAATTACCAAAATCTTGGATATGGCGGAGGAGGCCAAGGTGTCAGGCTCCCTCATATCCCCTGAGCATCTCTCCTCATGGGCCCAGCGCGTGGTGGTGTTTCTGGGAAACGCCAACTGCGCGATTTCCACAGAGCGGCGCAGGTCCCTCCTGATCAATGTTGACCCTAAGCTGGGGGACCTGGCCGACTCTGAAGCGGGTCCTGTTGCGCAAGGCGGCCTTTTTGGCGAGCCCTTTATTAAAGAGTTGGGGAGGTTTGTAAATGCCTTTACCTCCCTGGACAAGGCGCAATCCTCCATTAGGAAGGTGTTTCGCCCTCGGATATTCCGAGGGGCCGGACGAGGAAGGGGCCGCTCGTCCGGCCGTCCTAACCAGCACAGGGGACAGGGCTCCAATAACAGGCAATACCAAGACCAGGCCCGCTTTGGCAACTTTTACCCCACCCGAGGACGGCGAGGCAAGAACAGAGGAGGCAGAGGCGGTGGCATCTCAAGTTCTTCCGGTGAGTGTTCTCCCTTCTTCCCTTCTAAAAGAGGGGGGCCGTCTGGCGCGTTTTTCCCCAACCTGGACTTCCATCACGGGGGACGCCTGGGTCTTACAAACGGTGCAGGGTTTTCACCTAGAGTTTCTTGGGGTACCTTCGCAGCCCGTGGCCCCCCGTCCGCTTTGTTTTTCCGAGGCAGACTCCGCTCTGGTCGATCAAGAGGTCCAGTCTCTTCTGGACAAAGGGGCAATCGCAGTAACTCTGCTGCACCCCAGAGGTTTCCTCAGCAACCTCTTTTTAGTGGACAAGCCGGACGGGGGAAAATGGCCGGTTATCAACTTGCTCGAGTTCAACGAGTGGCTGGTATATCGCCACTTCAAGATGGAGGGCATCCATCTGCTTCGCGATATTCTCCGTCCCAACGACTGGATGGCGCGTCTCGATCTCAAGGACGCCTACCTTGCGATCCCTATCTTCCCGCCCCATTGCCGTTTTCTGCAGTTCCCCTGGCGGAACAGAATTTACGAGTTCACCACTCTTCCATTTGGCCTGTCCTCCGCCCCTTGGTGTTTCACCAAGGTCCTCCGGCCGGTGATCGAGCGCTTGCGTGCATCAGGCATGAGGCTCATCGTCTATCTAGACGACATTCTTCTGATGGCTCAGGACCCCAGTACGCTCTCTCCAGACAGCGGTCGACCTCCTTCAGAGCCTGGGGTTTGTGATCAACGAGGCCAAATCCACTCTGATTCCGTCTCAGAAGGTGCTTTTTCTCGGCTTCGCGATAGACTCCGTGGAGTCCAACCTCAGCCTGCCCTCTCGCAAAATGACGAAAATTCATCACGAGATTCGGAGATCTTTAGCCCAGACTCAGATATCTCTCAGGCAGCTAGCTCGCATTATCAGCCTTCTCTCGGCCTCCATTCAAGCTATTTTTCCGGGCACGCTCCATTACAGAGCCCTCCAGCGTCTCAAGGCTACACACTGCGCAAGGGCCTCTCTTATTCACACAAGCTGACTCTGTCGGCAGACGCCAAGGAGGAGCTCCAGTGGTGGACGAGCCATTTTCGGTTCCACAACAGATATTATCATCGAGTCCGACGCGAGCAGATCAGGCTGGGGCGCGAGGTGTGGCGGCTTCGCCACGGGAGGTGTGTGGTCTCCGTCGGAGCAACAGTTACACATCAACTGTCTGGAACCTTTGGCGGGCTCGTTCGCGATCCAGTGCTGGACCAAGGACTCGATCCGGTCCTGCGTCCTTCTCAAGATGGACAATATCTCGGCGGTCCGCTATATCAACCATCTGGGAGGCACACGCTCGAAGGCCCTCTCGGACCTCGCAGCGAACCTTTGGCAGTACTGTCTGGATCACCAGATCTCGGTCACAGCGGAATCGCTTCCCGGTCAAGACAACCAGGTGGCAGACTTCCAGTCTCGCCATTTCCACGACGTGAGTCTCTGGAAACTTCACCCGGGGGTGTTCGCGGATCTCCAAAGCGTCTGGGGTCCCTTCTCGGTGGACCTCTTCGCCTCCCGCCTGGATCACCAGCTTCCCCAATTCTTCAGCTGGAGACTGGATCCCCTTGCGGAGAGGTCGGACGCGTTCCTGCAGAATTGGCAGGAGGAGTCAGGCTATGCCTTTCCCCCGTTTGCCATGATAACGCGGGTTACAGCACAGGTTCGGCGTCAACGGGCGGACGTGGTGCTCATTTCGCCGATTTGGAGATCGCAAGTCTGGTTTGCGGTTCTACTGGAACTTTCTTGGGATTCTCCAATCCCACTCCCCCTGTTTCCAACTCTTCTCCTCAATCCGAGCGGGGTTCCTCACCCTCTAATCTAGCAGGGATCTCTGGCCCTGATGGCATGGCGGATTACAGGGGACGATGGGTGGCCCCGGGCCTTTCGGAAACGGCTGAGAGATTCATGGCCAAAGCCTGGGCCGACAGCACGGTCAAAAGATACCGTTCCACCTGGAGATGGTGGTGTCGTTGGTGTTTGCGACAGAGTATCGATCCCGTGGCAGCGGATGTGACCTCCATTTTGAATTTTTTGGCCTCCCTGGCGGAAGAGGGTCTGGCTTACAGGACAGTCAATACCTTCCGCTCCGCCATCTCTGCTGGACACGCCATGGTCGATGGTTCTCCGGTTGGGGAGCATCCCTTAGTCTGTCGCCTGCTCCGAGGCATCCGCCTCTCTTTGCCTCCGGAACCTCGTTACTCCCAGTTATGGGATGTCAATCAGGTTCTGAACTTGTTTCTCTCTTGGCAACCGAATAGGTTCCTCTCTAGAAAAGAACTTTCTGCGAAGTTGGCCATGCTGCTGTGTCTAGTCTCTTGTAGACATGTCTCGGATGTTAGAGCCCTGGATGTCTCGGGTAGGATTTTTTCCCCTACAGGGGTTACATTTACTATCCGTAGACACACCAAATGCGGGACGAAATCCATCTCCTATCCCGCTTTCCCGGATTCCCCGAAGTTATGTGTGGTATCTTGCCTCAAGGCGTATGAAGAGATGTCGGAGGAGTTTCGCCCTCCCGGGGAACGCCAGTTACTCATTTCGCTTAGGAAGCCTCACAAGGTTGAGTCATCCCCCACGATTGCCCGCTGGGCTCGGTGCGTAATGCAGGAAGCCGGTATCGACTTACGCGCGTTTGGAGGGCATTCTACCAGAGGAGCAATGGCCTCCAAAGCATTTACCCTGGGAGCGCGTCTGGAAGACATTCTGAATGCAGCAGACTGGTCTTCAGACTCTACCTTTAAGCGGTTTTACTTTAAACCGGTAATTGATATGGTTCACTTGGTGGTAAGTTTTAAACGAGCATAATCCTCGCCGCCGGTCCTGACATAGAATGAAAAATTTCCTAGCTATCGTAACGGAAAGTTTCAATTCTATTAAGGACTCAGAGGCGAGGATTATCCCACCCAGGGTACAAGTTCCTTGCTGTTTTCCCTCCCTCGTATTGGAGTAAGTAAAGTTTTGCCTTAGTTTGGTTTGCTCTGTTGACAAATCTTGTGATTGTCCTGAGTTGCTTTCTCCAACAGGGTTGATCCTTAACCATTTCTGTCGCTTACGCTATGCCTTTGCTCCTTGCAGGCGATTCCTACAAACAAGATTCTTGAAGCATCCTTGATGGCTGACCAAGCGACGAAAGAGGAGGAATGGACAGGGACAGAGGACTACCAGCACCTTGGGAGCCTGTGATTGGTGCAGAAGATGGGACACTCTAGCTATGGATTCTCTATTGTATTGTTTTTTCTGTTTATTCCCTATGGTTCATGGGAATAGTGGTTTGTTTTACTTGACTACAAATGGCTGCTATTCAATAAAGTGAAGAAAGAATAGCATAATCCTCGCCTCCGAGTCCTTAATAGAATTGAAACTTTCCGTTACGATAGCTAGGACATTTTTCATTAGCGTTTACATCTTACCGCCATACACTCTATGATCCCATGGTGTTTTGCGTATGACAGGATGAACTACACTGGATATCTTCCTGTATACTATGCCGAAATGACAGTACTTGCAGTAAAACATCCAGAGATACACCACAACTTCATCAACGGATGCTTTTCAGTACAACTATCAGATGTTGATCTGTTTGGACGAATTCCAGTCGATCAAGCGATAGAGGTAACAGTCAACAAAGACACACAGACTCCGGGTGATATGAGAAGGTTCAACCTCAAGGCAGGTGCTATGAAAAGATATTATATGACGGCTGAACACAGAAGCACCATTTTGGGTCAGATAAGGGAAATGGTTCATAACAGATCAGAGCATACTCATGCAGACCTACATAAGTCAGGAATTGAAAAAGACGAAGATACTGTTACGAGAGCTGTTAGTCTGGTTCAAAGCTGGATAAAACCGTTTGTTGGTCCACATGATCTCATTAGTCTCTCCACGGCAGACAAGGCATCGCAAGACATAGTAACCAACATAATGAAGACGCATGAAATAGGTGAACAGTGCTATACAGATTTTAAACATGAGCGACTTAAGAATAATCCACCTATTAAGAAGTTTCATGACCCAATGAAAATGAACAAACTAAAAACCTTCACTAACATGTCCAAGAACAAGGCAGTGTACATTGGGCAGGACAATCATAATGAAAGCAGACAAAGCACGATTTGGTGGAATCATTGTGACAGCACAGAATTGGAACTTTCAAATGGCGGATGTACTCTCTCATCCATTAGGACCTTTAACATGGGCTTTAGAAACTCCAGAAGGTCTGTTGCGAAAGACAAACAAAGCTGTTTTAGCAACATGCATTCAGAAAAACGTTTCCCCTACTGAGGAAATACCAGGAAATTCAGCCACGCTGATTGATGGTATGGTTCTTGTTCAGAGAGTAAAAGGAGAGGAATCAGACTTTGGTGGGGTGGCTATGTCTGTCTTGTCCATGGCTTTGGCGAAGGTAATAGGAGTCAAAGAATTGATGCTGTGTTTGATATGTACAATGAGACGTCTATTAAGAACAGTAAAAGGACAATCAGAGGGGAAGAACTCGGGCACCAGTTATTGAGCATCTCACCTTCCTAGATAGTCAGACAGTGGAGGAAATTACTAAGCCACGTAAGAAATAAAACAACTGATCGCATTTCTTGTTTACGTATGGAGGAAACCAGAGTATTTTGCAAAACTTGAGAACAAAACACTGTTCGCGAATTGTGATGATAAATGCTACAAAATCACATCTAAAGGGAGCCACAAAGTGCCCGATCGCAACAATACACACAAAAAAGCAGATGGTCGTTTGTTGCTGCTAATGAGGGTTATGAAGCAGTAATGATAAGCTCAGATGACAGTGATGTGTTTATTATGTGTTTGGGATTCCATGACAGAATCATGGCTAAATTGTTTCTGAAATGTGGTACTAAAACATGCATGTAAGTCCTTGACTTTGGGAAAATAGTTTAACACTTACATAAGTTTACCGGATGTGACACAATAAGCGCATTTGCAGGAAAGGAAAAAGTAAGTGCATTCAAAATCTACCAACAGACATACACAGGAGATATTTTCACAGCTCTTAGATGAATGGGATCTCTCTGAAGAACTAATGGACAAATTGGAGCAATTCTCGTGCTTTCTATGTGCACCAAAATCTTCTGTTCATCACATGAACGCCTTGAGATCTCACCTATTCTGCACAAAGAAGGGGGAGATAGACAGTCATCAACTTCCAACTTGCAGAGACTGTCTGAAGAAACATGCTGAACGTGCAAATTATCAAGCCTTTATAAGCACTAGATGTCTTCTGAATGATCCACAGAAACCTAGTCCAATTGGGAGAGGGTTGAAGTTGGAAAAACATGAGGGAGTGGAGCAACTGGTAGTGGACTGGTTGTAGGGGCAGCCAGCACCTCAGGCTGTGTTGGATCTACTAGCTTGCAACTGCATTGGGAACAGCAAACTGTCTGCTTTCTAAATGACCTCAAGTGCACGGACATGTGCAGACTTCTCGCCTGTGAAAATTAAACAGACACAAAGAATGATGACACCCATTCAGGAGAAGAAGACAACGACGGCAAATGTGAATGATAAAATTGTGTTTATGTTTACTCATGACATACTTTGCCTATGTAAGATGTAACAACTATTATTTGAAACTGTAAGTGAAAATTATGCATAGAATCTATATCAATATATGAGGAATACAATCAGGTTTTATTATTATTTTAAAGACTATATTGTTATTATTACAATTAATAATCCTAATTATGTTAAAGAATATTGAATTTAACTAATCTGGTGTAATTAGATGTATTTTTCCACATATTATGATGAATTTGTATGCTATTTATCAAAAATATGAAAACCACTATCTTCTCAGCCATGTTTGCTAATCCAATAATACCACACAAAAGGCAAAGAGTGGTGACTTGCTATCACATATTTTCCATCTCTAGGCATCCATACCTTGCAAAAAAATCATGTTAGAACCCATCCCCCAACAGTGGTACCAATGGCCTAAATGTGGGGTCCTGGCTCATGGCCTAACAGAAAAACATATATTTGCATTATACTAGAAGTCTTTGAAATTAACTAAATTATCAACAGAACCAGTGAAAAATAGCATGGTCCTGGAACTAGGGAGGTGCTTTGGTGTGGACTATGTGCTCAAGGTTGTGGGGGATGATGGACCACAGAACTGCAATTCAGTTATAACTATATTCGGTAGAGGTTTGCTTACACAAGGATGCTTACACCCGTCCGGCAGTGTGTGCCATGATTGTACTGGATAGGTAGTTTGAGGCGCAATACACTCACAGTTACTGAAGTAACTAGCATAGGTTTCAAGCTGTGGGTTGATTCCTTCCTCAATACGTTACAAAACAATGAAACTTGTAGAAACAACCGACATTGGTTACCCACTACTACGACTAAACATGTCCATCAACATGCTCCAAAATCACAAAAACAGCATGAGAAAGTGTTTGCAGAACTCATTTTACAACGGTCTAGAGTTCAGTTTTGCTGTTTTTTTGTGCTGGTTGGCAATGGCGATTTGTTAAATTTGACAGAGAAATTCTGCACTTTAGATCTTCAGATTGCATATAGCATCACATAGGAAAGCATTTTTTTCCTTCGGAATTCTTCAGGCAGAAGAACTGTTATGGAGTGGCTTCCTTTTCAAGTACCTCTCTATCCATCCTTTGTGTGGGGTGATCCTCCTCACAGCAGGGTTGTCTCCAGCCTGGAGTACAAAGAGGTGTGAACTATCTGCTAACTTCCACCATCTAACAGTTGGCAGTGCTACAGGAAGGGCCTAATCAAATTTCTGTGGGAGCCTTGTCCCCTTTGTCCTCACTTCACTGTCTAGGTCTACTCCCTCTTGCATCCTGATATACTTCCACTGCTGGGAAAACAACATCACCTCCAACTTGTGCACATGAACAGGACAGGGACATCCACAATTGCTTATACATAAAGTGCTTATATTACAATAGCCACTTCCACAAACACCCAATAACATACACTTGAATGGGATTTGGTGATCAAACAGTGTACAATCTGACAGCGTATTGGCATGACCTTCTCAGCCAGTGCCAAATAACTCAGATTTAGTGAGGGAGTGAAAAAAATGTAATATACAGAATAATGAGGGAAGATCTTTAAATGAGACCGTATTGTAATTCTGCAATTGGCTGATACCTCATTTCGTAGACCACCACCTGTGCTTCTTAAAACCCTATCCCTGTAACCTAACATTACCTAATCTCCACCAGCCTATCTAACTCACCGACCATTCACCTGAAATCACATTGCCCCCACTAATGATGACACATGCCTGGTATTACTATATCACAAAGTAATTGGAGTAAATGCATGCATTTTTTTGTGAGCGCACATCACTAATCACAAGAACCAACAATAACCACTAGATTAACCACTAACCTTCGGTCCCGGAGTAGCATGCTACTCGCCGTCAAGTGCTTCAATGCCTTGTCTGCCGTAGTTTGCGCTATATAAATCCAATTACAATTATCTATACTGCATATATTCTTGTAGGTTATTTAACCTTAATAGAGGTGGAAAGTGCTACAGTACTGAAAGAACACCATTCACCCTTATTAGAGCTCTCTGGCTCAAGGACTGAGTGTCTGTTGGGGCCAGCATTACATTTCTCAAGACACAAAGGCACCTGAGTGCAGAGCGGAGCCAGCATCATTGAAGATGAATCAGCAAGACCTAGCATGGCTGGGCAGGGCAGAAGCTCAAGAGCAGAGAACAGCTGAAATTGGCGAAGCTATTTCGATTCTGAGGTTTATCAGGCAAGGCATCTGGCCCCTCCACATCAAAAACTGCAGTGGGCATTGTCATCCAGAATGCTGCAGTAGAGAGGCATTATCCAGAGAAAAGAAACGGGTGGTGCTGCCAGAGAACAATGCAGCAGGACCAACATTGGTGTAGCAAACAGTGAAAGTGTATATGCAAAGGTTACAAAATATCTGTGTTACCATTGCTCTTTTACCCGATTTGCACTAATGCAAAGAGGGCTTGTCTTTTTTGTTCAAAAAGAGATTTCCTGATCTGTATATACTCAGAACAGATATCGCCGCCGCGTATATCCAGCATTACATGTGTTAAGGGCCTGGGTTTCAGGTAATTGGAAGGCAAGGAAAAACTGGTAGTTTATTAAAAAGGATGAAGATTAAAGTAAGCCCCTGTCACTATTAAACATTCTAGTGCCAGCTTCCTCCTCTCAAAAGTATTTTCTCTCCAAAAGGATTTGTGAGCAGAGGAGAGAGTACCTAATGCAGGAGATGAAGTAGTCGGACTACAAGCGCTCAGTTAGTAAGTATAAGAACACCATGCGGCCAGCAAAATCAATTACAGAGTGCTGTACACTGCAATACGACGGGCATATAAACTCTGGGGCCCGATTCCGATCTCGGCCGGTAGGGCACCGAATCGGATTCGGCTTAACCGGATCCGATTCGGAGCCCTCTTTCCCGAACGATTCGTACGTGCGTCCGGCCGAGCGAGTACGATGCAAGCGCACGCGAAATCGCCGACCGACTTGTTTGCGGGTCCGAACCGCTCCGACCGACTCGCACGGACACGACTCGCACCGCGCAATGGAGACGTTCCCCGGCCGGGCAAGTACGATGCGCGCCTCGAGCAGTCCGACCGACTCGCGCCGTCCGGCTCGAAAGAGCAGTGGGAGCCGGACTTTGGGGGTCCGTGTCGGACCCCCCTGTACGCGTAGCCGCGCGAGTCGCACACAGGGGGGACCCTGTGCATGTACGCCGCGAGTCGCATCGAGGTGTACCCGCTGTAGGGGGTGCCCTTGTTCGCCTCGCACCCATTGAGTCAATGGGAGCCCGCGTACGCGTTGTACGTCCGGCTCCCATTGACTTCAACGGGAGTCCGACCGACTCGAGTCCGATTGCATGCGTGCGCATCGTACTCGTTCGGTCGGACTGGCAGAGTCCGATTCGGTCGGAAATCTCTCCGGGTCCGGCTCGGTCGGAGTGATTTCCGGCCTGAATCGGAATCGGCCCCTATGTAAGAGAAAGAGACTAAACCGGGATGGTGAGAGTGGGCATTGTCAGCAGCATACAGCACTGGCACTTATCTTCTAAGAACATTTTTGAGTATCATACCAGGCACAGACTCTACCCAGCCAAGTAAGCTGCTCGCACTTAGTGATGAGGCATATTGCAAAACTATTTTTGGGCGACTGACCCACATCTCGAACATGGGCTTGAGGCCTTCCTTGAGTGATGAGCAAAGATCCCTATTTAGTCTGTTGAGCCACAATACAGGAAACTATCAGAACACCTTCAGCCTGCAGGCAGAGTTGTGGGGGAACACACATAACTTTGTTTTCCAATGTTAAACAGGGCTATGATGTTTTCAGCGTGGACCATTCACACCCTGATTTACAGCATTGGCAAAAGGTATCATAACTAAGAACATTGCAATCACTCCAATAAGTTTATCTAGTTCACACGATGCTGAAGTAGAGTTGACTGCAATGTGTGCTCCAACACCACACTGATCATAAGTAACAGACAGGACAGGCATGGTGCACAGACATAATATCGAGTTTTTAATCTCGAAGTACAAAAATATCGAGTTGGAAATATCGAAGGGACAGAATATCGACGACCAGAATATCGACATGAAGGTAAGAAATATCGTTTTCATAAATATCGAAGTCAGTAATATAGTTTGTAAAAGTATCGTTGTTAATAATATCGAGGTTTATATTAGTGTTATGTATTTTAAATGTATATGTTCTATATTTTTGGTTAAGTATTGTATTTTTGTTTAATATATGTATTACATTTTTAGAAGTTATTAATTTTTTTAAAGTAAATTTTGCGTTTTAGTTCCGTAGTGGGTTGTGGGTTTATAAGGGAATAGGGTGGGAAGTAATTTAATTATATTAAATTTAATAATAATTTTTAGAAATTATTAATTATTTTTAATTGAATTTTGCGTTTTTAGTCCGTAGCGGGTTGTGGGTTTATAGGGGAATAGGGTGGGAAGTAATTTCATTATAGTAAATTTAATAATTTTTAGAAATTATTAATAATCTTTAATTGAATGTTGCGTTTTTATTACGTAGCGGGTTGTGAGTTTATAGGGGAATAGGGTGAGAAGCAATTTAATTATATTTAATTAATATGTTTTATTAATTCATATTTATATATTTAATATTATTAATTGTGGTAATTAATTTGTTATCAATTAGTTATTAATTGGTTGTTAATTTTTCATAATTATTTAGTAAATATCTTAATTGTGTTATTTTTTTAGGAGCGGGTTGTGGGTTTATAGGGGAATAGGGTGGGAAGTAATTTAATTATAATTAATTAATTTCTATTAATTAATAATTAAGGGGCCCATTACGATGGCGGGCGGAAGCACAACCGCCGTGCTGGCGGATGCAAAAACCACCAGTTACCGCCGGCACGCAGCAGTCCACACGCCCGCCCAATTACGATGCGAAAAGTAGGCCAAACACCGCCGGCAAGCCAGCAACACCGTCCGCCATCAAAGTGCGCCCGTACACGTAGCGGCGCAGCACAACTGACACACACCGTCCGACGAAACACGTACCGCCCGGCGCATAAATTACGATGCCGCAAACAAACGGCTCCCACGGCCAAGAGATACCGTACGACAAACCGAAGCTGTAACACGGACGCCGAGCACGGACAACGAAGAAGCGGCTCCCCGAGCATGAATCCAGCACTGCAGGCCCTCCCCATGCTCCTGCTGATGCACCACCAAGGACGCAACGTACCGCGGAGACGCAGGTAGGCACACACACAACAAGTGCACGCAAACAGCGCACACAGTGCAAGGGCGGAAAAAGCGGACAACCCCCCACCAGCGCGTGTACACTACACATCCACCATTGCATCCACATATGACACACAGGCCAAATCGTAACATCGCGTAACACATGTGTACACACCACCTGGGACTAGGAACCAACCACCCCGTCACGGCCCCAAAGCGGCGATGACGCCGCCACACATGCGCACAACGCAGAGGCCAACCGCAGCGCCATGCATGCGTCGCACACAGACACAGGGACACAACCAAGCAGAATAAACAACAAAGGAGTGTAACACTAAAGAGAAGAGCACTCATGTATCCTTCTTCACTGTAGCGTTTTGCTAATAGAAAAAAACCTCTTTAGGTTTTTCAGAAAGCCCTCACTCACCAACCTAGTTGGTGACATGCTTCATCATCGGGCCCCACCAGGAGTGGCCGAATGCCACCCTAGTGTGCTACAACGCCAGAATTACTGCGGAGCTGGTTCAGTGATTGGTGAAGAGTGAAAAAAGTGAATGTTAAAAAAGTCCAACTTGTATCAAAAAAATCTTTTATTTATTTTGCCAATTAGACTTAGTTAAAAACAAGTGTAGGATAAAGGACCAAATTAAAAGTCCAAATTTATCCCCAGGTGTAGGTCAACATGTTTCTGCCTTTCAGGGACATATCGTCAGGCATTCGTCAGGACCAATATTTGTAGTGAATGAACCCGGCGGTATGGGCGCACTAAGGCCCACCTAACCATGGGTTTCTAGTGTTAAAAATGTTTATCCCAAAACACTAGAGAGATTCCCTCAATTTAGAGAGGAACCGAGTTTATTAAAAAGTGCTACTTCTCAAAGCACCATGGGTCTCGGGAGATGGGTGATGGCGCTATTGGCACACCGCCCTGTCCGCCAGGCACCCGTTTGGAACCTGAGTGAAGTCTCTCTAACCGGACCCCGAGTAGCACTTTTTAATAAACTCGGTTCCTCTCTAAATTGAGGGAATCTCTCTAGTGTTTTGGGATAAACATTTTTAACACTAGAAACCCATGGTTAGGGTGGACTTAGTGCGCCCATACCGCCAGGTTCATTCACTACAAATATTGGTCCTGACGAATGCCTGACGATATGTCCCTGAAAGGCAGAAACATGTTGACCTACACCTGGGGATAAATTTGGACTTTTAATTTGGTCCTTTATCCTACACTTGTTTTTAACTAAGTCTAATTGGCAAAATAAATAAAGATTTTTGATACAAGTTGGACTTTTTAACATTCACTTTTTCACTCTTCACCAATCACTGAACCAGCTCCGCAGTAATTCTGGCGTTGTAGCACACTAGGTGGCATTCGGCCACTCCTGGTGGGGCCCGATGATGAAGCATGTCACCAACTAGGTTGGTGAGTGAGGGCTTTCTGAAAACCTAAAGAGGTTTTTTTCTATTAGCAAAACGCTACAGTGAAGAAGGATACATGAGTGCTCTTCTCTTTAGTGTTACACTCCTTTGTTGTTTATTTGACTTAGTTTGAGGGGAGTAGGAGTGTCCTTTATTTTCCCTTCCTCTCCTATTGTTATATACACACAACCAAGCAGCACACACATCAGCCCCACCCCGAACGCACATGACACGTGACAGGCCTGCCACAGACATGTCCCCAACGCCCAATTCACGGACAACACCCAACGCCACACAACCGACGCACACATGTCAGTGAAGTCACGCAACAGCAGGACACACCCCAGTGTAACAAACATGGCGAAGCACACAGCGGCGGCAACACCAACTAGGAGAAGCAGGGCCCCTTCGGGAAGAGGAACGCCAGTACCACACTGAAACACCCATACCACCCTGCACATATGAACAAGACATAAAACGGAACACCAAAGAGCCCGGGGACCGACAACAGTTGGCCCAAGAATAACATTCACACACAAGGGCCAACGCAGAGCGGAAAGGCAGCCTGCCGCCCACACAAGGGAGAGCAGACAGCACTGAATGACCTTCCATTCCAACTCCGAAACCACAGCCCTACGACAGAAGCCGGTGAATACAGCCATTGTCCAAGAATAGACCAACACAGGCATGCCGAGGAGACCGACCACAGGGCAGATAGCGCATATCACAGAAGCACACAACGGACGGGGAAGAAAGAAGAAAAACCTCCCCCATGTCGGCCACATGCAAGTTAATTGGAAGGAGTCACACATCACTGACCTTGAACTGTCTGAGAAGCATGTGGGAAGTGGGCCCGTGTCCTCCAAACAAGCCAACAGAACACAAGTCCTGTCTCCCTACGACTACACAGAGCTCACAGCAACCTCGGAGCGTGCACATTGCAGACTGCACACACAGCCGGAGCACGCCACCACAACGCACCGCTGCGAAATGGCAACCGCAACACACCTACCCAACTACGCCGAACAGCTCAAGCTGTACAAAACCAACCTGTTTCATACATTGGGATGCGATCTCCTGTCCCTGCTGAACGTAAGTTACCGACTGACTTACCGCATCACATTGTTCAGCTGCGTCATGCCCGTCTTCTACTGTCGGAGGTGTCCCTACCAGCATCCCGTGGAGATATGCCTCTCCAACCCGGCATGTCTGAAGGCGGACCTGCTACCACTACTCCTCCCTCTGGACGCACACGACAGGGCCTGCTCTGCCTATGGGGGCATGGCGTATGTGGCCAACATCGCACCCGCACTGAAATGGGACCACTGTGCCTCCACACGACGGATCATCGAGAACAGCTACATCGAATGTCACCCAGCATGCCCCATCATGGTCCTCCAAGGGACAACTTACGAACAACACCTTGACAGCCACCATCCGCTACATTGGCTGGCAAACATGTACACCACCAATGACATGGAAGCCCTGCTGGACGGCATCGCATACCTGACAACCTGTAAATTCGTCGGACCACAACGCAGGTTCCCCGATTGACCTATGATGTCCAACCCCGCACCCATGCTTAGCTTCCGCACGGACTGGCCAGTCACCACCACAACAGCCATACCAAACGACCGGCAACTGTAACCACACCATCAACGACATCGCCATGACATCGGATATGACCGGGACATGCACACTGTTCCCCATCACATCCAGGAACACTGCATGCATCGTGGGAGGCAGTGGCATGGGCTCTGTGTATCGCACCCACATGGACGGAACTGCACGAACAACCAGGACACGACATGGATCCAGCGCCCATGGACACACACACCGCTCAGTGGACATGAATAGGTCGCCTGGAGTCTGTGGGTGCTGCACCCCTCCCAACCCCGCCCCGGGAATCCCATACCAGGACCTTTGCATGGACAACAAGTGCATACAACAACAACACGACCCCAGTGACTGTGACATGTCCAGTAACCACCACAGTGCAACAACAAGTGGCACGCCGCTGCATGCACGCAAGCACATGCCCTGATGTCATCTCACATGCACGCGTGCATGAGGAACAACCGCAGCAAACCTGTCACATGGAACTGAGATGGACTGTGCCCATGATGCCAAGCGGTCTGGTAGGCTACATGTATACCGTCTGTGTCAAAGTCCGCAGCTCCGCAGCTATACGTAAATGTACATTAGCACAGCCTTGGCCAAGCAGATGTCACTCTGAAGCCCACATCCCACATGCAACAGCCAATCACATGTAACCCCACACCCTATCCCATTTGCAATCATGCTCAGTATATCCTCAACATGTATTCCGCTGCCAGTAGTGTCCACTATACTGCATCACAGAGGACAGAAGACTCAATATAATGTTTGAAACCAAAACTGTCTCCGCTGACTCATTTCACAAGTACGAATGAGAGAGGATGAGAGTATGTGAAGTACACGGCAGTCGTGACATGACCATGTAGTCCACTGGTATTGGATGTCAACGCAAATGAGTAGCACTACTGTGGAAGACACACATGTGTCGTGTGAAGTCGTATGGACGCAGTGCTCAGGTGGGTGGGTGCGACGGGCAGATGCGCACATGCCAAGTCGGAGCACGCCGTGTTGGGAGGGGTCATGAACAGTACACCACCGCTTCCCTGGGCATTGTGAGAGGACACCTGTCGGGGGAGTGAACACGTGTGTGCACAGCAGCCGGGCACACGTACAAAGCGGTACCAGGCGCACCTCAGCCCACCCTCTGTGGACAAGCTGGATCCTGTTGTGCGCCCGCCATGCCCCTTGACAAGGCACACACAGCCCCAGTCGACCAGGTGTAACCCCAACATAGTCAATCCGCACAGGCGATACAGGGCACGGGATGGCAGTGGAGCATGGTGTGTGAGAGGTCTCCTCGCGCTCCTCCTGGTCATATCACGCAGGCAATAGAACCTCAACGTCTAGCATGGCACAAGTCAAATGGAAGTGTAGGGGGACGCACCACAGCACGAGCAGCACTGACGTCACGGGAGGTGGCTCGCACCATCCCATCCATTGCCCATCATACCAACCACGCCACATGCCATTGCGACTAAGTGCAAGCGCGTGCGCCACCACCCCCGAGCCCTCCCCAGAGAGGCCAAAGAGTGAATGTGTGGGCCATCAGCCACAGACGGACGCGGCCTGGCCGCAAGGGCAGCCACAGCCACTGGGTGTCGCAGGTGGCGTATCCGGAAGGCGAAGACTGTGATGCATAGTCCATGCAGGCCGGGTCTCCATTTGGGGCACCACGCAGGTGGACGGGCGTCCCGCCACACATCATACCCCGAGACAGCCCACTCGTGCAACTGGACCCACACATACACTCCTTGCCCTCTCTGGTGCGAGCTTGGGGCTGCCTGTGCAGGCGCTAGCCTCGCAGGTGAGCATGCATATTGGGGGAGTGAGGGGAGGACATGAGGGCTGGGGCGAAGATGACTGTATCACTGTCAGTAAGTACAAGGGATGACCCAGATGTGGAAAGGAAGAGACGTGTCCCGTGTGTACTGCAACTAGTCGCCAATCCAACTACCCCCCATGTCCGGAATGTAAGCCCGCACCTAGGCCCGCCCATCCGCCACATCGAACATACCACCAGCACGACAACCTTCCCATTCGAAACACTGACTGGGGGTGGCGACCAGTGTACAATCATGTGTAGCCTACCCACGCGTACATGTGGGCCCTCCATGATCCATGTCACCTGCGGCAAAGTCATGACATGCGCAATGAGGGAAGTGAGGAGAGCTGTCCGCCCCATGCGCAGAAGGTGCATCAGCTCCACAGACCCAGCAGCGAGTCCAGCAGGGGTCACATGTGCAGGGGCAGCTGTGCCTGGTGTGAAGGCACATGCATATAGACAGCACATCGACCAATGTGTAGTCTGCCCACATCTACAGTCCATCATCATGCGGACATAGGAATTGAACACAGGGCAACACATCTTCAGTTGGTGCACCCACCGTGACCAACAATGCGCAATCATCGACGTACCCGCCCTGTGCATGGCCCCCCACCCAACGGAGGCACATCCAGTGCCACCGTCCCACACACACACAAGCCTTCCACGGAACATGCTGTGTCCAATGGTCAGTACAGAGTCAGCGCCCATCTGGTGGATCCTGAACAGGAGACACATGCACACACATGCCAGCTCCCACTATGTACGTCTGCCACCTGGCACGTGCAATGTAACCTCTCACCTGTGACGTGTGACTGCAAGCACACAGCCGTCTTGGCATGGGGCTGTCAATGTGGACACCTGTCAATGTTTCGGGAGGTGTGATCCGTACAGTGCTGTACATAGGGTGCAGTGCTGACACCTACTACTGTCTCATATCCCCTCGTGCCACAGGTCCCACTTGTTTTGGCCGCTCAGCCTGTGCCCACATCGTCGTCGTCGTGTGCCATACTCATCCAGCCGCGGAAGCAGTTCCATGCTCAGCAGACATTCATGTTGCCGTGGCGTTGCCGCTTGACGGATATGCAGTCAGTCCACATCAGCACGCCCCGCAAGTCATTGGGGCCTAGATCCCCATGTGCATGCACATGGCAGTGGTTTGTATCACTAGCCATTGCCATTGTTGGGAGACCTGTGTAAGTGTATTGTGGCCGTGCCGTCCCAGCTTGACAGCTGGGCTGTGGCTCATGTGCTTGCTCAGTCATGTCAGTGATGTGTATGCGAAATTGCTATGTGTCGTGTTGCTTTGACATGTGTCCTCTGCCATTGTCCCTAGGCGGAGACCGAACATTGACCGCCCATACCAATTGCTGGCGGACATGGACGATACAGAGGTTATTAGGAAGTTTCGGCTGGACAGGCCAACCCTGCATCGACTGTGTGCCATGTTAGAACCCCATCTCCGTCCCCGCAGGGTGTATCCGACTGCTGTCACCCCCACGGCTAAGGTGATGGCCGCCATGCATTTCTTCGCCACTGGGTCATTCCAGCACACAGTGGGCATTGGAGGAGGGATGTCCCAGCCCATGTTCAGCAAGGTGCTGAGGGATGTACTGGCAGCCATGATGCTGTACCGAAACAGGTACATCCGCTTCCCCAGGGCTCGTGAATTGGCGGCAGTGAAGGGTGCATTCTATGCCCTTGGCAGAATCCCACACGTCGTTGGAGCCATTGACTGCACACATGTCGGCCTTGTTCCACCACAGGCCACTGAGCACCTGTACCGCAACAGGAAGCACACGCACTCCCTGAATGTGCAAGTGGTGTGCCTTGCGGACATGGTGATCACCCACGTGTGTGCAAAGTTCCCAGGCTCGGCCCATGACGCACACATAATGCGCAACAGCATCTTGCCACGACTGATGTCCAATATGCAACAGGATCGTGCCTGTATTGTCGGTGAGTATGTGGAGTGGTGTAGCGTGCTGGTTGTGCGATGCTGTCCCCTGTCCAGTTTGAATTGCAACGGTTCTCTGTGTCCCTCACACCCAGGTGACTCTGCGTACCCGAATGGGGCATGGCTGCTCAGTCCATTGAGGAATCCTCGCACCCCAGCAGACGATCGCTACAGTGAGGCACATGGGAGGACCAGACGTGTGGTCGAGCGTACCTTTGGCCTCCTCAAGTCCAGGTTCAGGTGCCTGGACCGCACCGGGGGTGCGCTGGCGTACTCCCCACAGAAGGTGTGCCGGATAGTGGTGGCGTGCTGCATGCTGCACAATCTGGCCATTCGGAAGCAGATCCCCCTCATCGTGGATGACGGAGATCAACCAGGGCCCCAGCCCGCAGACCAGGACAGCTCGAGTGAGGAGGACAGCGGAGAGGAGGAAGCTGGTAATGTGCGGCAGCAGCTCATCGCCCGCTACTTCACTTGACGGTGAGTGTCCATGTACGACGGCTGATGTGGCTGTATCTGTGCAGGTGTGTGTGTGCTGTGTCAGGGTGGCCGTTTGTTCACTGCGTGCTGTGTGTCAACGCTCCATGGCCAGGGTAGTATGCCACTGTTGGTGGCTGTGGCATTGTGCCCTATTGCTCTGTGCGATGTGTGTACATTGCTTGTAGTTGTTGACATGTACTGTGTGATGGGTGTGTGACACACTCATTGAATGTGCTCCTGTTCTGTCTCCCACCCCTAGGTCCCTACAGGCCCTCCGGATTCAATTGCCATGCCACGCATCAGGTGCCTTTCCGCCCAAGGTGGCCGTTGTATTCCGTACAAATAAAACACAGGGCACAAACAGCAGTTAGTGTAAAAGGTGCATTTATTACAAACTGTGACATGTGATTGTGTGTAAGGTGATGACAAAAGTGGTGCGTGCAGTGACAATGAGCTGTCGGTCATGGCTGCGTGATGCTCAGGGTGTACCCACTGGTTCTATGTCCATAGTCCAACACACACATGCCATCCAGATGGCTGTGTGGAGTGGGATCGTAGTCCAAGTCAATGCAGTGGCTGGTCAAGGAAGGCTGGCGGAAGGCTGGCTGGCTGCCTCACTTGCGTTTGGAGCGTGCGAAGTCCTCCCGGGAGATCTGTTTCCACTCCGGACGGCCCCTTCCACGTTTGCGAGGGGGTGCCTGCTTGCGACATGCTGGTGGTTGAGGTGTGCTCACTGGCTGTGGACGCAGGGGAACTGGACACTGCTGCTCCACCCTGCGCCCCGGCAGGTGGTGGCAGAGGGGAGCTGCTGTCCCTGGCTGTGACCTCACCGCCACCACCAGCTGGCCCATGAGGTCCACGAGTTGGCCCATACGGGCGTCCATGGACCTCAGCACCCCCAGCACCTCACGCGTGTCTGAAGCAGACCGGACCCATTGTCCTTGGGCCTCTTCATAGGCCCCAAGGACTCTGGCCATTTGAGGCAGGGCATGGCTCCCAGGGGAGGCTGGCATTTCCCTGACCCTGCTCCTCCTACCAGTCCTGCTGCCACCGGCCTGCCCACTAGCCACATTGCTCACCACGGTCCTCGCTGTGGCTCCCAGGGTGGATCCAGTCGGCCGGGCCACCACCTGCGCTGGGGCTGGTGCCAGCGAAGACGTGGTGGTGGTGGCGGCGGTGGTGGTCGGTGCGGCGATGGTGGCGGTTGCGGCAGTGGTAGTGGCCACAATGACCGTGGGTGTGGCCGCAACGACAGTGGCAGCAGGGGGCTGGGAATGTCCAGCAGCCCTGGATGATGGGTTGGTGGGTAGGAGGGGTCCTGGGGAGCGGCTGGGCCCTGCCACACCAGATGGGCCTGCTTGGTGGTCCGTGTCCGAAGAGGAGGACAGATCCTCCAGATCCGTGTGTCCTCGTTGGGGGCTTGTAGGCTGGCTGTGCTGGCTGCTGGCTCCATCCCCAGCATCCAGCAGTTCGTCACCTGTGGAGAGAATGAGATCTGTTATTGTGTTGCACCTGGCGAAGTATGTATTTGTCGTCTGACATTAACAGTTCGTGCAATCTCGTACATGGGTTTCCCGGAGGCGTGTGTGTGGCTGTAGCATCTGTAGTTGTGTGTGCTTGGCAATGGGACTGTGTGCTGTGCACATGTGGCATGGGACGGATTGGCCATGCCGATGGGTGTGTTGCTGTGCCCCTACTTATTGTGACTCTGGTGTATGCGGGCTCCTGGCCCATCCTGGGTCTGGTTTGTACTTTGCTTTTGGTGTTCAGATGGGACGCTTAGGAACGCATATGGCAACATGGGGGCCATGCCCCAGATTCGCATTTGGGAGGGAATATGCTTTTGGGGTTCAAATGGAACGCTTAGGAACGCATATGGCAACATGGGAGCCATGCCCCAGATTCGCATTTGGGAGGGAATATGCTTTTGGGGTTCAAATGGAACGCTTAGGAACGCATATGGCAACATGGGGGCCATGCCCCAGATTCGCATTTGGGAGGGAATATGCTTTTGGGGTTCAAATGGAACGCTTAGGAACGCATATGGCAACATGGGGGCCATGCCCCAGATTCGCATTTGGGAGGGAATATGCTTTTGGGGTTCAAATGGAACGCTTAGGAACGCATATGGCAACATGGGGGCCATGCCCCAGATTCGCATTTGGGAGGGACTATGCTTTTGGGGTTCAAATGGAACGCTTAGGAACGCATATGGCAACATGGGGGCCATGCCCCAGATTCGCATTTGGGAGGGAATATGCTTTTGGGGTTCAAATGGAACGCTTAGGAACGCATATGGCAACATGGGGGCCATGCCCCAGATTCGCATTTGGGAGGGAATATGCTTTTGGGGTTCAAATGGGACGCTTAGGAACGCATATGGCAACATGGGGGCCATGCCCCAGATTCGCATTTGGGAGGGAATATGCTTTTGGGGTTCAAATGGAACGCTTAGGAACGCATATGGCAACATGGGGGCCATGCCCCAGATTCGCATTTGGGAGGGAATATGCTTTTGGGGTTCAAATGGAACGCTTAGGAACGCATATGGCAACATGGGGGCCATGCCCCAGATTCGCATTTGGGAGGGAATATGCTTTTGGGGTTCAAATGGGACGCTTAGGAACGCATATGGCAACATGGGGGCCATGCCCCAGATTCGCATTTGGGAGGGAATATGCTTTTGGGGTTCAAATGGAACGCTTAGGAACGCATATGGCAACATGGGGGCCATGCCCCAGATTCGCATTTGGGAGGGAATATGCTTTTGGGGTACATGCTGTGAGCCATGGGTGCCGAACGTGACATGTGTTGTGGCAGCATGACAGTGCATGGTTTGAGGTGTGTGCATGCTTGACATGGCCTGCATATTTGCTGTCTGTTGTGATTACTGGACATGGCATTGGACGCATCGTTATGAGTGAGTGATGGTTGTGTGCCAGCCAACGTATTGCAGTTGTCCCATCTCCTTGGTGTGCGTGCTGCCCTGTGCCATGTGCATCACTGCAGTGCTCGGGGGTGTGGCCCATGTTGTGTGTTGTTACTCACAGTGTGGCGTGCGCTTCATTGACTTCTGGCACATGGTTGGTCATGGGCATGTAGCTTAGCGTGACTGCTGTATGTGTGGCAGCTGTGCGGATGACATGCCTTTCATGAGACTGGGGCTGATGGATGGTATGTTGTATGTGCATGGTGTGTCTGTGTGTTTGATGGGTTCAGTGGTGTTCGTGTGCATTTATGTTGTTCCGCTCTGTTGCGTCTAGTGTTGTTTGTCTTACATAGGCATAGTTGTGGGGTGTGTGGTTGACAGGCAGTAGGGGCTACATGGACAGGACTTCAATGGTGTTTCGGTTGTGTGTGATGAGTTGCACAGTGGCTGCCGTGTGGTACTATATTCAGTGTGGCTTGTGCATGCAGACGTGGCTCCTTGGGTGTTGCTATGTCTGTGATGGGTCATGTGGGGTGTGAGTCTGTTGTTCATGTCCGTGTGCACATTGTTCACTTGTTCGTGACGGTGGGCGGTGCTGCGTGTTCGTCTGCTACGTGACATGTCCCATGTGTTGGTCGTGTTATGGTCCTCATGCCTCCAGTAATCCAGCCCTGTCCAGTTTCCCACCTGCAAGTTGTTCGTGCGTGCACTGTACTGGATGCCACATGGCTCTAAGCGGGGGTGCTCCATGTTGCAGGTCTGTGGGGGTGGGGGGTGTTGTGGGTCGTGGGGGTGGCTGGACACCCACTGACACCGATTGCTGTGGACCGTGATGTCTGCCTTTCGGCTGTCGTTGTGCACTGCGGTGGCTGACACGTGGCTGTGGGGTGTGGGGGATGCTCCTCCTTGCTGTGCTGTGGGACTAGGGGCCTGGTGTGTGTTGTACTTGGGCTGTCCACCGTCCCACCCACTGCACTTTGTGTTCCTGCCACTTACCTGTTACTTGTCGGTTAGTGCAGCTGTGGCGGACACATGGGTGTGGTGGGTGCTCGTTGTGGCGCTTCTGGCATATTTGGGGACCTGTTGGTGGTTACGTGGCTGGCTGAGTGTACACATGTCCCCACGTATGTTACAGTTGTTCGGTTTGGGCTGTGTGTGGTGGTGTCTGTTGCATGTGTGTGTGATGTGTTGTGTATTGTGTGCTGGACATGGGGGTGTTTGTCCCTGGGAGCTGTGGCATGGTGGTAGTGCATGTGAGTACATAGCGGTGTGCTGGTATACATTAGTTTGTACTTACCAGCCTCCACTCCCCTGCTAATCCGGCGAGGATCTCCGGATGTATTATGACTCGCACCTTCTCCTCCCACGCTTTGAAGGTCTTGAAGAGCGCGGGATTCCCTCCGCCAGTGACGGCAGCCAGCTCTCTGTTTTTGCCCTCCTTCTTCTTGACCAGGCTCTTTACGTCATTCCAACGTTTGTTTATTTCTCCTCTGTTCCTGGGCAGGGTCCCCGACTGCATTGACCTGGTCTACGATCCGGTTCCACATTCTGTTTCTGGTGGCTAGTGGTGTGTGCTGGACCATGTTCCCATAGATTTGTGGGTACACCTTGATGATCTCGTCGACCATGACCGTCAGCTCAATGGGCGTGTACTTGGGCATTCTTTGTGGTGCCATGGTGTTTGTGGTGCTGGTGCGGTGTGTGTTGTGTAATGTGCAGGGGGTTTGTGGTGCAGGTGCGGTGTGTGTTGTGTAATGTGCAGGGGGTTTGTGGTGCAGGTGTTTGGTGGTGGTGGTGGTGGTGGTTGTGATGTGTGCGTTTCTGTGGTGTGCTGCTGTCCTTGCTGTGTCACTGTGTCCTCTCCTCTCCTCTCTGGTTTGCAATGTAGCAAGGGGTTGTGGTCTGTGGGAGTGCTGCTTTTGTACTCACCTATGTGGGTGTGTCCTCATGGTCTGTTGTTTTCAGGTGTGTTGTGTCTGGGGTTCTGGCCTTTGTATTTTTTGTTTGTCCGGGGGTGTTTTCGGGATGTGTACTGTGCTTGTGTATTTGTGCGTGCCTTGCTGTGTGGACTTGTTGGCCATGTTGTGTGCTATTGGTTTTGTGAGCGGATGGTTTCTGTGCAGGTACGTGGGCGCCATGGCTTCTGCCGTGTCGATTCTCATTGGCGTTGTTTGCGCTGGCGGGCGGTATATTTGTGGTTTTTCCGCGCTCATGGCGGTGCGATCGTAATTTCACGTGCGGTGTGTCGGCCGTGAGGGCGGGCGGTTTTGTGTTGTTGTGCGTGTTTCCGTCCGTGGCGGGCGGTTTGACTCCGACTCGGACGTTGGCGGGCGGTATTTTGTGTGATTTTTCCGCCGATGGCGGTTTTCGGTTTGTGTAATCGTAATGGCGTGGTCGGTGTTCAGACGGTGTGTGCGGGCGGATTTTTGCCGCTTCCATGCCTGGCGGATTTTTTTACGCCGGGTATCGTAATGGGCCCCTAAGTTTTTATTATTTTATATTGTTAATTGTGGCAAATAATGTATTAATTAGTTATTAATTGTTAATTATTAATAATTAATTGGTAAATATGTAAATTGTGTTATTTTTCTAGGAGCGTGTTGTGGGTTTATAGGAGAGTAGGGTGAAAAGTGATTTAATAATAATTTTATTTATATTTTTAATTATTTAATATTTATGTTTTTACAAATTTATATTGTAAATTGTGGTAAATAATATATAGTTAATTATTTATTAATTGGTTATTAATAATTATTAATTAATGATTAATATGTTATTTGTGTGTTTTTTAAGAGCAGGTTGTGTGTTGATAGGGGAGTAAGCTGGTAAGTAATTTAATTTCTATATTATTTTAAATGTTTTTTATTATAAAATTTATTTTAAATTGATTTATACTGTTAATTGTGTGAATTAAATTATTCATTGTTTTTAAATTGTTTGTTAATTTTAAATAATTAATTAATTATTAATTAATTATGTTAATGGTGTTATGTTTTACAACATTGGTGGTGTTATTTATAGGGGAATATGGTGGGAGGTAAGTTTTTTTAAATTATTTCATTGTTAATTATTTTTAATTATTTACTGGAGTGGGAATAGTAAATGATTTCTCTCCGCTATCCAACACTTTCCCTACTGTTGTACCCTCTTGAGTGGGAATAGTAATTTTAACCCCTACGCTATCCAACACTTTCCCTACTGTTGCACTCTCTGGAGTGGGAACAGTAATTTTTACCCCTCCGCTATTCAACACTTTCCCTACTGTTGCACTCTCTGGAGTGGGAATAGTAATTTTAACCCCTTTGCTATCCAACACTTTCCATACTGTTGCACTCACTGGAGTTGGAATAGTAATTTTTACCACTACGCTATCCAACACTTTCCCTACTGTTGCATTCACTGGAGTTGGAATAGTAAATTTTACCCCTACGCTATCCAACACTTTCCCTACTGTTGCACTCACTGGAGTGGGAATAGTAATTTTTACCCCATAGCTATCCAATATTTTCTATACTGTTTCAGTTAATGTAGTGTAAAATGTATTTTAAAAAGTTTAAAAATATTTTAATATATTATATATATATTATTTTTATGTTATTGGTGTATGTGTATATATATGTATTTATAATTTTTAATGTTTCTAACAATGTATAATTTAATAAAATAATTATTTATTATTAAGTAAATATATATATTACATTTTATATGTATGTTTATTTTTTTACATTATATGTAATACTTATAATTTAAAACAAATTCTAATAATTCCAACTATTTTTTAAAAATTATATATATTATTTCCTTTATTTTACATTATTTTTTAAACATAAAAAAACCCCGATATTTTTAACAACGATATTTTAGACATCAATATTTTTTTCTCGATATTTTTGTACTTACCATTGTGTAGATAGGACTTCGATATTCTGGACATCGATATTTTTGCATCGATATTTTTGTACCTAGATATTTTCGATGTCGATATTCTGTCAGTGATCCGACAAGCATAATGGGCATTTCAGCAAGAGCTGAGAGTACCCCTGCCATTTCAAGGTCCGTAATAAGGATGGGAGGACCAGAATAAATTCTAGAACAAGTTTCAAGTTCATTTCTCGCACTTGGCCCCAGTGCTCCATTATGTGTCACTCTGGTGCAGGACATCTGTATTTCCAAGA
Source organism: Calotriton arnoldi (assembly GCA_963921515.1). NCBI lineage: Eukaryota > Metazoa > Chordata > Amphibia > Caudata > Salamandridae > Calotriton > Calotriton arnoldi. The sequence goes on from CAWUFW010013196.1 coordinate 360,579, forward strand.
GCCTCTCGAACCACCATGCTGACACGATCTCCTTAGTCAAGACAAGATCCACTGCTTAGCAGATGGCAGTGACACTCGCAGGAGGAGTGAATGCCTTTTCCAGGCTGAAGCATTAACTAAATCCTTCTGGGTAGAACAAAGGAGGACTTGGGGGTGCTTACTTGAACATAAACCTGAAGAGAGCTCCCTGTAACAGACATAATGGGGACTTCACATGGCTAGCAGTGAAACTTCTGCCGACACAGGAAGGCCACCACTGAGGAAGGACATTCATAAAGAATAGGGGCTGCACCGAGACTAAATGGCAGTGTAATGTTTGGGCAGAGCTGGTTTTCCACTGTGAATGGGAGGTACCGTCAGTGCCTCTTTAGGACAGGAACTAGCAACAAAGGGGCTAATTTATATTTTGGTGGCAAGGATAATGCGTCACTATGGAGACTGAGTACCCCTGCCACCAATAAAATGGTCCGCCTGCATGACCTAGATGCGGGCGGATCATAGGCTTGGCTACGGCAGTGACAACCCTGCCATCGCCATAGCAAAACCTCTCAGACGGCCCGATGGAGTAAGAGCCGCCTGAGAAATGGCTATATGTCCGCCCACCCAATTAGGATGGGTGGGCATATAAGCCATTTTTTTTTTACTGTCAGTCACCGACGGCAAACCCTGGCGCTGGAACAGTAAAATGCTAATGATGTCCTCCTCGCCATGGGAGATTGCTCCTATGGCGAGGGGGCATTACATTTTTTTTTTCAAAAAGAAAATCCATTTTGGGATTTTCTTTTTTGAAAATAAAAAAAGAAATCTGTTTGGTGCAGGGCTGCCTAATGCTGAGGCAGGACTGCACCAAACAGTGAAATGTATTGGCAGGAACCATTGTGACGGCGGTTCCTGACAATTGATTATAAATGACAGCCTGCTTGATGGTCATTTTCAAATTTGGCAGGCGTTCCCTCTGCCTTAGGGACGGACTAATCTAGCCCGCCCCCCCGGCGGAACGATGGGCCATCCGCCAAATTGTAAATGAGGCCCTTAGTGTCCTGAAGGTCAATTGTACACATCCAGATGTTGCTCTGTATGGCTGCCATTACCTTAGAATAATCATGTTGAACTGTTGCAAGGAGGGAAAAGGAGAGAAACGGATTTAAAATGTAAAGATCCAGGGTGCGTTAGATCTTCCCTACCCACTTCCCTACAAGGAAGAAATAGAGATTCTGCCCCCTACCTGGATCACCTTCTCCAACAATGAGCCTCTATTTCATGCAAATGTTCCAACTAAGGTGGAGGCAGCCTGGATGATGGAGGGTGTCAGTTGTAAGGTGCAGCCATTATTCACCAGAGAGGATCCATGCATCTTTTTTTATCCAAGTACAGTGGTGGTAGTGTGGAAAAGCCCACCACCTATCCACCAACTCAGCAACAGACAGTGAGTGGGCTACCTAAAGGAGTATGACTTGTCTAGATTTGTTGGTCTCAACTGACACTGAATGAGAAGGGTTTCTACTTCTCTCCTAAAGTGTCTCCTCTTAGCCAGCCTGCCTCGAGAGAAGGTGGTTCTAAATGTGGTATTGGGTCAGAAAGACTCTATAGCCTTTAAATATGTGAATGCTTTCACCAACTGTAAAAGAGAAGCAAGTCTGGCTGGTACCACTTAATGGGTTCTCTGTGATGTGGATGGGACTGTGCCCACCTTCAACTGCTGCTGGCACTCATCCACTGTGTAATCACACAGGTCCTTCCCATTCAATGGGACGTTGATGATTTTATCCTGGACCTCTGGTTTAGGTCTGGGTAACTTGAGCTGTAATGACTGCCACATAGACAGACAGGTTTTGATGACCATGTCAGTCACATCATTGCAGTTAATGGACAGTTCCTTGCCAATGTAGAGCATGAACCTGCACAGTCCAGGAGCAGTGAAATATGTTTAGTGGTCAAACTTGTGCCAGAAGTGGAGCTAATGGCATTGGCCTGCCACAGGCAGAGACCTTCAAGTTTGAACATCTTTTTCCTGCATCTCTGGACACCATGGGGTCGATTCCGATGTCGGCCGGAAGCGCACCTAACCGTATTTGTCCGGAAAAAATACAAGCCGAACGCATGTTTTCCGACCGACTCGAACACTCAACCGAACGAACAAGTACGATGCGCAAACAGCCCAGATTCCGAGCGAGCCGTACTTACCCATTCCAGCTCCTGTTCCCCGCCCGAGCCGGATCCGTAAACGCTGAATCGAGTCGCACGGAACCAAATACACAGCACCTTCCGGCCGGACTAGTACGATGCGTCTTCCGTACGCGCCGAACTCGTCGCTACGTCCGGCACGTTTGAGCATCCGGGAGAGCTGTACATAAGCTCCGATTCGCGCCACAAGACGATCCACGGCTACGAGACGAACAAGCCAGCGACGAGTACGAGTCGAAGCCACGAGAAACCCGAACGAGACGACCCAACCATGAATCCCATCGCGCAGGTCCTACCAATACTCTACATCTATTACCGGGACCGGTACGGACGCGTACGGCGCGGACGGTAAGTCAAACACCCACTACACAAACAAACGACACGTACCCGACATATGTCACACACACATAGGGATGCACAAATGACGTACACTAGCAACAGCAGAACCATAGGGGCGGGATGGCCATCACCAATGCCATACACACCCATAGGGGGATGGATGCCTGCCACTACTACCATCCCCACCCATAGGGGGATGGATGTCTACCACTACTACCATCCCCACTCATGGGGGGCTGGATGCCTGTCACTACTGCCATCCCCACTCATGGGGGGCTGGATGCCTGTCACTACTGCCATCCCCACCCTTAGGGGGCTGGATGCCTGCCACTACCACCATCCCCACTCATGGGGGTCTGGATGCCTGTCACTACTGCCATCCCCACCCATAGGGGGCTGGATGCCTGTCACTACTACCATCCCCACTCATGGGGGTCTGGATGCCTACCACCACTACCATCCCCACTCATGGGGGGCTGGATGCCTGTCACTACTGCCATCCCCACTCATGGGGGGCTGGATGCCTACCACTACTACCATCCCCACTCATGGGGGGCTGGATGCCTACCACTACTACCATCCCCACTCATGGGGGGATGGATGCCTGTCACTACTGCCATCCCCACTCATGGGGGGCTGGATGCCTACCACTACTACCATCCCCACTCATGGGGGGATGGATGCCTGTCACTACTGCCATCCCCACTCATGGGGGGCTGGATGCCTACCACTACTACCATCCCCACTCATGGGGGGCTGGATGCCTGTCACTACTGCCATCCCCACTCATGGGGGTCTGGATGCCTACCACTACTACCATCCCCACTCATGGGGGGCTGGATGCCTGTCACTACTGCCATCCCCACTCATGGGGGGCTGGATGCCTACCACTACTACCATCCCCACTCATGGGGGTCTGGATGCCTGCCACTACTACCATCCCCAGTCATGGGGGTCTGGATGCCTGTCACTACTGCCATCCCCACCCATAGGGGGCTGGATGCCTGTCACTACTACCATCCCCACTCATGGGGGTCTGGATGCCTACCACTACTACCATCCCCACTCATGGGGGGCTGGATGCCTGTCACTACTGCCATCCCCACTCATGGGGGGCTGGATGCCTACCACTACTACCATCCCCACTCATGGGGGTCTGGATGCCTACCACTACTACCATCCCCACTCAGGGGGGGCTGGATGCCTGCCACTACTGCCATCCCCACCCATAGGGGGATGGATGCCTACCACTAACACCACCCCTACTCAGGGTGGGCTGGATGCCTGCCACCACTGCCATCCCCACCCATAGGGGGCTGGATGCCTGTCACTACAACCACCCCTACTCATAGGACGGGTAATGCATGACACAACTAGCATACTCCCACATAAGGACTGTCTGAAAATTACATCCCAACACTATGACAAGCGTGTGTGGTCTGTGTCAAATGCATACAACACTGAACATGACATTGAACATACAATGTGACCCCCTAACACATGTGTCACACATAATTGTGTGTGTGCCCTACACAATGCAAGCAGACCATGACCACTGTGGCAATGTGGGCCAAAGCCCCATCACCACAGTGCCCAAAAGGTAAGTGTGTGCTCCATAGCTGACGCACATTTTGAACAGTGTGGCAATGGGGCCCAAAGCCCCATCACCACAGTGACCAAAAGGGAAGTGTGTGCTCCATAGCTGAAGCACATTTTGAACAGTGTGGCAATGTGGCCCAAAGCCCCATCACCACAGTGCCCAAAAGGTAAGTGTGTGCTCCATAGCTGAAGCACATTTTGAACAGTGTGGCAATGGGGCCCAAAGCCCCATCACCACAGTGCCCAAAAGGTAAGTGTAGTCCTGGTAAAAGCTGCAAAAACAAAACTGCAGGGATTATTCCTGGCCACACAACACCAAACACTACAGTGGCATTGTAGTGCTTGTGTCCCATAGCAACATAGATTGTGTGAGGCAAGCAGTGCAGTGCCAATGACACATTGTTCTGGCCATGTGCACACAAACATCAGCCATGGGGGCCCACATTGTCTACATTCACAAATAACACAATGACAGAAGTGAGCATCATAATGCAGACCCACATATCTGCACCAATGGACACACAAATGTAGATATCCTGTGGAGACTGTAGATGTCAGGTGAACAAATACCATACCATGGCAGCAATGGGACATACTAACCATGATCAATGTGCTGACTGATGACCTAGCAGTCCCAGGGCCAGCAGGGGAAAGCCAACAAACAACATACAGCCAATGGCAAACTAAAGATATGCCAATGCAGTGGTGCAAATGCACAAACACAAACAGGCAGACTCACACTGCATATCAAACACAACAGGTGAGGGGGGTTGTGTGCCAGTGTCCCCAGGCAAACACACAACACATGAGGAGGCCAGATTCACTAATACACAGATGTCAACACAGTCACAAAAAAAAGTAACTCATGGATTGGATTCCCCTATGTGGGCAAACAGGCATTGTGAGATGAGAGGGAGCCCAAATTACACGTCACACAAGCTTGTAGGAACAGCAACAAACACAGCAAGAGACAGAACCACCACAGCACTCCCCCCAGGGACCCCACATTGTGGTGACACTAGCCTGCATGACAATCACACTGTGATGACAAAGGTAGATGTCATCTACACTGTGAACCACAGCCATGTGTCCTGAGCAACAAACTACCATCACACCTATACAAGCACAAAGCACTCAGCATGGCCTGCCAGCCAAGGACAATATGGAGGTAGTGCCCCAGCCGTGCAACAACTCACATTTGCACACACTCAACGCCACACACCTTGATGTCCACCAATGTGCAGCAGTGAAGCTCACATGGACTGCTGACATGGCACATGCACCCATAACAATCCCAGGGGTGGTGGGGGGAAATAAGGTGCAGAAACCCATCACACATGGCCAGTCAACAAGACTTGTGAATGTCTGACACACTGCACAGTATGCCGTACATGGGCATGACGTGAAATCCACCCCAAACAATGGGATCCTGGCCATAGTCACACACCAATGAAGAAGCCAAGCTGACCCACAAAGGACACACATAGACAACTTCCAACATTGCAGCTCTGACCCTGAGGAGTGGCAGCAGTCACACACACAACGTGTCACAATCACTGAAAGCATACACAAACAGAAAATCACATTACTTGTGTAACCAACAAGTGCCAAGAGGAATCCTGACTGTGTCCTATCTGCGTTTGCCCACATCCCCAGCCCTGACAACAAAGACAACTAGGGATGACAACCTCATGAACATTAGTTTGCCATGCACCCACATCCCAGAGAAACCAGGTCCAAGATGCTGGATGAACACAGAACAACTCAGCAAGCATCACAAACAGGATCATCCGTAGGAACACAGCCTGTGTAGGAAAAGGAGAAGGGAACACGCACAGACATGCCTACACAACACACAACACGGGCACAGCCTATATCACGGAATCACGCACTGCCATGAGGGCACTCCACTCCTGTGGAAGGTCAGCTGTGCCAAACCTTGTCTGTGCACGACTCAAACATGTCAGCAGAACACTCGGTCAGTGAGTCAACAACTACAACACACTGAAGGATCTGCTCATATCAGCCTGGGCACGGGAGTGTCACGTCAGTCATCTGCATACACCCAAGACACGTGTCAAGCAACTTGCACTGTGTACACAGATGAGTCCTCCAAATTTGATGTGCTAAACTGCATGTCCATTGGAGACGGGCACACAGTCAGGGTACTAGGAACATTGGACAGTGGTAAGCCCACCAGATGTGCATCAGTGTAGGGCAAAGATGGTAATCTACAAATGCTAAACGTACATCCCTGTGTCAAATGCTGAACATTACACCCTCAGACTGCAGCAAAGGATGCTATAGATCCAGACTAGATTAGGACACATATCCCATAGACCACATGGAGCCCATCACAGCAAAACTTCATTTACCTGATCTGAACACTATTACAACAGCAAATGCATGATTCTACACATCTACATCATGTACCTCCAAAGATTAACCACAAGTAAACAAAAGTAGGCTTTATTCAGCAAGTGTGCAACTCAAATCAAAAGTCCAAAATAAACTAAGGCCAATGGCCAGTCCAAATATACAGTCCCAACAAGGTGATGTGTGACAACTTGTCAACAATTGCTTGCTTGCACAGTTCGGACAGGGGACATCCCCCTTGGAGGGGAATACGAGGGGTAGGCCAGGCACCGCAGGGACAGGATCAGGGGATGCCAGAAGGAGGCAGTGAAGGGGAGGTGGGTGCAGGAGTGTCACCGGCAACTGCAGTGGAGGTGTCTGACTCAGGGGGGGCTGGCACCACCGCAGGGCTCAAGTCAGATGGTGTTGGTGCTGCAACCACTGCAGTGGGCTGGTCAGATGGAGTGGACTGGGTCCCCAATGCAGTGCCCGAGTCAGACGGGGTGGTTGTGGACTCCACCGCAGTGCATGACTCCAAGGTAGTGGAAGGGGGGGCAGAAGAGCTGGGCAGGATAGAGGGGGGACACGGTCTCCACACCAGTGGCACAAACAGGCAGAGCGTCTGGTTTGGGGGTGGAAGAGCAAGTGGCAGGGGGAGGGCCTAAGCAGTTTGGGGATGCGGTATCGGTGTGTGGGGGAACCTGGGGCAGGGTGTGGCGGTGGAACCTGTGGAGTGGTGGCCTGGGGGATGGAGGTGAGAGACTGGGTAGTTGACTTGCAGGGCGGTGGCGGGGTCTTGCTCTTCCGGGACCGGGGGGACTTGCGGGTGGGGGGCTCACTCTGCCTGCGCCTGGGGGAGGGTGTCCGGGGGAGAGGGGCACTCCCCTCTGTGTGGGTGAACTTCCTCTTCCCCCGGTATGCTGGATCAGCGGGATTGGAGGGGAAGAGGCCAAGGTCACAGAGGAAGAGCTGCTTATCAGGTGGGGTTGCAGGTGAGGCAAGGGAAGGGGTCTTGGAGGGAGAGGATCTTGAGGATTGCGGAGTGACTGTGGTTGCCTGTGTGTGTGTCAGTTCCCCATCCCCTGTGTGTGTGGTATCAGTCCCCTGAGGATGCTTGTGTGCACGTCTTGCCTTGGTTTTGGGTGTGTCTGTGCTGCTCGTGTCTGTGTGTCTGGGTGTTTGTGCAGGTGTGCATGTGCTTGGGACAGGTAGGGTGCCAGGAAGTGTGGATGAGGCAGAGGTAGGAGGGGCGAGGGACTGTTGGAGGAGGGACACTGCTGCCGTCAGGGAGGACTCCATGGACCTATTGCTCCTCTGTAGGGCAGACATACCCGTCGAGAAGCCCTCCATGAACGACACCAGCTGTGTCAACAGAGTGGTGTGTGCATGGAGGACACTAAGCATTGCTGTCTGCCCTACATGGAGCTGCCGAAGCAGGTACACAGATTCCTCACTCAGGGCAGCAGGGGACACAGGGGCAGGGGGTGCGGTGCCTGGCACAAAGGAGACACGCTCCCGGACACGGGAGCCTCCACGGACCTCTGGAATGGGAGCCAAAGGGAGGGCGGTGGTGGTGGTGGTGGCGGGGCCAGACAGACTAGCTGGTGTTTGGTGGCTGCTGACACCCGCCTCCACAAGGGAGTCATCCTCCGAGCTGCTGTGGTCCTCAGCTGTGGTGGATGGTGCTGAGGACTCCTCGGTGTGGCTCCCCTCGCCCTCCGTGCCACTGGGTCCCTCCGACCACTCGTCGGCTGTTGACCCAGTCTGGCTCTGCCGCTCCTCCTGGTCCGTGGAGCTGTCCCCTCCTGTGGCCGTGGATGTATCTGCAAACAATTAGGGAAACAGACAACCATCAGACACCTGCACTGACCGCACACACCACAGTGAGTACAGCACATTACAGAGTAAGACCTGGCATCCCCAGCTGAACATTGCCAAAAGTCCTCACACAGATCAGGAAAAGCCAATTGTCAGTCTGATGGTCAACCATGGAACAGATACCCCTCCTGCCCTTGCACCCATCTGTCTGGTGCCTGTCTGATGGTAATACCCCAGTGTGGACACATGCACCACCTACACAGTTGTTGGACATTGCTGAGAACACGGTGAAGTATGTGAACATGCCCACGTCACATCTCTTGCCACTGAGTCAGTGCAGGTGTCTGGATAAATGGACGGGCAGAGTCTAAATAGAAATGCATGAGATGCATACCAGCACCAGACACCATGAAGCACCCATGTCCGGATAGTCAATGCCACAATGGGGTGCATGTTGCACATGTCACTCCCCTGCAGGATCACTCTTAGGAAGTTGAAAGCCATGACACAGGCATGCCTGCAAAGTCATACATCACTGTCTCCAGTCACATGGCCATGGCAGCCAGCCAACAACAGTCTGCACTGTGTCACAATCCTAGGACATGGGGAAGGCAAGTAATGTAACTGACAAGTGCACATGTCCACCCCCACTAACCACATCATCTGAACCCGTATTTGTCCACTGCACACCAATTGGACAAATGGGAGACATGAAACACAACTCTCTGAACCAGAGCACCTCAGTGTGCTGTGAATGATGAACATCTGCCTGAAAGTCACAGTCCCATACACCTGTCTGCACAGTCATGTGATCAAACACCTATAAGTCACAGAAGTCTTGTCTCATATGGTCCAATAGCAGATGGCATGCTGACCCCTAACTGATCAACATCACAGGAGTCCCGACAACGTAGTCACAGCACAACGACACAGAGGCAGACACCTGAGGGAACATTTCACTGAGCACAACATGTCAGCTGATACACGGGAGTGGGAGTACAGAGTGTATTGTATGCCCTGTAGTAGGCATGACTGTCCGGCTCCACCTGCAAGAGGGATGAGCCCTGGTCAGTAGGCAGGTGGCTAAGCATGTGTGACACACTTGACATACATACTCCTGAGGCCCAAACATTGTACCCACCCGCAGCATGGGGGTGTGCCAAATACCCCAGGGACATGTGGTGATTCTGATCTGCAAGTGGACCACATATCAAAGTTACACCCAGACTACATTGCACGACTCAGGCATTGTGTGAGCAATTGACCCACCCATGAAGGCCAACACAATGTCACGGGAACAAAAGCGGTCACCCACCTTGACCAAAGAAAAATGCAAGGACCCTGTACCCGAGTGACACAATTATCCTGAGCGTAAGGAGCACACCTGCGTATCAGATGAGGAGTGGGCATGTCACAATAGAGGGACATGGGTACTGGACAACAAGACTGATGTACTGGGGAAGTTTAACCAGGCCAGAGGAGGGCACATAGCATGTTAGACAGAGTTCACAGTGCAGTCTTTGACTCACCCCCTCCTTGCTGCTGTCTGGCCTTCAGCTGCCCATCCAGGTCCGGGAAGACCACCGCCAGGATCCGGAGCATGTGGGGGGTCAGGGTCCGGTGTCCGCCCCTCCTGCGAGGAGGCGACAGCTTCAGCTGGACCCTTGCGATCCTCCGGGTACAGCCACGAAGGTCCTGCCACCTCTTCTGGCAGTTGCGGATCCGGCGCTTGTAGACCCCCACGGATCTTACTGCCCGGACGATGGCCAGCCAGATCTCCTGCTTCTGGTGGGCATCAACCTGTGAGGATGACAAAGTGAAAAGGCCATTACTACACATGCAACATATCCGTGCATCACACAGTTGTAAATACATGTCTCAATCACAGGGGCATATGATGAACACAGGCAGTGCAACGAGGGCTATGGACAGTTTGCCAGCAGTTACTACATGGTATCATTGCATGGGAAGTAAACCTTGTTGGAATGCACTGTTACTGCACTGTACCTGTTCAGTGCATGTGACTACACACTTTGGGGGTGCGAACTACTCAGTGAGCATGCTAGCCAGTGGTGTGCACACTGTAAATCCTGCTAGTCAGACAACATGCACAATTAGTAAGGCAGTGGACAGCACACTCACCTGCTCCCCTGGTGTCCCATACAGCTTGCTGTACTGTGGAAGGAGGTTGTCCACCAGGGCCTGGTTCTCCTCATGGGTGAAGGCTGGGGCTCTCTCCACAGTACATGCCATTGCAGTAGCCAGAGGATGCAGGGACAGCAGCAGTGTAGTGGCAGATGTCGTCCTGGAGCATGTAGTGCAGGCAAGTGAGCCCTCAGGGGAACAGCCAGCATTATATGTGTGCTGCAGAGGCAGATACTGTCCCATGTGTCCAAAGTGATAGGTCCAAGTCGTTTGCATCTTCTGAATCTGACCAATCCATGGAATTGCAGCACCAATACACGCCCACAGCATCCTTCAAAAATTCAACTTCATGACACCCATGAATTTGCAACATTGTTGTGGCTGGCCAACTGAATTCACTGCATCAGACTCGTTGAAGCTTCGAAAACGCGTCCGTTGCCATGCCAGGCTCCAGCCAATGCGTGCGCACCGATCGGTCCATTGCTGTACAACGCGTACCCGGGATACAACGCGTACCCGCTCACATCCAATGCAATGGGCCGTGCGGGCACACCGATCGGTCCATTGCTGAACAACGCGTACCCGGGATACAACGCGTACCCGCCCACATCCAATGCAATGGGCCGTGCGGGCACACCGATCGGTCCATTGCTGTACAACGCGTACCCGGGATACAACGCGTACCCGCCCACATCCAATGCAATGGGCCGTGCGGGCACACCGATCGGTCCATTGCTGTACAACGCGTACCCGGGATACAACGCGTACCTGCTCACATCCAATGCAATGGGCCGTGCGGGCACATCGATCGGTCCATTGCTGTACAACGCGTACCCGGGATACAACGCGTACCCGCTCACATCCAATGCAATGGGCCGTGCGGGAACACCGATCGGTCCATTGCTGTACAACGCGTACCCAGGATACAACGCGTACCCGCTCACATCCAATGCAATGGGCCGTGCGGGCACACCGATCGGTCCATTGCTGTACAACGCGTACCCGGGATACAACGCGTACCCGCTCACATCCAATGCAATGGGCCGTGCGGGCACACCGATCGGTCCATTGCTGTACAACGCGTACCCGGGATACAACGCGTACCCGCTCACATCCAATGCAATGGGCCGTGCGGGCACACCGATCGGCCCATTGCTGTACAACGCGTCCCTGGACAGGTCACACGCATATGTCACCATGCTGGTCACTGGTGAACCTATGCCAGCCACATATACTTTCCAGGGACTCAGGGGCACACCTACAACACCACACCCAGTTAACACTGTATCGAAGGCATGTGTGGCAGCATAACCTTATCTGTGTATGGGGTGGCACTTGGGGGCAGACACACCCAGGCTGTGCACGTGTTCATGGGGACAGGGTCCTTTGTGTGTTGTGCACCTGACCACTGTGGTGTGCAACTTTTCATTTTGGCGCATGTGTCATGGTCACATTTCCAGGTTGTGTATGTGTATGACATGTCACATTCCCCCAGGCTCACATGTGGGAAGGCATGTACGTCACACGGTGGCCCATTGCCACAATAGTGATGTTCCTCCGCAGTCTGTGTGCATGTTGTGTTTCACATGTCTCTGACTCCATGTGCACAATGGGAGACAGTCTCCACATCCACGTGGTTTGTGCATGAACTTTGTTGTTGTGTGTGTGTGTGTCACAGACATCCATGTCTGTCCTGCAGAGGCTACAGGGGCCACTACTTGTGGGTGTCATGTTTGTTTTTCTGACGTGTACATGATACGCCATGTCATGCCAGTGTCCATGTGGCAAGATAGGGTCCCTGGGAATCTACCTGTCAATGAGCTGTGATGCCTGTGGAGCATCTGTCCAGACATGTCACTGTGGTATGTGTGTGGAACGTGAGAGCAGTAAATGGGTACTGTGACACAGCCTAATGGTTTCCCATAGCACACCCTGGAACCTGTTGTCAACACTTGTTGAACAGAGATGTTAGATGATGTCCATGTAGGTGCCATATATGTCCAAACAGAACGACACACAAATCAAGTACTTGTGTTTGTTAATGATGTATCATGTGAAATTGAGTATGGTGAACGGCACATAGGTGGGGTGACTGACAATCTTGCTTTCTTCACCTATGCACTGCAGGGCTCCTGCTGTCCATCGACCATTCCCAGACCTGGCAACGATGGTGGAACGTGACAGCATCCGACGGTACCGCTTCACCAGGCAGCTGATTGAGGATTTGGCAGTGCGGTTGGACCCACATTTGCAGCCTGGCCGTCCGGATCCTACAGCGCTGACCCCCAAGGTGAAGGTGATGGCAGCCCTACACTTCTTTGCTACCGGTACCTTTCAACACACTGTGGCGACTGCCGGTGGGATGTCACAGACTATGTTCAGCCGTGTGCTACGCGATGTTTTGGGGGCAATGTTGAGATACCTGAACCAGTACATCTATTTCCCAACACGTCAACGACTTACTGACGTCAAGAGTGACTTCTATGCCCTGGGGAGGATGCCACATGTAATTGGCTCCATTGATGGGACACATGTGGCTTTGATACCACCACAGGCACATGAGCAGGCATACCGGAACAGTAAACATTACCATTCGATCAATGCTCTGGTGGTATGTCTTGCAGATATGACTATCACACATGTGTGTGCCCGTTTCCCCGGTTCGGCACACGATGCCTACGTGATGAGGAGTAGTCGCATCCCGAGGATGATGTCACAGATGCCGAACCAGCGTGCCTGGCTTGTTGGTGTGTACTGACTTTGTACCATTGTGTGTGTTCTGCTATGTTGTTTTCCGCACACATTTTCAAATCGGCTAATGTGCAATTGTCTGTCTGTAGGTGACTCGGGATACCCCAACATGCCGTGGTTGCTGACACCCCTCAGGAACCCTGTGACACCAGCCCAGATGCGCTACAATGAGGCACATGGTCGGACGAGGAGGGTGATTGAGCGGACCTTTGGTCTCCTGAAGAGCCGCTTCCGCTGCCTGGACAAGACAGGAGGGGCCCTCCCATATGCCCCAGCAAAGGTGTGCAAGATTGTCATCGTCTGCTGCATGCTACACAACCTGGCAGTGCGGAAGGAGTTGCCTCTCATCCTGGATGACGATGACCAACGTCCGCCACCTGTGGAAGATCCTGGCCTGGGTCACGATGCCAGTGAAGATGATGATGATGATGGTGATGTCCGCACACAGCTCATCACCAACTTCTTCAGCTGAATGTGAGTCTCCAGAGGGTTGTAATGTCAATGATTTGAGTTTGCATGATATGTGTGTGTGGTGCTCTGGTGCTGTTTGAGTGTGGCCATGTGCTACTTGACTGGATGCGTGCAGCGATGTGTCCTTGCAGGTGGTCTGTACTGCCCAACAGTGTTGACATGCTAACTTGGTTTTGTGTAGTTATCTCGTGACATGTATTAGACATGAGTATTGCCGTTCTGTGCTGTTCTTCAGTGGTTTTGACTGTGTGTAATGTCTGTCCTTCACAGGGTGCTGCCGGAGTGGTTTGATCAACTTGGATCCCACGAATCCATGATTCAACTTCCAAGGTGGAAGCAGTCGTTTCCCTATAGGTGATGTGCCACACACCCCTGGACTTTCTATCTTTTGCACTTTTTGACTTTGTGGCCACAGCCAGGTTGGATTAGCTAGCATTTGTAGTGGAAACAACATGTTGCAAATGTGTAATAAACCTGTGCTTCACTTTGGGATGTGCGTTGTCTGTAGTCACACATCTGACTGACATTTGCTTACTGCACCTGTAGTCTAGTTGACACAGACTGTGAATAGGTGGCGTGTCTGTGCATTCCACTGTATTTAGTTGCAACATCAGTATAGGTGATGAGTCTGATGGCCCTGGTGTGTATGTGTTGTGTGGCCCTAGTGGTGTGTCTCCCTCATATGTGTCACGTCGCCATGACTGACATGACGGTGTTGGACTTGCTGTAGCAGTTAGCATGCACAGTGTCATTTTTCTGATCACCATCTCCATGACAGAGAGCACGTTGGAATCACAACAGAGGCAGATATGGTGTATTGGTGAGTTTATTTACATACAGGTGTGAGGATGGTGCACAGGATGGTGGGTGCTGTACATAGAAATTGGAATCCAAAGTTCCCATGTGATTCGGAAGTCTTGGTAGCTGAAATGTCCAGAGTAAAGTCCACAGTCATCTGATAAATTTGGCCAACTATAGCTCCCCATGTCATGTGGGAGAGTTGGGTTGGCTTCGACAGGGCGTGCAGTTTGCACACAGAGGAAAAGTTCCAGAACAGGTGTTGGCTTCCTGGGGGATGTAGATGGCCATCGGCCTCTCAGTTTGGCCTCCTCGGACGGCCCCTCTTCTTGGGGGGGGACCCTCAGGTGCAGGCTGCGGCGGTGCAGGGGACTCTCTGCCAGAGTCCTCCTCCCTCCCTGTGGCATTTGCAGTTGTTTCAGCAGCAGATGTTGTGGGCACACAGGGAGGTGAGGCCATGTTGGTGCTGATCTGGCGGAGGCATGTCAGTATGTCCCTATGCACCGCTGTCAGTTGTTCCAATGTGTCCCACTTGGACTCCATGCCAGACATGTGTGTCTCGACATGTGACATGTGTGTCTCGACATGTGACATGTGTGTCTCGACACGGGACATGTGGGAGTCCAAGCGGGCATGATGGGCAGCCTGCTGCTGTTGTATGTCCTTGAGGATCCCCACTACCTGGCTGACCTCTCCGGTGCTAGTCTGGTACGCATCCGCGATGCGTGCCAGTTGTGGGTCATCATGCAGTCCAGACCCCTCTGCAAAGAGCGACCTATGTCTACCACCCCTCCCACCACCCCTGGCGACACGTGCAGGACCTGCGGTGGCACGCACAGGTGACCGTGGGCCCACTTGGGTGTTGTTCCTGGGCTCGTTGTCACCAGCTCCAGTTTGGGTCTGGGTCCCTGCGCTGTTGTCATCTGTGGTCCTTGGTCTGTCCGTGTTGGCAGGGGTGGCCTGTGTGTTGGCAGTTGTTGGAGGGGTGGGTGCAGGGGGTGCAGATGTTGGTCCTGCTGGTGCTGCATGATGACTCACACCGGAGGGTCCAGCTGGTTCTTCGCCATCCGAGGAGTGCAGAGGCTGATCCACACCAGTGAGCTCAGTGTTCCCCGGAGCCTGGGACAGGGACTCCTCCTCGTCTGCTGCTGTGTCCCCATCATCACCTGTTTTGGGGAGAGACACAGATTGTATGTTATGTTTCTACTGGCATCAATTGTTCAAACACCTGACAGTTGTGACTGTACCTCTGGATGTGGGCCTGGACATTGCATTCTCCTAAATTGTGACAGTCAGAGAGTGATATTGGTGTAGCACATTGTCCTGCCAACCTGTGGCATGTCAATGTGAATGTTGAGGTGTGTGCATGACCAGCATTGGTGGTATTTGCTTGCCATCCGGGCCTCCTTCTCCCCCCAGCCCAGTTATCCCACCATGAAGCGTGCTTCCATTGCAGGGAGTGCAAGTTGTCTTTCAGGATGTCAGTCAGTGGTGTCCTGCTGTTGGTTGTTGCACAGTTCCCAGCAGGGCCTTGTGCTCCCCCCAGCAGTACCCAGTGTCAGCCATCTTGTGAGTCCTTTTCCACTCCCTGTGATGTGAGCATGGTTCAGGGTGGTGTTGATGGGCCAATTGTGAGGCTGACCAATATCTGTGACTACCACTCCCATCATGCTATTGCCTCCACCCCCCTTCCCAGCATGCCCATCCTTCCTTCCTTCCTTTTGACTCTGCTTCCCTGTGGGGTGGGGTGCCTGTGCTGACAGGATGGCTGGGAGTGTTGTCCTGGCAGTTGTTTGGCTACAAGTCCCAAGAGTGTCCCTGTGCTTCACACAGCATAACCCAGGGTGGTGGTTCTTTGTGGGATCTTCAGTTAGGATGTGAGGCATTGCATTCTCCCAGGTGGGTTATGTGGAGTTAGTGTTGAGGGGGTGTGTGAGGGGAGGTGCTTGTAACTATGGTCAGTGCTGTGAGTCCTCCTTCCCACCCAGCCAGATATCCCACCATGGAACGTGCTTCCATTGCAGGGAGTGCAAGTTGTCTTTCAGGATGTCAGTCAGTGGTGTCCTGCTGTTGGTTGTTGCACAGTTCCCAGCAGGGCCTTGTGCTCCCCCAGCAGTACCCAGTGTCAGCCATCTTGTCAGTTGTTTTCCACTCCCTGTGATGTGAGCATGGTTCAGAGTGGTGTTGATGGGCCAATTGTGAGGCTGACCAATATCTGTGCCTACAACTCCCATCATGCTATTGCCTACACCCCCTTCCCAGCATGCCCATACTTCCTTCCTTTTGAGTGGACTTCACTGTGTGTGAGTGTGACAGCAATGGCAAGATGGCTGACAGTGTGGTCCTGTTGTTTGTTGGTGCCCAGTTCCCATCAGGGCCTTGTGCTCCCCACAGCAGTACCCAGTGTCAGCCATCTTGTCAGTTGTTTTCCACTCCCTGTGATGTGAGCATGGTTCAGAGTGGTGTTGATGGGCCAATTGTGGGTGTGACCAATATCTGTGACTACCACTCCCATCATGCTATTGGCTACACTGACTTCACCAGCATACACAGAATTCCTTCCTTTCAGTGAGCTTCCCTGTGAGGTGGTGTTCTAGTGGTGGGTAAATATCTGGGAGTGTTTGTTGGTTCTATTTGTGCCACTGCCTTGCTGTATTTGTTGTTAGGTTTGTACATGTCATGACACAGTTACATATCACTATGAGATGGCAGGTATTGTGTTTGTCTGACTAGCATTCACATCTTGGGATGAATATCTTTTGGTTGCTGTGTATTTGCTAAGGGTGCATGGTTTGCCTATCCCCTTGACTGTGATGTGTGTGTGTTGTCACACCATATTGTGTATATTAGTTGTGTACTCACCAGGCTCTGGGATGTCTGTTAGTCCGTATACGCTCACTGGTGGTAGGATGGCCCGCACCTTCTCCTCCCAGGGCCTGAGGTATACTGGTTTTGCAGGAGGGCCACTGCCGGTGTGCTGGCTGAGGAGGTAGTCCTTTTTGAGTAGGTCCCGGACCCTCCTGCGCACATCATACCACCTGTTCTGGATGTCTTCCTTTGTGCGCAAACATGGTGATTGTGCGTTCACCCTGTCGACAATCCTCGCCCACATCTTGGTTTTCTGCGACATGGGGGTCTGTTGTACCAATGTACCAAACAACTGTGGCTCTACCCTGAGGATCTCATCTACCATGACTTCCAATTCACTGTCTAGGAACTTATGATTCTTCTTTGGGGGCATGGTGATGGGTGGTGGTGGTGATTGATGTGTGTGTGTGTGCAAGTGGGGGTGTGTGAGTGTAGGTTTAGCTGGGTGTGTGTGAGGGTGCTATTTGTAGGTGTGGTAATGGTGTGTGGCTTGTGTGATGTATGAGCTGTGAGTGTGTCTGTGGTTGCTGTGTGATGGTGTTCTGTGCTGGCAGGTCAGTGGAATTTGCAAAGGATCATGGTAGGGATTTGTGGCCTTTATGTAGGTGGAGTTGGAGGTGTGTCCTTGTTCCATTTTTTTTTCCTCCCTGTATTTATTGGCTTTGTGGTTGCTTGTTTGGCCCTTTTTTAAAAAAAAAAATTCCTTGGTGTTTTTGGTGCATGTAGGAGTCGTTCTTGTGTCCGAGTAGGACGCTGCAGTTGTCTGGTGCGATCTTGTCCGACTCGTTCCCGCTGTGTGTCAGCTAGGTTTCATATGCGGCGTACGAGTCGGTCGCGGAGTATTGGGTTGCTTCGGCTGGGTTTTGTATGCGTGTCGGTCGTACGGCTTGTGCTCCGGGCGAGTCGGTCGTGTTTTGCACGCACAGCATCGTACTACGCGGGTCGGAGTTCGCGGGTACGTTTCGTTCGGGTTCAATCCGGGTGCGTGTCGGTCGGTTCGTTTCGCGTGATTTCCCGGCCGGATGGCTTGTTTACGTCCGGTTCGGTCGGTCGTTTTGTATTCCGTCCGAGTCGTTCGGATTTCACATGCATTTCATCGTACTACCCGGGTCGTACGGCGCCGGTCCGAGTCGGTCGGACTAAATTCCCGTACCAAGTCGGTCGGTATTTTTTCCGGCCCGAATGGGAATCGGCCCCCAAGACTTCTTGTTCATCTGGGAGGGTGGCACTTTTTCCCATCATGGAAACCACCATCACCACAACCACTGACTGAGACAGTGGATTCCAGGATGCAAATATAGGGCAGCCCTTGGGGTGTTGAAGGAGTACTTAGCATGTCATTTGCAAAGCACAGGCTCAGGGAAAGACTTTTTCCAAATCTTCTGAGTCTGCTTAAAAACTTGGCACTCCAAATCCAGAGCTGATGTTGGTGAGAGAGCCACTGTAACTACCGATGAAAAAAGCAAGGGGTTTATAAAGTCACAATGGAATTGGCTTCCCAGATGGTTACATCTGGGCCCTGAAGGACGAGCCGGTGGGTCTGAGACAGAGATTATTACCAGTATCTGGATTGGAATCAGCAACGCTGGCTGAGCCACAGGGCCTTGGGAGCTGCATCGGTGACTGCAATGCAACACAAGGACGGACAGAAGCTGCAACATAACCTTGGGCACAGAGGCTGCAGAGGGCTTGCTGCTCTTGAAAGTTACACTCTGAGAAACCAGTCTAATGAAGGGATGGAGAACAGCATGGAACCAAATTCTGCATGAGCTACTCCCGGTCTGAAGGAATGGAATCAACCAGTCTCCCAGTTGGTTCACAACCCCACAGTGGATACTGCAGCTGGACAATGTAACCTGAGAAGACGACTGGTAGTATTGTGTTTGGCTCTTAGGAGCACAACTGTTGTGTCATAGAATCTGGCACCAAGTTCTCTTCATCATGAAAGTACACTAACATAACTGACATAGAGAGTGGTGAGGTCACATAGTCCTTGAGGCAGTGTGCCTCTCATTTTAGAGCAAACTTTGAGCAGGGCTGAAGTCGATATCCGAGG
Organism: Calotriton arnoldi; assembly: GCA_963921515.1. Lineage (NCBI taxonomy): Eukaryota > Metazoa > Chordata > Amphibia > Caudata > Salamandridae > Calotriton > Calotriton arnoldi. Next base: position 379,963 of record CAWUFW010013196.1, read on the forward strand.
GAACTAGATAAGCAAAGGTCAGTGCCCCCAATTCTTGGGTTTCTTTTTTGTGTCTTCTGTGTTTTATAATGGGTCCTGGGTGTGTCTGAGCACTGAGAGAGGCTTGCCTCCTGTGCCTCTTTGTTTGCCAAGGCTCACTGCTTGGTGCTGGGGCAGCACTTCTCTTCTAACCATTCAACTGCCCTGAGCAGGAGCTAGGCACAACTACAGGGGTGAAGTGGGAGACAGCAGGGGGCCTATGCCAGACTCAGAAAGCAACACAGTCAATTGGAAGTGCTAGGCGTGATTTCGTGGTTAATGTCTCCAAAAGCATGCCTGGGTGATCGAAGAATGTGGTCATGAGCCTGTTTTTAGGAGTGGTGATTGACTCTACTTATCGGTGCAACTGACTTACAACACAATTACCAGAAGGAGAGACTGATTAACTCTGTTGGTACAATGGTACCCTGATGACGAGTTGAGCTCAACTTGACCATGCAACAATCTGTAGAGCAAAGGGTCTTGATCCTGAAGGATACGTTTCTCCCAGGTGCTTTATGGCATGCCCCTAGGCTGTGACATCATTGGGTTGGAGCAACTCCTTTAACCTTCCCCACTGTCACTCACATCTCCTGCATAATACCAGTGAGGATGACCTCCACGAAGGAGGATATGTGTCTTGGGATAGGGGGAAGGAGGAAAAGCCTCACACCTCATTGACAGAAAGAATGCTTGGTACTGCATGCAGTGACTGAGACCCTCTATTTAACTCAGAGCTCCTCTTGCTGTTGATGAATCTAATGTCACTTTTGGGATTGGTGCACTCTTGCTCTATATGTTAGAAAGGCAGTTCCGGAGGGATCTCGTACAGATGGCAGCACACACATCACAGGTGTCACTGTATGATTGTTTGCCAAACAAACGCAGCAGAGGTTTGTAGGTCAGCTGGTGCAAACTGAAGATGGCATGATGCAAAAGGCTTTATTCTGGAGCATTCAGACATATGCTAACTGACTTGGATGAAGGAGGCCATGGGGTAAAAGGCAGTGATAAAGCTCCCGCGAGGGAATACTAGTGACACCCACAGATCAACAACAACCATCAGGATAACAGATTTGGTGTCCTGGTGCAGATGGAACCTTACATAGAAGCAGTGTTTAATTTGTAAACAAATAAGTGCCAGGGCCCTTGTCAGGAGGCACTTTAGCTTGCACCACCCACTGCGCCTACCAGTGCACCCAATGACAGTACCAAAACAACTACTAACCATCACAATCCTATAATTTTGTCAATCCAAACTATTCCAGGTCCCCAAAGCTATAAGAATGTACATATTAAAGAAGTATGACCAACATTTAGAACACACAGGAAATACCACGCTGATTAGCCGATGGAGAGATTAACTCAAAAGTGCTAGTGTAGAGGTACCACAGCAATTGTTCCTTAAACCGGACATCAAAGTGATAACACACTGGGAGACTTCAATACTGGCAAGGGGATATAATCTGTCCTGCCAGCAAACAAAGTCCTTCAAATTCACTTTAAAAAGACCAAAATGATCTTCAAGGTGCGAGCAAAAAAGACAAAAAAAAGTCCCACAACTGCTACTGTAGGAAAAATAGCAGCAAATTAGTAGCAAGTAATTGTTCCTAAAGTGCTGGTGCAAAGAATGTAGCAGCATTTTTTTTTTTAAATAACCGCATACAATAAAGATATATATATGATGCTATAAGAATAGCTTGGGCCGTCATAGGTGCTGGTGTTGAAAAGTGCTGGTGCAGAGCACAGGAAACGGCTGGATCAAATTAAGCACTGCATAGAAGTCTAAAGGTAGTGAGATTCTAGAAACTTTGAAGCTAATGAATGACTGCAGCTTTGAGAATTTCGGAGCAGTCAGTTAAGAAAAGATATAGGTCCAAAATTATCATAATTGCAAGGATCCAGAGAAGGAGTTCTAGTACTGGGGAGAAAACTGCATGCCGGAATATAACTATTTGCAAAGTAAGGAAGTGGTTTAAAAAAATGCACAAAATACAAATCAGATTTATCAGATTCTTTTTTTTTTATAGAAACAATGGACAGGACGGGAAGCCAAAGGTGAGCCAATCTGAGTGGAAAGATTGCTGCAGTGAGCTCAACAAGAGTCTAAAAGATGAAGGTTATTCAAAGTATGAAATTGGTTCCCTACCAAAATGTTCAACACTTGCCAACTGTACGGTATCTATAATATGTTTAATTATGGTGTCAAATTAGCAAAAGAGAGTTGGTCACACAGTTATTTCAAGGAAGATTTCAACAAAGCATGTGAAAGTGGCACAGACAGTTTACGATTAATGATAAAATGTTGACCAAACGGATTAGTGGTATTCTCCACTGTCATAGACTTGTAGCTTAAACTCTTTGCACGGGTATCTATCTGAGGCTTTCACTTTGCCTTTAGAGGTTGTTAAAGAAGGAGTAAATAATACAGATGATGTACAGCTTTTACTTTAGTTAGATCCACCTTTTCTAACAGCAAAGAGAAACAGGAAACAAAATAGTTACATTAATCTGAGTATCTGAAGTAGAGGGAGTGGGTGGTGATAAGAGAAAGAGTCAACCTATCTAAGTGGAACTGATCCCAATTCCTGGCTTACCTTTATAAGAGATGAGAGCTGAGAGGCTGGAATGTGAGAAAAGAAAAAAGATAATTGCTTTGAATACTAGACTATCAAGACTTTGACCTCCGGCATGGGTCAAGACCAAGTGCAGGAGCTCAAAAACTCTAATTGGAAGTTAAAAACCAGGTGTCCACTAAATGTTCCTCAATAGAAGTTAAACATCTCCAGGAATAATTCTAGCTCAGTAACACAAAACAAGAGAGGTGACTGGATAGACAAGATGTTCAGAAAAGTCTTTATCATAACTAGATAGGACATAGAAAACAGTAAACTATGAATCTGGCAGGAGCTCACTGATAACAGCTAAAAATGCCTTATGAAAAAACTTCGTAAAGTTAAGGCTCAACCTGATGGTTACTCTAACAACAAGTGTTATTCAACCTCTCTGGTATGACTCAGGGTAAACTTTCTGGTAACTTTAGTAAATGGGAGGATAGCTTAGTGGGTAGCCGGAGCTCATTACACAGGTTCTAATATTTCCATAATCAGACAAATATCAAAGTCGTTATATAGAAATAAGTCATGTATTTCTGATAAATGGTTAGAGAGACTTCTTCCCTGCTACACAGGCAAATCAAGTGACCAAATCTTTCTCGTTGGAGCTTTCTCAACTGAACATCAGATATGAAGAAGTTGCTTTTATGGTTCTACTCTCAGACCTGCTTTCTTCAAAACCTGTTATCATCTGGCTGGCTTATGAGGGCCACTTCAGTTTGCATAGTATTGTTTGCCATTGACAGGTCAACTGCATAGAGGCCAAATATTGTCTGCCTTCACTGTCAGCCTGCTAGAAGAGTGTCTTTTCATTCAGAACTATAGAATAATTGTTTAATTTTTCCTCAAAACCTGTTTGAGCAGATTGCTAGCCTCTTGTCTATGATGCCTCGTCCAAGGAAAGCCTATAAAATTTACCTCCCTGCCCCACGTACAAGCTAAGCCAGGCACCAAAAAGACTGTCTGCAGGTCCTGTAGCTATCTTTCCATCAGTTAGTCTGTCCCACATCTCTCTACTAATACAGTTCAGGAAGTTGGACCCTTCTCTGAAGAGTTGGTCATGGTGGAGGCATTGCTGTAGATTCATGAAATAGGCTTACTTTCTGCAGCAGCTTTGATGCATTTAACCCAACGTCGGTTGGGGTTCAGTCCTTTCAGACATGAACTAAACCTCGGCAGTACACAATCATACATTTCTGAACAATGGCATCAACAATCTCTGGAAACTAATGTACGCTGGAGGTGCCCTCTATAATGGGACATTTAACATGAAACTTCCTAGTGGCTATGCACATATTTGCCTATCACAGCCTTCCATGTTAGCTAATGTAGCATTCAACTGTTTGCTGTTCCCCAATTCTATTTGTCTTTAATACAGAAATTTTGCATCTTTTCCTTACAAGTTATGTCAAGCTGTGCTTATGTTGTATTTTATAAGAAGGTCAGAGGGATGCTCTCTTGCAGAATCACTGCCAATATCGCTTGTGACTTTGTTTATCTACTCTAAATTCTCTATCATAATAGGTTGAGCCCGCACATTCACTCTGATACATCTACAGGTTGGCAACCCCTCAAACTAAACTCTCTAGAAGGTAACTTTACCTTTCACACCTTATCCCTAATCACAAACTCTGGTCACCTCTGGCCTGTCATTCTCTCAAACCACTGGCTGAAAATAGGCTGGTTACTGGCAGGTCAAGTCACCACAGAATTGCCAGTCAACAACTGCAAGAAGTTATCAGCCCCCAGCAGTTGAGATATGTTTTTGAGATCTACTGTGTGAACGTTAGTGAAATACGAGTCTTTTTTAAAACTTTTTTTGTTTTGTTATTGAGATCCAAAACCACATCAAATCATCAAACTCATACGCTAGCAGATAAATACATATGCAGGTTCATATTTTATCACAGCATAAATCCATAAGCAAAAAAAGTCAGTGTTAAGACAGCACATTTCATTAAAACAAATAACAAATTTAGACAAAGCGCTGTCCTAAAAAAGCAGTAAACCTCAAATGTCCCACGCAGCAAAGAGCATACAACCGCTCTTTATTGCTTATACGCTTCATTTTCACCACCCATTCCCCTACTGTCGGGATCGACTGCGTTCGCCACCTTTGAAGTAATAGGGACCTGGCCACTACCATTGCAACATATAATTCTTTTTTTTTAATTGGGAGCTAATCGAATGGCAGGATCATATGCCAAAACTATCCACCATATACTAGGAGCTAACTTTATCTGCCAGGAACTTTCCAGGAACTCAAATATTTAGTTCCAGAATTCTTGAATAGGTACACACAAACCAATTACATGAGTCCAATTTGCGACAGCCCCTGAATACATCGAAAACAGTGACTTGACCACCTGGGGTTGACCTGAGCTAAAAATTGCGGGGTTCTATAGAGAAGCTACTTACTGTAAAATAACATTCTACGCCAATTGGCTCCTCTTAGAACCTTAAAATTTAATCTATTAATTTCATCCCACATCTTTTTCGTTAATCCCAACCCTTCATGCTTCTAACATTTATCAATTGTCTTTTGACAGAGATCGGGGCCCTTCGTGTAGACAAACAATCTTTTCCATTCTACATGCCGCTTACGGTCAGGAACTTCCACTAATGTTATTACCATTTTTTGACTGCTCCAAATCTGCACACTCTCTAAATTATTAATTATACTAACCAAAATTATAAAAGAGCAGAGGAGCAAAAAATTACCTTGAACTGATTCACGTATTTTCGACAGACTCTTCCACATTTCTGCAGTGAGAAAATCCGCTACCTTACTAAACCCAGATCTCTCCCACTTTTGCAATAAATCGGGATCCAACTTAGCTCCATCATTCCCTGATAATTCTGACAAAGGTCTAACAGCATTGATATAGGAGATAGCAAATCTCTTATAGAGATCCTTGCGTTTCCTAAAAACCACCTCAAACGTTTGTAGCAAACTGTTTCAGGTGACTTTTTTGGTTTTAACACATCATGGATATCATATTCATTAAAAATCAACTGAATAAAATTGTTCTTACGAATGACACCTGATGTAAGTTTCACGTTAAATCTGGACACATATTGTGCAAAATAATAATCCTTCAAACTGAGAAGTGCCAAACCACCATCCTCCAATTCTCCATATAAAGTGTCTAGTGCTAATCTAGCAGTTTTATTTAATCAAATGAATGATGTAAACATAGAATCCACTTCCTTAAACAAGCATTTGCAATGCAATCGGTCTCGCCTTTGGGACCTTATATGTATTTAGCTATGCAGCACATTAGCCTGGGTGCTGAAACATCTACTGTTCTTTAACATGGAGGAAAAGTAAGCACCAAACTGCGTGACACGCCAGGTATGGGAACACATGGAGAGAAATATTGCCTTTCAGCGGGAAATGGTATAGTCCAAAGCTCTGTTTTTAATATAAAATCAGGGCCTTCGGTGATCATATCACTGAAAATACAAGATTTGAAAAAAATATTATTGTCTATGGGTGCTCGTGGAAGACAATTTCTATGGACTGGAATCAAGAGAATGCTAAAGTGATTCTGGTATTTTACTGAGCTCTGCTGGTCGTTTTCTATCAAGAAAGTTAAATAGAGGCAGTTGCCAGAAAAATTTTAAAAAAGAAAGTCCCTCAGCAGGAAGCAATTCTGGTATTTTACTGACCTCTACTGGTCGTTTTCTATCAAGACAGTTGAATAGAGGCAGTTGAATAAGCAGAAAGCAATTCTGGTATTTCACTGACCTCCTCTGGTCGTTTTCTATCAAGACAGTTAAATAGAGGCAGTTGAACAGACAAAAAAAGTCCCTAAGCGGAAGCAGACAAGTCCTAGGGCTGATCTCCAGAGCCCACAAAGTACATACACATATAAGTATATACTAAAGTATATACAAGAGGTCCCGAATGCTCAACCTAAAAATGATATTGTTAAAACACACAGAGTAGCTGAAAAAAGAAAATTAAACAGAGAAAAAATAGTCATTTTAATCAAGGCAACCCTCCCTAGAATGGTTATAGGAAGAGAATTCCACCATGCAAACAGCTTTTATTTTTAAAATGAAAGGGGCAAAACTGAGATTGTATAAATCCTCAATCTCAGAAGAGTATCTAATGCCCAAATATCTCTTCAGCTGATCATTTACACAGGAGACTATATCTGGAAGTAGTCTAACCAGAAATTGCAGCCGCATAGGATAATTTCGGTTTTCTTTCTGTTAAATTTATAAGCCCCTGAGTTTCTCATATAATGTAAAAACCTCAAAGGCTTTCTCCTGCGAGCATCTATTAGTATCAAGAAGCAGCATTACATTATCGGCATATAATTTCATCTTCCCCATCTGTGCAATGGGAGAACGAATATCTCCATTCTCCCTAATCGCAATCGCCAGTGACTCATAAAAAAGCAAACCGAACCGGCAAAAGGGGACACCCCTGCCAGGCACCACGAAGAGCATGCAATCTACCAACCGCGGTAGCATTCACTACGATACTAGCTGCAGCATTCCGATACATCATATATATTAACCTCGTAATCTGGGAAGGAAGCCCAAAAAAGCTTTTCCCAGACCACAAGGTTGAATGTCTTTTCTGCATCTAATAGGAGAACTATGGCAGAAGTACTATTAGCGGAAATATAGTCCAATGCCTCAGCTAAATAATGTGTATTTGTACTTAGCTGACATCCGGCATTAAAACTGTAATGGCCCTGATTAATCAGTTTTGCAGCTATTAGATGAAATCTATTAATAAGCAATTTCAGAATAATTTTATATTGAGCATTGTAATGGGACGCTAAGAGTTTGGATCTTCACCATCTTTTCCAATTTTAAAAAAACGAACTACATTCCACCTACTGAATGAAGCCGATATAGGCCCTCCCTCCAGCATTGCATTGGCGACTAAAAAAAGATAGTCTGCAAACACTTCCAAAAAACGTGAAAACAAATTCTGCAGAGAAGCCATCTGGCCCGCATACCTTACAATTTGGGAGACTTTTAAACAATTTGGTGCGTCGGATGCACGGGAGATGTCGGACACAATGGTACTCGCGTGCGTCAGACAGCTCCTGTGAGTCTGCACACATGGCACTGGAAATCCATTAAATTTATTCCAAAACAGCCGTGGGAGCTGAGGAATAGCTTCCCCAGCTCCCGAGACTGTTCTGGGTTTTCAGTGAAATGACGATCAGCGCGCATGGTGCGCTGATGTCATTTCACTGACAAACAAATGTGAAATGAGCCTCATTTAACTTTCACTGCCTATGTGATCGGGGGGCTATCACAGCCCCCCGAACATGTAGGCAGACGGAAGAGGTATCATTGGAAAGGGGAGAATCAATCTCCCCTTTCCAATGGTACCTCTCCCTAGTGGATCCCTGCTTGGGGATCACTGCAGGAGGGCGATCCCAAGCAGGGATCCCCCAAAAGACACCTGGGTGGAGAGAGCGGCTCCTTGAGCAAGGGCTTTTGCTCCCTCGTAATATTTTGGGCAAATGTAGTCTTTCTGCACCATCTGGGGGGCAGATGGGGGCAATAGCCCCCGATCTGCACCCCAGGGGGGCAGAAAAACCACTAGGCACCAGGAATTATGTTTGTTTTTTTACGAAGGGGTGGGGTTTGCCCAGAATGGGCATGCCAATGCCACCACCCTAAAAAAAAATGCCAGTCTTTCTATCTACCCAGCGTTTCCCTCAGTCTCATGAGTAAAATGATACCTCACTTGTGTGGGTGGGCTAAGGGCCAGCGACTGGAAAGGGTCAAAAACATAGAGATTGAGGATAGCACAGCGAGCTCTAAGCGCAAAATTTGTATTTATATAAGCTTTTATGCTGCCTCTGCATTGGACACTTACACAAGTGAGGTATCATTTTTATCGGGAGACCAAGGGGAACGCTGGGTGGTAGGAAATTTGTGCCAGCGCAGTTATCCCAGACAGAAATGTGAGGAACATGTGATTTTTTAGCTAAATTTGAGGTTTGAAGGGATTCTGGTTAAGAAAACATTGGGGGATCCACGCAAGCCACACATCCTTGGACTTCCCCGGGTATCTATTTTTCAGAATTGTCTGGCTTTGGTAGGTTTCACTAGATGGCCACAGAGCCCGGGAAAAAAACTCAGGTGGCCCCACTTCCAAAACCAGGTTGTTTTGTGTTAGATAATTCTGATGTCTCCACAATACGTTTTGGGCCCTTCTCTGTCGGGGGTACTTGGCCCACCCACACAAGTAAGGTAGCATTATCAGGAGACCTGGGGGAACGCTGGGTGGTAGGAAATTTGTGTCGGCCCGGTAATCCCACAACTTTCCCACATAGTAATGTGAGGAAAATATTATTTATAATGTCTGGATTTAGTAGGGTTCTCCAGATGTCGGCTGAGCCCAGGATCAAAAACGCAGGTGACTCCCTCGTAAAACCAAGTCTTTTTTGTTATCGATAATTTTGAAGTCTCCACAGTATGTTTTGGGCCATTTCCTGTCGCGGGCACTAGGCCTACCCATACAAGTGAGGTATAATTTTTTATTGGGAGACTTGGGGAAATGCTGGGTGGGTAGAAGTTTGCGGCTCCATGCAGATTCCAGAACTTTCCAGCACAGAAATAAGAAAAGAATGTTTTTTTTTATTTTATTTTTTTACAAAGTTTGAGGTTCGCAAGGGATTCTGGGTAACAGAACCTAGTGAGAGCCACACAAGTCTCCCCAGCCTGGATCCCCCTGGGTGTCTAGTTTTAAAAAATGTACAGGTTTGCTAGGTTTCCCTAAGTGCCAGCTGAGCTAGGGTCCCAAAATCCACAGCTAGGCACATTGCAAAACAAGCATTTGCAATGCAATATGTCTCGCATTTGTTAGAGTTTGAGTTATTGGCATTGTAAATATATTTTCAGCTCTATCGTTGTGTTTGCAGTGAAGTGAATTTATGTAAATATAAATAGTTGCATGTATTGTAGTGGACGATGTATGTGATTGCGAACTGTAATGTCCGTTCTTTGTGCGGTGCTTGGATTTTTCACAATCCATATGACTTTAGGGAAGGAACATTGATTGCAGCCCCCCCTTACCCCCCCTCTCAATATTGTTCCAGCACCACCGCTCCCACACGAATAGGTACGTTTACATCGCGGTTTTTACACCACGATACCATTACAACGCAGGTATTACAACGCAAGTCGTTACAACGACTTGCGTTGGGAGCGCTGGACTTAGGAGTAGTATGATTTACTATTCCAACACCAGTCTACATACAGTAGGGAAGGTGTTGGAATAGTAAACCATACTATTCCTTATGTTAGAGCGCCCCCAACGCAAGTCGTTGTAACGACTTGCGTTGTAATACCTGCGTTGTAAAGGTATGCGGTGTAAAAACCGCGATGTAAACGACGTTTCCCCTCCCACATAGTACAAAACAATGACAGCACACTTCCAACCACATACCTTACACAGTGTGGCTTGCTGACAAAGTAGCCAAGTGCTTCTGTGCCCCACAAACATGTAGTAAGCGCTATATAATTGCTGCAATACAATACACTAACTTTCAGCAAAATGCTGCGGGTCTTTAATGATCATGAGAAATCACACAAGCGCAGGTGCTACTAACTCAAAATGAGTCCTGAAAAGTGAGCAGTCCCAGAGTGTCTGCCTTTAAAGAGAAGGTGGTAACGAGACAATAAAATAGAACACATATTCCCAAACCCTGCGTGTCCAGTGTGATTTCACCACCATGGTGACAATTCAAGATGGCGCGGCCCTGAGTCAGCTGCGGTGATGTAGTGGCCGCGTGCAGACATCTCAATGCAAGTTCTCAGAGTCCCACTTCAGTACTCTGTGTGATCCTGAGCAGCAGATGTTTTCTACCTTTGTCTCATTTGCATAAAGGGCGGAAACCTGGGAGTGCACTGAATGGATTCACCGAACAAGAAACAACGCATCACATGGTGTGAAGAGGTTTTAATGGGACCATCTGTTATACACAAACAGGGCCGGAATTCACGCGCAAAATAATCCTGTCTTGTGTCGCACACTCACGCCCCCATTTATGCCGCGGCTTGTCCTGCGATAAGGGGGAGGGGGGCGGCACCCGCACTGCAGGGGTCTGGACCTGCATATTTTAATATCATTCACACAAACTTGAACTGTGAGTAACCAGATGTGCTTGTTTTCACCCCCTCCTCCCCGTTGTTCAGTGGTAGCTCCCATCGTGGCGCACAGCATAAAGTTAAGAGAAGGTGCTAAATTGTGGCTGCAGATGAATGAATGAATGCTGTTTACAATAATAAAAATAAAAAAACCAGTTACCGTACACGACCAGCAATTTTCACTACAACCATAATTGGAGAAAAAACATTTAAAAGCAAGCAGCACAGCATGAAATCAGCCCTTACCGCTTAAATATACATGCTCGGCTCATGAAAGACCACAGGCGGATCGCGATGCTGGTTTCTGCACTGCGCACGCGCAGAAGGCGTCTTCAGCGCAGACACTAACGCAAAATATCTCCCAGTTAATGCATGCTTTTCTGACAAAGAAGCTCTGCCCAGTGTTTTCGAGCTCTGTGTCAGAAAAACAAGAGTTAACTCCTCTTTGTATTCAATTATATATGTCATTTTCTCACCTTTTTGGTATTTATCGATATTTATGGTGTGGGGGAGAAAAAATGAAGTTGCATCGGGCATATTTCCACATTTCCTTTGCTTTATTGATGTACAGTCTGTGTGACTGTAGTGCACTACGAATCATCAATAAAACGCCACAACCACTTGAAAATATTAGGACTGCAGGTGCATCTGTAGCTATAAAACTTCATTAGGAAATCATATTTTATTACACTCTATACCGTCATTGTGAACACGTATGCAGAGACTCTCAAAGGAAGACCTAATTTCTCATTTTTTCTGTTTTTAAAAACAAATGTCGATGGGAAAGAGCTTGCTTTCTGTTTGTATTTGTATATAATACTCGTTAAAAACTGCAAACCAACATCCTTATTAAGAGTGCACTGACAACCCCTGGCGGCAGATTCCGTCTGATGGCATCAGAAGGCTCCAGAGATCTCTGTGGTTTGGGGCTCGTATTAAATTGATCCTGTATGCCAAAGACATATTGTTTAGAAACGTTTAGAGCCCAGCACTGAATGTGGCGGGCTGTCAGGCCGCGGTGACGGGTGCATGAAGGCAGAGCTGATGCCGGCTGACAGGACAGCTGGTCCCGGTGGCGCGCCACTGTACGCAGTGACGTCACCTGAAGCCTGACGCGCTCGCTACTTTTAGAGTACAGCCACTACAATATACCCGTTTGCTTCAAGAGTCCCTTTTGCATTTACTGAACGTTGAATCCAACTCATTTTAGATCAGTCTCACCCAGCAGCCAAATATTCTTTACATTCTCAGGGGTTTAGTAAACTGGCGTCTCACTCTAGCCAATCCCTACGTCACAGGCTTGTTAAATAAAATAAACAATTGAGCACAGGACGTTTCAAAAACACAATATTCATTTCCTTATGGGCGTGATGTTCAGAAGTAATGCTGGGAAAGGGTTCGTTACTCATCATAAGTGGATACAGTTGAAAACTGATCTGAAAATATTGAGCCAACCTGGGGCCGTCTGGGATGCCGCCAAGATGTTGCCATGTAATTCCTACAAGCTGTATAAACCGGATCTCAGAATGATTCAGAGAGGCCATTGTTTGCAGCACAAAAGTTTAGTCAGCACCCAGGTTTCTTCCTCCTTTCCTGGGCTTCACTGCTTGCTGTGTAAAAGAGGCTTACGTAAATGCAGTAAACAAAGCAATAGCGGCATTGAAAGCGATCGCGAAAGTGAAAGCGATCGCAAGCAAATAAACAGTGGTGCGCGCGCACCACAGAGGAGCGGGGGGAGGGAGCGCGGCAGCGAGGCAAACGCGCGCTGCTGCGCGTGCTAGCGCACCAAGCGCGTAATAGACACCAATAGGCCATGGGCGGAGCAATGCGCCCGCCTTTGGCCAATTGCGTGGTCTTTTATACAAAGACGCACGAAAAGGCCAATGGGGTAGCACAAAAGGAAACGCACACGCACGAGCGTGTGCGATTCCTAGGTCAGTGCTGAATCCCCGTTTTTCACCTACTAAATGTCTCGCGCTGCGCGAGCACTGCTGCACAGTGCAACGCTAGGCGCGAGACCTAAAAAGGGTCATTTTTCTGGGGAATGTCCATGTTGCATTTTGGGCCATTTCCTGTTGTGGGGACTAGGCCTACCCACACAAGTGAGACACCATTTTTATCGGGAGACTTAGGGGAATACAAAATAGTAGAACAAGTGTTATTACCAACTGACTTTCTATGCATTTCTGCCTTCCAAATGCAAGACAATGTGTAAAAAAGGAGTCATTCTGAAAAATGTCCTCTAATTCACATGCTAGAAAGGGTACCCACAATTTTGGAGATGTGCAAATAACCACTGCTTCTAAACCCTATATTGTGTTCCCATTTTGGAAATACATAGGTTTCTTGATACCTTTTTTTCACTCTTTATATTTTACCAAATGAATTGCTATATACCCGGTACACAATGAAAAATCATATCAAGGCGCAGCTCAGTTATTGGCTCTAGGTACCTCAGGTTCTTGGTAAACCTACAAGTCCTAAATATCACCGCAACCAGAAGGGTCCAGCGAACGTAACAGTATATTGCTTTAAAAAATCTGCCATACTTAGAAGAAGTAACAGGTGAAAACGTTGGCACAAATGGCTGTTTTTAAATATATAGCTTTCCGGGATCCATTATTGCTTTCACACCCATTTCTACCACTAACTGGAAGGAGGCTGAAAGCACAAAAAATAGGAAAAAAACGCTATGTTCCAGTAAAACGCCAAAACTGTGTAGAAGATTTTAGTTTTCTGACAAAAGTCTGCCTGCTTCTGAAAGCTGGGAAGATAGTGATTTTAGCACCACAAACCATTAGTTGATACCATATGCAGGTAAGAAAACAGACACTTTCTTCTGCAGCACTTTTTTCCCCCAAAAAACAAAATGTAGCTGTATTTTGGCTAATTTCTCAGCCCCCCCCACCGGGGGGAACCCACCCGCCTCCCAGGAGAATCCACAAACCCTGGATACCTCTAGAATCCTCAGGATGTTAGAAGAAAAGGACACAAATTTGGCGTGGATACCTTAAGTGGACCAAAAGTTACAGGGGCCTAAGTGCGCGAACTATCCCAAATAGCCCAAAAAAAGGTTTTGAGATTTTTTGGGGGGGGGGCGGGCATATCAGCGAAGGGGTTAACCACTCAACCAGCTCCTCTTTGGAAAAAGGGAAGACAATATTTTACACATCTTCCTCAAATAGCGTAGGGATAGTCAGCCCTGCTAAAAAATTACCCACAGCCTCTTTATCGATCACTTGATTCAGACTATAAATCTACCTATAATGATCGAGCAGAATTTCGCCGAATTTCTCATAATCCGTGCGCCCACCCCAGAAACTGGACACTTCAAAGCATGAATCATGTTACTTGCAGTTTGTTCTCTTGCCTGCCAGGCTAAAATTCTCCCCGTAAAGTCACTTTCCTCATAAACCTTCTGCATGTAAGCACGAATAAATGCACCACACTTAGTAGAATACAGATCATTTAAAGCCTGTTTGGCCGTATCCAGCACTTTCCTATTTACCATTGATGGAAGACTTAAAAATGTATCTTGCCTATCCTGGGCAGTATTTTCCAAAGTCTGCTTTTGCTGTCTGGCACTTCTAGTATTCGCTATCACAAGCCCCCTTACATAGGTCTTTAAAGCATCCCACACTACACTTGGGGGGGCGGATCCATGATTCCTAATCAAGAATTCCTTTATCTCCCCTATAAGTATCCGAACACATCCCTCCTCCTGTAAGTACTGTTCATTAAAAACCCATCTCCTAATTCGCAGAGTGCCTTTCTCTACCAATACATCCAGGGCACAGAATTTAATGGTCTGAAAAACCATTAGGGAATGTACGTTGGCCCTTAAAAACCAGAGCTTTCGAAAGTATAAAGAAAACAATACGAGAAGAGCTATGGAATTGTCCTTATAAGCACATATGTTCTATTTGTGTTGGAAAAGCCCCCTCCAAGGATCAATCAGTGCAAGGGCTTTTTGATAATTCTGCAAAACCTTCCCAACTTTAGGCCTGAACCGTTATTTCAATTTTACTGAGGAATCTATTCTAGGGTTCTGCAAAAAGTTAAAGTCCACACCCATAATAATTTCCCCTGCGACTTGCAATAGTGAATGAAAAAGTTCCTCATAAGGCCCAGCATTATCTTCCACTGGGGCATACAGGGTCACAAAAGTGAGTCATCAAGAAAGCACCAAACAATTCACCCAGCACCAACGGTTATATTTATCACTTGTGGAGTCCAGCACTTCAGCGGCCAGTCTCTTGGCCAGAAAAATTGTAGTACCATGATGTGCAGTCTGGGTGGACGAGTAACCTCTATAAACGGCACAGCTTTTGAACATGGAAAACTTTAAAAGCTTTCTGGCTGGAATACGAGTTTCCTGCAGTAAAGCCAATGAGGGGTTCTGTGGGAGGAATGGGCGTAAACAGAATCGAGGAGGCGTGATATGCTTCTAAATTTTGGCGTGCTTTATTAGAGGGAGGGGGTGGACATATTAAGAATGGCACTCAGAGTCCTGGTTTCTTCCTCTTGGTTACGTCTTTTTTTCTTTCTTCCAGGGTTGTCTTTCCAGGAGGGTGTCACCAGGAAACTCGGAAAGAGAAGAAAACTGCGGTAAGTATCTCTGGTTTTATGGATTGGGGATAGACAGTATCCTTCACCACACCCGGAGTGATGGAGAGGAAAGTTACTCAGGTCTTTACAGGGGAGTGGTCTCTGAGTTTGGAGAGAATAATTATAGTGTGGGAATAGACCTGTGTTCACCTTTCACTCACACATCTCTCCCTTTTTTCCCCTCCCTCCTTGAAGTGAACCGGGAAACACACCAAAGCAGTGAGGGAAAAGGAAGGAATATAAATGGAAAATAAGGAATGATCAACAAAAGAATGACCTGCCTTTGCCTGGTATCTTTTATCCTTTAAAGTGATGTAGTATCAATGATCTGGCTTGCAATTGATCTCAATCGGAATACCACCCCAGCCTGATCAGCAAATGACGATAACATTTATCCAGGGTTTAATATTCATCAACTGGACCCAGCACGACCTACACACAAAACAAACTTGTAAATAAACAATATTCAGCGCTTCGCGCCGTAATCTCTTTAGGGCTCAGGTTTTAGAGTTTCGGTCTGTCCCGACTCTCTCTCTAGGTCTCCCACCCTCCCCCGTCCGGTGCACTCACCGCCAGTGCTGCAACTCTCCTGAGTTGCGGCGGCAAATAGGCCTCTCCTCACTCCAGTCCTCTGGCTTCTCTGCGCCAAACTCCGTATCTCTGGTCCTGGCATCCTCACTTGGTCTTGCTGCTCCTTCAAACGGCGTTCCTCTCGAACTGTTCTCTGTGGTGTCTTCCAGCTTCCCCCAGCTCCGCCCTTCGCCTCCAGGTTTGCGCCCTCTTGCCTGGGTGACATCCTTTTCTTCTGGATAATGAGCTTCTGGTCGGTCAGTCGACCAGGTGGGTCTGTCTTCTTCCTGCATGGGAGAGTCCTTTGAGAGTGGTTTAAATCTTTGTTCTCTTTTCTTCCAAGTACAATATGGCCGCGGTTCTGAACAACAGCAGAAGGACGGGTCGAGATAGGTAAGTGAAAGCATTCTGTGGGTAGTATACCTCGCTCTTTCTCACATCTTCTCAGCTATAACCCATACTTCTATTGCACGCGATTTCCTCTAGCTGTTAAGCCCATTAACATTAAAATAAACCACCTTCAAAGTATTCTTAAACATCACACCCACTGCCTATTCCCAGGCAATAAACTGAATACATCAAAGAAAGTGAAAAAAGTGCATAAAGTGTCTAATTCGTCAAAAGTGGCCAGTGAACTAAAGTTGAAACTTACAAACAATGCAAGAAGCAAGTTTCAGTTAGTGGGGGGGGCAATCCTCAATAATTCCATTTTCAAACCTTAAAGTGCTTTACAAGGGCTCCTTTCAAGTATTTGGCAATGTGTTGGAAGCCCCTAAGTCCATAGAGTCAATGGCATAATTGCAATGTGGCGTTTAGGGGATTTATTTTGTTGTAGAGGGGACTTTTTGAGAGGTGGGGTCAGAGGAGAGTGGCCTCAGGTCTTGGCACAGTGACATGGTGCTAATATTCTCAGGGTGGAGGGATGGGTTGCATACACGGAGTGGGTGAAAAGGCGAGCCACCCACCGTGGCATGGATTTGGTGGGGTTTGGGGGCTAGGTCAGGAGGGAAATGGGGGGGGGGTACACAATGCTTGATAAAAAGAGATCCAAAACGGCCAATCGAAGGAATATACACCAACATAGAATGATAAATTCAAGAATTGGGGGTGACTTTGAGGGGTGGTCTTCATTTCTTTGGAACAATGGGCCAATTATTCCTGGCAAGGGTTGTTGTAAGAGTGGTCAGGTGAGGCATGTGCACACTTTAACTGAGTTATGAGATTACTTAGTATGGTAATAAGTAGCTGGGGATGCACTTTAGAAAGTGCATGCCAATAGAACTTCGGCTAATATATCTGGTCAGGTCAGGCATTAACGCATTTTAATTTGGGACAGGAGATTACAGTTCGGGGTAATTGATTGTCTAGGTTGCACTTTAGAAAATGGATGCACTTTAAATTCTGAGTTAAATAGGAGTCTTGACGGCATTCTGTAATTGTTCAAAGATTTCTCCATCGAAGAGCATCAATGGTCCCAAAGGCTTTCAGGACTTCAGAATCTTATAGGTGAGATAGTGTACATACAAGTGGTCAGGTTAGAAAGACACTTTCCAATCACTAGCGTCTAGGACACTCTATGCTCTGAATCAAGTTACAGAAACTCCTACACACTGCTACAACAATATCAGTGTAAACACACCCACATTCTGCTAATATATTATTGTGAGGAGGCACGGCTCGGATCGCGCGCCTTGCGAGGCCGGACTGCCCCTAAAGGCGATGACCGCTTACCTGCGGGGAACTCGGCACGGCATACAGGCCCTGGAAGGAAGTCCGTAGGGATAACCCCACCCCCCTGTGCTCTATCCACACAGGAGGCATCCGGACCTGATGACGCGACGGACGGGGGAGGGACTGACCCCGGAAGTGCTTCCCGACCGGAGCTGAAAGGGAGCGCGGCCGGACCAGAGAGTTGCGAAGAAGCCGGAGTACGAGAGGAGTTGCGGAGCGAGGAAGACGAGGAGCAGGAGTACGGAGACGCGAGGAGAGAAGAAGCAGACTACGGTGAAGAGAACGAGACGTGGAGTGAGGAGTGGTGGACCCCCTAGGAGGAGGCTGGAGAGCGGCCGCGACTCTGGAGAGTTGCGGCAGAGGCGGTGAGTCACGAACCGAGGGAGGGAGAGGGAGCGGGGAGGCGGGTGAAAGAAGGGTCGGGAAGGGTCACGAGGGAGGCACACCGTTTGTAGTGGTAATGAGCACCTTTTCTTCCTTCCCCCCCCCTTTTTGTTGTTACTGCTTGCCTTTAGTGAATGCACTGCTACTATAGCCAAAGGCAGGGATTGTCCTCGCACCTCATAGATTATTCGTGCCAACCACCGTCCCCCTCACAAAACCTCTCCCCTCACTGACACGTTGTTTCCCCACGTATAATCATCCACAAGAAGTTCCACCGGGTGTGGTGACGGGTACGATAGAAAGCCAGTGAAGTGTGTTGGCCAGGGTGACTGACGGCTCCTTTTGTCCTTCCCTCTATGCACCTCCGTGGGAGCGTCCCTGGATCGGAGGACAAGATACAGGAGGAGAACACCGACGAGGAAGGCGAGGGAACCAAGGAGAGAAGAACCCTTAAGAAGACCAAACGTCCCACAGAGACTTTGCCACCCCCCGTTATTGACTCTATAAATAAAGTTCGCCAACTGGCTCACTACATACAGCCTCCGCGTCTGTATATCCGGCCCGCCCTCCCACAATTATTATGAAAGATAATAATGGTGTAAGTGACCATTGAGAGCCATTGGTGTAAGTGACCACTGTGATAAGCAGTCACACGTAAAATGTGATAAAAAAAAGTTTATTTTCAGCTCATACAAAAGAGCAACCACACTAAAGGACTATAACTACAACTGTAAATTAACACAAATGTTTATGACACTATAGCTGGCCAATATGTTTACAGATTAACTTAGGAAAGTATGAGAGATCCACACAAAGTCACTTGCAGGGTGGTTGAAAAAACACAAGCATAATTCACTACCATGCAGGCGAGGCCAGGCTCATGGCTCGCACTTGGTGCAACCACTGATTGAGGCCACCTACATTTAGAAGGTTCCCAAGTACAAACAGCTAACTTCTGTGCTGAAATAGGCAGTTTGTGACACACTGGCCCCAGGAAGCTAATAGGGAGGTCTATGTCTAGACACAACCAGCATCAGAATAAGTCCAAACTTCACTGGTCTGCCTTTGGAAGTATGGAAATACCCACTTCTGTAGTACTCCATTCCATATTGGCTGATTAGTTTCAAAAGACTTCAGAAACATTTTCCGCAGAGCAAGTGAGAGTAGATATTCTGGCAGCACGACCTGGACCAACTCTTCCAACCCCTTTGTATGGGACCAAGACCTCACCAGATGGAAAACACTGCCACTTGACCAAGCCCCCAGTCCCAACCGCCACTCCTGGCTCATTGCCTAGAAGGCAACGCTCCGACATGTTTATAAGTAGATATAACCTCTCTCCAAACCAGCACAACAACACCAAACCAGCTCTCCAAACCAGCACAACAACATAGAATAGGAAGATGAACAAGGATAAGAGAATGGCTAGATAGGACATTTATGATTTGTAAGGATATAGAATAGATTGTTAGTACATGATATACAGTGCTAAGGTATAACCAACAACACTGCTCATATAAATGAAAATGCTGCAAAAGTAAGAGCAAGCTCAAAGTGAGTAGCGCTACTCACATGGGAAATGAACATCATTTCACAATTCTACATTTCTGACAATTTTTAGGCTTAGTTGAAAATAAAACTTGATTACTGTATTGTGATCTAGATATAAATATAATGTACAATAACAAATGTGATGTCGTATATAGCAAGATAACTCTGTAAAACGCTATTAATGGGATACTGAACCTTTCTACAAAAAAAGGTTTATGAGGTCGAGCGTTCGACAGAATCTGCATATCACAGCCCAGGAGTGAAGTACTAACTGCTCAAAGACCCAAAGCCACTGATTTATTTACTAAACATTATTAATGTATAAGGGTTAAGACTTTGATATAACCCTAGTGCTCACTTTGATGTCAGTAACCAAAGAAGAGAAATATACAGCTGCCTTTTGTGCCCCGTCTTAAAGAACAGCATATATTTTTAATGGCCCTCTGACAGATTCGAATGTCAGCTCTGACTTCTAGCATATTGCGCTCATGATGAATTATGGAATGTGAGTAAATATACTTAGATGTCTTTTGGGTATCTGGTTGAGCTCCTGACTTGCGCAATTGAGGAGGTGATGAAAGTCTTCAGGCACGGTTACTGGGCTGGGGGAGGAGGCAGGGAAGAGCAACCGAACAAGAGGCACTGATAGAGAATGCAAGCGGCTCACAGATCACAACAGAGGCGGCACCTGGAGCTAGAATTTAAAACCAAGAGCAATTTAAAAATTGGTACTCTGCCGCAACATGTGAATCACCTTAAAAAAATGCGGCAATCCCTAGGAAGGGTGTTGGAAAGATATAAGTGTATGCAATGCCAGTGAAAGCAGATGTGTCTCAATGCATTAATTTATTTCTGACAAGTAGCTAATATACCTACATTCACACATTTGTTACTATGTGTTAAGTTCGAATTCCATGTTACCACCACAGCACAGCCTGCCTAGCTTCACAAATCACTGCCTCAGACTCCGAGTGTAAATCACGTCACAGGGGGCAAGTACTGGACTAATATTCAGCAGGGGTGTGTAATGGGGATTTGTCCTGCTGTGCGGTTTAAGCTGCTTGTGCTTAAGGTTCTAATAATGATAACTTCTTTCCCTTAGTGCTTTACACGGCAAGTGCCGTTTAAACGCTCTGTAATGAGAGATCTAACTATTACCAGTTTATGGTACTCAATTTGTTAACCTCAGAAGGATGAAAGGACAGTCTGCCTTGTTGATGTCGTAACATGTTCTGGTTGAATATATGTGTTTATAACTTCTATACATGAAAAATTATTACCTCATAAATGGTATATGCACATCTGCTAAGAGTAACTTCTATTTATTATCATTGCGGAGGGAGGTGAGGGACGCATGACTCACATGAGACTTCACCTCCTCACATACACCCTGCGCTCTCGACAAGAACAATAATACTTTGCACTCTGCACAAAACTACATACATTTTTCTATTACATTTTGGGTGATTTTATTGCACAGAGAGCAGTGGTTTCCAAATCTGTATTTTAAAATGATACAATGTCTTTTTATATATATCAATTATTCCTGTGAAATACGGATTTCGTCCAAAGAGAAGCCTTGACAGCCTTGTCAGCCTCAAACCAATCTGCAGAGCTTCACCACTGGAACTGTTTCATCTGGGTACTAACTGGTTATTCGTAACCTGATCACCATGGACACCCTGGCCTGATGTTCTTAAAACAAGATACACAACAATAAGTCAGCTCTGTCCACAGATAGAAGTCCTGGCCCACTTGTCAAGACTCTTATGGGAGAAATGAACCAATGGGTGGGCACACATTTCCAGGTTCTTTATTATTACACGTCTAAATTAGAAATATTATTGCATACCCAAATACTCTTGTTTTGATCGTTTTGTCTCTTCTCCCTGCTTGAATAATTTTGCATGCAATCTCGACAGGATGCTCCCCACAATATAGCCACTAAAACCCCAGTGTGAAATAGAAATAACTCATGACTTCTATTGATTTCCTTTCCTTAACTTCCTTAATCTGTATCCGCTTTCATTCTTGACGGTTCCTGTTCAAAACTGCAGTATGTTTGCTTTTTTACATGCTGTTTATGCAAATTGCACACATCTCAACCCATAATGTATCCTTTCAACAAAAAAAACAAAAAAAGGAAAGTACCGGACTGTGGTTTACCATTACTTTCTAGGAATTTCTTTGGTTACAAGAATCAGTTGTACCTTCAAGTCTCTGGGACCTCAATGGGGGCAATTTCTGCGCCCAGCCTGGCATGTAATCTACGTCGGTCAATTTGAAGAGAATTTTATACATCATGTCTTTAATCCATTTTTTTAATGTACATCTCTCTGGAAGAGATATATTGACGATGTGCTGTGTATTTGGACAGGACCTGAGGATCGATTGCATGACTTCTTACAATGGCTGGATGAAGTCGATAGCTGTCTACATTTCACATGGAATATAGATAGGTGATCGGCGGTCTATTTGGACCTGGACATTACAGCAAAGGACCAGAAACTATGCACTACTGTCCATCAGAAGCCAACAGATAGAAACTCGCTACTGCACTATCGGTTGTTCCATCCCAGGGCATTGCGGGAGAATGTCCCAGTGGGTCAGTTTTTCAGATATCGCGGGAACTGTACGGACACAGAGATGCATGCTGCATAATCTGAGTGTCTTGCTCAACGCCTTAGGGAAAGAGCGTATCCCTCTAAGATGATCAAGAGGGCACGCAAAAGAGCAATAAGTACCCCAAGAGAGGCTCTCCTGGAAAGGAGTAACAAAACTAAAGATGAGTGCCTCCCAGTAGTGACTACCTTCGACCCCTTGTCTACTAAAATCAGACAAATCATCAGGAAACATTGGCAACTGTTGGATGCAGGTCTGAAGAAACTGCCCCAACCAAGATTTGCCTTTAAAAGAGCTACTAATATGAGGGACCGACTGGTCCACACTCGTCAATATAATCCACGAAAAGAGGAAACGGGGGTCCCGTCAGGACATTTCCCATGTGGGAATTGCACAGTGTGCAACCTGACTCAAGCGTCCAAAAGTCACAAAAATGAAAGAAATAGCTCAGCAGCATTCATTAACATGAAAAAGACCTCAACTCCACCAAACACAAGCACTTATTGTTGTAGGAGGCTGCAGCACATTTATTTATACTGTATGAAGTGTATGAATGTATGTGTTAATTAATGATCCAAGCAAAGGTGTAGATGTCTCTATCACCTATGGCCTTTATGAACCTTTGCATAAGACCAGCACTATATGGTTTTTCAAATCACGGTCAATGTGACTATTACATATCTAACATCATATCTAATCAGATTTATACAGTGCACAGCTGCCACCCAAGTGTCCCGGTGCTAGAATTAAGGAAGGGAAACCATTAGGAAGAAGAACCATTGGCTGAATAGTCAGATTTTAAACTGCTTCCTAAACTGGTTTTCATTGGTAATTTGACGAAGGGAAAGAGGAATCTTGTTCCAAGCTTTGGAATCCTGGTAGGTGAAACAGAAGCCTCCTCGTGTCTTGAGATGAAATCTCAGGGTCTTCAAGAGTAGAGCCTCCTCAAATCAAAAAGGACGACTAGGCACATATTGACAAAGCCACTTACAGAGATACATAGGGGCAGTTTTATGAAAAAAGTGGAAAGCAATAACCAAAGCTTTAAAAATAATGCATTTTATCAGAGGGAGCCAATCGAGCTCTTTAAGACGTGATTTTACTGATGATATTTAGGGATCCGAAGGATCAACCTAGCGATGGCATTCTGAGCAACTTGCAAGAAAGAATAATAATACTACAGATATAACACTCATATTATGCAACGTTCTTTTTATAATACTGACATCAAATTAATTTTGCAAGAACGCTACTTTATAAGCCTTGAAAGCAACTAATATTCTACCCATTCAGTGCTAAACCTAATAGTACAGTTACACCTAAATGTGACATATTATATATCTGTTGCAAAGCGACTCCTTTCGGGTGGTCACCCCCAGTTTTTCATTTTTGGGGACCCAGCTGCAGATAACTTGAACTCTAACACTGGGACACTATTATACAGTGCCCAGTGTATGGGCTCTAGACCTAAAACATGTCAAAACTGGCTTAAAACCTGATTGACACATTTAACTTTCCAATGAGATCAGAGTATGTAGTGCATAAACATATTCCTGGATTGGAAAGGCAAATGCCACTGGCGGACTGCAGCACCCAATGTGCCATCCACTACAGTTGCAGTGAAAATGTCACTTCAGCCTACCCTGTGTAGCTTGACAGCAGCAACTTGAACCCTGCTGACCACACCTGCGAAAATTACCATATTGACAGGTAGGAAAATCCAATTTTAATTACTCAATAAATAACCCTTAAGTGCACCTTGCTTCCCAGAAGGTAGGATGCATAATGTTTAAGAGTGGAACACGTGTGACATTAGAAATCCCATGCTCACCCAGCGACTAGGCCCAAAACAACACAGTTACTGCTCAGGCTCTAGCTGGCTACTCGAGCAGACCAGCTGGATTCCCTCGGGCTGTGTAAAGATGATTCACTAAGACGCTGTGGGCGATTTTTCTCACCCATTAATTTGAAATTATACTGCTGATATCAAGCTGCAATTCTATTGCGGACCTTAATATCCATGCCTAGGGGCGGCACCTTAATTGTGCATCACCCATGATCAGTTGCTCCCCCATCCCTCCTTCCTGTCCTGAGGAAGACCCGCTTGCAGAGGATATAAACTGCCCTCATTGCACTAGGGTCGAAACGTCGACACTCTCCCCGCCCGGGGCCTGTACTCGATATCATCCCAGTCCTACCCGCTTACAGACAAACGTTGTTTGCTAAACTTTTGTGAAAGAACAAAAAGAACAACCATGAATTAACCATTGGACAGGCCCCAATGTAGAACTGGTGCCATCATGAATCACGACCAGTTTTGCCAATGAGATTGTAATGTATAAAAAATGATGAACCATTGTTTTGCTTGATTGGATCCCCCTCTTGCATATTCTATTTTACTTCACGAGCACTTTCTTTCTTCACATTTCCCTTGGAGCAACCATTTCTCTATCTTGAACATTGAATATGATGATAATATGTTATGAAAAGTGACCGAATAAAATAAGAGTCACCTATAAAGCAATAGTGTGTGCCTTTTTTGGATTTTTGAGGATATATTTGAATGCTCTTTAAATGAATTAATGGTACATCTTTGATTTAGAATATACATGTACCGTATGATGCTTTAGACAACTAAGATTTAACACAAGTCTAGGACCATTGTTTTCCTATACCAATTATTACCCAGGTCCATTGACTTCTATGGGTTACCCCATTATATCTTAATGGGCATAGGACAAAGCCAGCATATAGATTATGCACGTCAGTCTATACAAGCTACAAACTCCATTCAAAGACTTATTTTTAAACTTAATACCAATCCATTCTAATGGCAAAGTAAGATTTTTATTAAATATATGGGTAATGTAACTTTTAGAAAGTTACCTTTACCTTACCTGAAGCTGCTGGCGCGAAGCTAATTTGCATTACTTCTCCAGCAACTGCCAACCAGTGCTTGGGCTGAATTAGGAGTGAAAGAGGTGTGCAACTGCTCCCATGTGGAGGTGGTTTCTTCCCCTCGCAGAAAGACCAGTTGGGTGGTCCAAGAACTTAATTTACTTGAAAGGGGCCTTTCCTTCACAAGTAAATGTTAGGTGAGACCTGGAAAGGACCCAGCTTTTGTCCCCCAAGTTAGGCCAGCTCAGTTGGAGGAAAGCTATGTTTTAAGAGGAATTTTCCTTGAAGTACCCAGCTGACCAGTGGCAACTGGACTTGGACAGGACTTTGCTGAGGGCTTCTGCCTGACACACAGAGAGTCTCCAAGTGCTCTCCTGTGAAGCCCTGTATTCCTTAGAAGTATCCTACTGTGGTTGTTTGAGTACCAGAAGAAAGTGTGGAAAAATCTTTTCCTCCAGAAACTCAAGGCAAGCAGTTCCACATTGTCAGACAGAATTTCACCTTTGCCCAAGTCAAAGCTCCAAGCAGCTCTGAAAAAAACAACTTACTCCCATTCTGCGTTAGGACTTAAACAGTTTTCAGCAAGAAATCTCCAAAGCTCCACAGCTGCAGCTGGACAGACCTGCTTCAAGTATCTGGCTTTGGTTCTATGGCAGCAGCTACAATTTGAGTAGCGGCCTGCTAAAGGAGGTGTGTTTTTTTTAGCAAGAAGTGCCAAAACCCCTTTCTGCGTTTGATTAAGAACCTTTTTCAAACGTTTTCTTTTTACTTCCAGACTTTCACCAAGACAATTCCATCACAGTCGGCCTTAAATCGTGGTCTACCACTTTCATTGTCTATCATTGGTGCTTTGCATTCTTTAATAATTCATATCTTTGATTCCCCATTTTGAATTTTTATGCAACTGAATACAAGTCATCCCATATTGCACTGTGATTCACTTCCGTAAGTTTCTCTTCTCTAAACGAAGCACAACTATTTCCTTCTACCCAGTATGTAACAGTTTTTGTCCACGTAGTCCGAGGGAAGGACTGTGAGGGTTCTATAGTACAATAATGCAGTCTAAGTCAATAACAAAGTAAAATCAATATTCTTGATACCACCTTGCTCCATTTAGACCCTAACATGCAGCTCTACATTCATTGAAGACCTGTGACCTTGACCAAGTCCCACCCCATCACTACCTTCCAAAAACTGCTCAACTCAAGACAGTCCTACATGATGTGCCTGAACCCAGTTAAAAGAATGTGGCAACTAGGAATTCAGAGGAGGCCCAAGAGAAAATCTGGCTGATCATCTGAGGTGTTAAGTATGCTCTTTATAAAATATTAAACTATATATTTGAAACGCGTGTTTCAAGAAAGCTTTGTGTAGGTAGGTTAGCACTTTTCACCGTGTTTTATCGTTAAACGCTCAATCTCTTTTTCCTAATTATTTCTGAATTCAGGCTTGGGAGATCCTAGTAAGTTCCAGGAATGCTTTCTATAACTAAATGCTTCCTTAACTTCCTACTATTTCCCATTGTATGACTCATCTGCAATACTGCATTGTAAGGCACATATTTCATCGTACTACAAATTTGGCCTATAGAACTTAGTCGAGTCCTAAGAATCATGCGCCTTCTAGATGCACGTGTGACTTGGCATACAACAGTTTACATCCTAACTTTTAAAGATAACACCGAAACACTTCATGTGCACAAGACAAACAGACTGTCAAATTGTTTCACAGTAAAGAAATGTCTGCGTTCCTCAAATAGTGACAGGTAACAGACGCACTCCTAACATACCATTTATCTTTCCATAGGAACATATCACAAATATGAATCAATCAATAAGGAATTACGAGGCCAAGGATGGTGTGTCTGACAATATTGATGTCAACAAATTACTTCTCTGGGGGCAAGGGGAGGATGCATATAATACGCAGTGCTGTAGATTTCCCATGAGACAGAAGTCACAGAAATACCACAGAAATGCATGCAAGGACAAAGGGCAACAGTAAGCACATTCTTCAACCATACCAAATGACTAACTAGTGTGTAGAATAGGTGCATATTCATCATACAGGAAGAAAGATGATAACTATCATGAGTTCATACAGTAATCGCAAAAGCTAATTCCAGTCAACTGATGGATAGACACTCAGTGACCTTTGAAGAACATCTTGTTCAGCAACCACAAAAGTAAGCTAAATTCAGTGCTTAATTTGTATAAATAAAATAAATGAAATTAAAAATAAGTGCAGGTGCTCAAACTTTTACTTGGGAGGCTGCTGCCCACTTGCCTCACTAGTACTGCCCTCCGCTTGCATAGAAAATGGCCAGAGCTGCATTGGAAGTGAAATGAGCAAAACAGAGGGTTCCTGGGGGGTCCCTTCCCCGGAGGAACATTATAGGGTCAAATAGTACATTCTGGAGGCCTAATTTCACTTAACTTTGCTAAAACGCATAGAGGCAATGGTTTGCACTACATGAGACTTGTGTGATACCTGAAAAACAAAACTAAAGAAACACAGAATAAGAGGAAATGTCGTTAGGGAATAGTGACACATATAACATGCAATTTGAAGGAAAACTCCATGAAATGTAAAGAGGGACTTCATTACTGCCTTAGATTGCCTTAAAGGTTCTTCCACTCATTGTTGAGAAAGACCACAGTGTTTTTGCTTCTAAAGTTTAAGGCAAAAATAGACAGGGTCTGGTTTTATTGTCAGTTTTTAAACGTCTTGGCAGGAGTGAGGAATATTTGAGGAGCTCTAAAAATTGGGTGCAAGTTAAGCTTCTTCTGAAGTCCCAATCAGCAGGCGTGGAAAGAAGTTTTAATTCATGGTAATACCAGGAACTTGAGAAAAATGAACCCAATTGCAAATGAACAGGCAACTTTGTGGTTTGTGATGTTTTTAATTGATAAGGGGCTATCACACACAACTTAGGAAAACTGTCAGGTATGTCATTTTATGGCAAATTATGGATGGCATATGACACAGTACAGGGTTATTTAGTGAGAAAAGTTTTTAAGTGTTTGATTAAAGAACAAAACAGACGTCCAGCGTTAAGGGAGCCAGTAACATTTGATCTATTGAAGAAACTGTTAGCACAGTTGCCTTGTTGCTGTTATGACAAGTTCGAAGGACTAGTCTTCAGGGTATTTATGTTAAAGGTGTTTTTTGGGGCATTTTGTACATCAGAGCTTTCAGGTTTAAAGAGAAAGTGGGGCATGAACAGTATTGAAATCTTTTTAAAAAGACAGATTGAGAATTTGGTTGACAGCGTCAAAGATTGATAGGCAGGTAGAGGAAAATGTGTAAGGATGAATGAGTGGGGTAGCAGGATTATGCCCAGTCGCAGAATGGTCAAGCTTCCAAACCCAATTTCAGCTGCAAGATAAGGAAATATTTTGTCACAAGAACAGACAAAAAATTACTATCTCCAACTTATTAGGAGTATTACATTTGGCTCTGAAACAAACAGGCAAGCCCCCAGGCATTTATGGGACACACTCGTTTCGCAGAGGGGCAGAACCGAAGGAGCTAAATTGGGTTGATCATGGGCTGATATAAAGATTGGATGATGGAAATCAAAATGCTGTGAAAAATATGGAAGGAAATAAGTAGCAGAAAGCTTTTAAAATTCTAGGAGAAATATTTCTCCAATTGTTAATTTCTTTTACCTTAAGTTGCGTACAAGGTCCAAATTTGGTTAAGATTATTTCATGGATTGTGGGACATTTAACTGTATGATGGGCAGCATCTTATGCAGACCAACAGATATATGGTTGTTCCCTTTGGGCTTCCAGGTAGCAGACATGAAGCGGTATGGAAGGGTAAAAGCGGAATGCATTGGGGCAGTCTACTTCCAGTGTTAGCAGAAATGTTTTCCAACAGCAGGAACACGGATATGCTGGTGATCCATTTAGGCAAAAATGATTTGGTGCAATTATCTGGCCTCCCATTGATTAAACAAATGAGAGTAGACCGCACTGTAATAAAGAGGAAATTGGTGGGTACGTGCATTGTAGAGACAGAATATGTTTCCAGAAAGTATCGGAGAGGGGCAAAAAATCATTCAGCCATAAATAAAGCCTGTTGTATGTTAAATAGGGTCATGTGCCTTTTTTGTGCGACGGTTGGAATTCAAGTTTTGTCTCATAAAAACACAAAAGAAAAGGAAGATCATGTTTTTAGGTCAGATAGGGTACGTTTATCAAAACTCGGGCAAGCATACTACCTTCTTGTGTTAAGGGTAATGTTTGAGTATTTGTGGAAAGAAACATTGTGGTGTAGAATCCTCAATCTGAATTTTAAACGCCCTCAACATTTTAATGGTACAAACGCCTTGCATCATGCAAGGCTCTTCCCAGATTTGGTCCAGCCATGAGCCATTCCTCAAATGTAAGGCAAAATGTGAGGATCTAAAGGCCTTTCATTAGATTTCATTTTTAACACGCGATTCCCCGATAACAAAAAAGGCGAAAACTCGGGAATACGAACATTGAAAAAAAAAGACGTACTTTTGCATGTGCTGTACATGTACTCTCTCCCTTCCTATGTCTGTAGATATAGGGCGCGCAGCAAAACAGCAGTAAGCAGAAGCTGTATTACGCATTCAGGCCATGTTACAGAAT
Organism: Calotriton arnoldi; assembly: GCA_963921515.1. Lineage (NCBI taxonomy): Eukaryota > Metazoa > Chordata > Amphibia > Caudata > Salamandridae > Calotriton > Calotriton arnoldi. Next base: position 409,718 of record CAWUFW010013196.1, read on the forward strand.
AAAAAGGGTCTTCACTCCTTTGCCCAGGCATGACCGCATGGTTGGGGGTTTTTTAACCGAACGCCTTTGCTCTGAGGCTGGCTGTTAAAAAAAAAAATATCTCCCCCAGGATTGATACCAAGGCCAGGGAGGAAATGTATTAATTCAGCCCCTGCCTTACAGCAGGACAGAAGGGGGTTCCTTTTCTTCCCCATGCCCTTGAGCAAGACTACCAATTCTTGAGGCAAGACAGGGTTAGTTAGAAATATTCACTCCACTCTTGGGCAACACTGGGTGATGAAATATTTGTCTATCCCCCTCGAGTAACGTTGAGATGGATGGGGTCCACGATACCTCAACTCAAGGCAAAAGTGGCGGTAGTTCTTAAAGTACACTTTCTGCCCCATGCAACAAAACAGAGGTATGGGGGCAGACACTATACCTGCCCTTGGGCAAGGTGGGGGTATTCAAATATAAACACACAGTCCTTAAGGTCCCTAATGCCCAGTGGTGGCTGGTGAACTCTGAAAGTGGCGAGGCATAAAAAATGTCATCGATTTTGAGCTAACGTTCAAAGTGAGCAACCCTGCTCTTCTTTAACCAGGTTTGAGAGGGGTTGTCACTCTCCAAAATATTTAGAAATAGAGGGCTAAACTGTTAAATCTACAGCACAGTTTTCACTTAAATTATTTAAAAATCTAGTTTTTGAATTGCACAGAAAGGTTCACTGGGGATACCCAAGGGTGAAGGAAGGTGACCTGGCGAAAAGGTTGAAAGTGGGCCTGCAGAGACAACCTATGAGAATAAGAGGTGGGCATATCATTAAGTAGGGGTTAAGCTGCGAATAGGTCAGAAAATGGAGTCAAGATGACAGAAAAGTGCTGGAAAGTAGAGCCCAAGGAGGAATCAAAGAGAAAACACATGCAGTGTTTTCGAGCAATGGACATTTTTAACTATTTCTGCAAGTATATCATTGGGTGTACATTGTATATACAGTTCAAATTTGTTGTGGTGACAGAACAAGACTGTCATACTTACTGTATCTAGAATTTCTGTTGTCCAGCATGGGTCAATGTCAAGGCAGGCTCAGTAGAGAAGGAGGATGGGCTACTTTCTGGCGCTGTCTCCCTCGTAGACGATTGACAGAATTTCCTCACAGAGGGTGGAAATTGGGTGTTAAAGGCTCTTACATTCTGCTCCGCCGCCGCTACTGCCATTACGGGAGTGGACCCTGGAGAGTGGTGAATGCCCTGGTCCTCCGACTGAGGGGGCTGCTGGTCTATTTTTTGCATCTTCATTTTCGTGGATGGGCCCGCATCCTGCCTTGTTTGCCCGGCCACTGAGTCCACCCGGTCCCCTCCTGATCTTCCACCAGAACTCCTTGCCTTGATGCACCTGGTCTCAATTCTCCAGTGTGAAGCCTGGTTTCCCCGATTTCGTTATTGTTGATTCCATCCTGGCTCCTTTCTGCAACATGGCGGTGACCCTCCTGAACTCGCCCCACAAGATGGCGAGCGGTGGTGCACTCCGTGCGAGGCCATGATGAGTCGCTCCTACTCTCTCCTCTCGGACTACCACCTGGCTTTCTTCTGCCTGATTTTTCGTTTCCCTGATTTTGTCCACATGTGATGACAATTTGCGGACCCCCCCTCCCCCAACTGAAGCCTCCACCTAGCGCTTGCTCCCGACATCTCGGCCGCTGCTAATTGTCGGTACTTTTATGCTGTGGGACCTCGCTTGCTCTTCCTCCCTGGCAGCCGCTGGTCATTCGGGGTAGATTCTACTCCCTGCGGCCTCACAGCCTTTGGCCTCCTATTTTAACAAACATTCCTCCATATCAGGCTAAAACGTTACTGCCTATGACCCCCAATCTCGGTCTAGGTGAGTGGCCGACTTTGCCTTCACGCCCGATGTCTTTCTAGCGTTGTTGCCCGAGCAACAACCCTTCTGACCTGTCTCCCATGTGTGCCCACTATGGACTGTCTATTTTCTCGCCACTATATTGTGAACGCTTTCTGTTCTTCACTTAATCCTGCTGCGCAAAAACACTTGCCGACCTGTCTCCTCTGTGAGCCCACTGTTTTTCAAGCCATTATTTTTCTTTTTTTTCGTCCTCTCTGGGTCTCCATCTGAACAGCGTCGTAAACATTTGTGCCGACCAGACTCCCCTATGAGCACACTGCAGAATGTTTGTTTTTCTTGCCACCTCTCTTTCATTCACTTGGTTCCCCACTCCAACAGCTATCTTAATACCGGCGCAGACCAGACTCCCCTGTGAGCCCACAGATTAATCCTCCTTCCTTAGTAACTGTCGGTAATCCTCCTACTGATGCTCAAGTGATCTATTTACAGTGCCCAATTGTTCTCTCAAATCACTCCTGTATTGTAATGTTTTTCTGTTGTTCTTTTTATCTATTGCTAAATTAATTTTTTGTTGCTCTTTTTACCTATTGCCATACTGCCAATTAGTGTGATCTCTAAACCACTTTGGTACTGCAATGGCGGTTTGTTCTCTTACTTTTTAGAAGTAATGTTACTCCTTATTAGCACTCTTACTCATAGATCCTCAATGTCCCCCTGACTACTTTTCCCACTGCACCTCCCAGCGTCCAAGCCCGTCCAGGTCTTTCAATTTCTTTCTAATACTCGCTCATTGTAATTATTCCAATTGTTGAACCGTCCTCCTGTGTTTTTCTGACCTCTCTCACTTTCTTTTTCTTGCCCGATTTTTCACTCCCAGTCACTGAATCTCTTTATATCCCTCCCCTCTAGCACATACCTCCCCTCTTACGTTAACCCCCTTACCCCTCACTCCCCGTTGTCGCCCTATTTCTTTATATCACTCCCTCTCTCTCTTCTCTCCCCCCTCTCCTCCAACAAATTGACTAATCATGTCCCCCCCCAATCACGCCCTCACATCTCAAGGCCCTTCCCTCACCAGACATGGCCCCAACTCTTGGACCATTCCTTACCCTCCCAATCTTTCCAAAAACGCCAAGAAATTTTTTAAACATAAATTACTAATCCGTCACCCTGAAACTTTAATTGTTGATAACTACCACAGCCTCTCCTCCCCTTTAAAAACCAACTACATCTTCTACTCCAAACGCCCCTCCAAATGGAAGAGCATCTTCGTACGCCACCTCCCTGTCACTAAATCAAACAAAATTCCTTACGGATTCAAGCTGTCTACTACTCCTTCCCCAGCTTTTCCCAGGGAAATTGACATCTCCATATTCAAAACTGGTAATATCCTCATACAAGCCTCTGAACACCACCTCACCATCTTCGAGCATCATTTCAGCACCTTGTCCTACCAACTATCCATACCTACTCCAATCCCCACACCAACCCAACCCCAAGACCCCCCCCTTGTTCTCCCCTGCCACCCCAACGCTAACCCTTCTTCCCCTAGACATCTCCAATCATAATGCTGTCTCCCATTCTACGACATCCAATGTTATGTTAAAGGCACTTGTTAAGCGCACGTACACCAAACGGTTTCATGGCGCTGGAGTCAAAGGGGAGGCTGCAGCAACAAGAGAATTAACTAGTCATATGCCTGGGAGAACAGCCAGGTCTTAAACTGTTTCCTAAACTGTGCATAAGAAGTCACAGACCTCAGCTCTACAGGCAGCGAGTTCCAAAATCAATCCCTCTCTCTTGAATCCCCCCCCATGACATCTCTAATTCACACAACATCTCACAAACTACCACGCCCTCTAATGACAGATTCCTTCCAACCCCTAACCCCACCACTAACCCCTCTCCTGCCCCCCGAGCCCCCCCTCCTGGCTCGCCCTACTATACCCCCACCTGCCCCTACTCCTCCCTCTCTGAACTGCACTCCAACCCCTAACTCTGATGTTGCTTCTCCCCACACCCCTCACGCCCTCTCTTCTTCTCAAACCCCATCTCCTGCCTCTATTATTGTCCCATCCTCCTCCACGCCCCTCCCTCCCTCCCACAGCCTGAGCACTCCTCTCCCCCTCTTCCCCCCCCCCCCAGGCCTCTCACCCTCTCCGAACACCAGACCTCCTTCCCCGGCCAATACAGAACCTATCCCCTTCCCCCTACTGCCCCAACTGCATTCCCCCTCACTCTTTTAACCCAGACACTTTACAACATTGACTGCAATATTTCAACCTTGGTGACCGAACTCTCTCGACTTAGAGAGGATTTCAAAGACTTCAAATCCCTCAACCCCAGAACCCTCCCCTTTTGTTCTACTTCTCCCTGCTCTGGCTTTCAAAAGTACCCTAATCCCAAACATTGGAGAACTACACCCCTCCACAACCGTACACACAGGCCTATCCGCACCTCGAGCGATCACTCCGCTTCCGACCTCTCCGACCTTTGCAACTCTTACCTACCAAATACCTCACTTAAGGATCCTCCCCTTCCTCACTCCAGCATTCCTGTTATTCTGGGGACTAGCAGAATCCCCTTTTCTCCCTGCTCCCCCAGGCCCCTCCCCCAACTTACCACCATCCACTTGTGCTCTCCCCCCAAAAGCAACCCTAAACCCCTTGCCTGCATTCTTGTGAACTGCCGTTCGGCTGTTCGACATGCGTCCGAAATATCTGAAACCATCTTTAGTGAAGCTATTGACGTCGCCTTCCTCATGGAAACCTGGCTCACGATCACTCAACACCCATCCTTGACTTACTCTCCCCCCCCCCGGTTACTCTATCATCAGAAAAGACAGACCTGAGAGAAAAGGGGGTGGATTAGCTATAATCTTTAAAAACGAACTCCAACTCTCTCTAGTTAAGAACGCAGACTACTCAAGCTTCGAATACCTTGGAGCCGAACTTAAGGTTCAAGGTTCCCCCCAATTAGACTACACAATATCTACCACCCTCCTGGTGATCCTCTTCCCTTCGCTGAGGAACTATCCGACCTTCTTACTCAATCTTTACTTTCTAACTCTAAAAATCTCTTCTTAGGAGATTTCAACCTCCACTGGAATGAGCCCGAGGACCCCACAGTCAACCCTCTCACTAATCTTCTAGAGATTAGCGACCTTAAACAACTTTGTCATTCCCAACCCACTCTAAAGGGGCCATTCTTGACGCAATCATTGCAAACAATGACTTGGTCTCCCTATCCAACATCATCCCTATCGACTGGTCTGACCCCCACCTCATTCTGTTCATGATCTCCCCCTCGGCTCTGCCCCCCCCCCCATCTAAAAACAACAAAGCCATTAAATGGACCAGAAATCTTAATCTTATCCCCCCTGGTGAACTGGAGTCCATACTCCAAGCTCAACTTCGTCTCACCCCTCTCTCTCTTAATGCCAATGAGCTCACTGAGCATTTTAATAAAACTGTCTCCGATGTCTTTGAACAATTTGTCCCGCCTAAACTAAAAACTCTAAAAAATATCCCTTCCAAACAATGAAAGACGCGCACTTAGACTGACTGAAAGAACATGGAGACAACACCCTTCTCCCTCCCATCTCGCCCTCCTCGGAGCCGCTAGATCTACTTACAAGAAGCACATTTTCAATGAAAAGGCATCCTTCTTCCGTTCACAACTTGCTCGTGCCAAAAATAGACCCAGAGAACTGTTCAACATTGTTAGAAATCAAACTTCCTCTGCCCCCCTCAAGCTGACGGCCTCCACTAACAAATGTGAAGAAATTGCTAACTTCTTCCCCGAAAAAATTGCCAAAATAGATCAATCCTTCCTTTTCACTCCGATCCCTCTCAACCCCCAATGTACCTTTGACGCTACTTCAATACCACCCTCCCTTCTGATTCTACCCCGATTCCTCCCTGCACCTACTTACCACAACCCCTCCTGAAACCAACCTCCCAACCCACAGCTTAAAAATAATGCCTCCTGGCATAATTTCCACCCCGTTTCCGAACTCGAAGTCTTAAACATCTTGTCTAAATTATAACCGTCCTCTCACACTAAAGACCCTCTCCCTTCTAACCTTGTCCAAGATCTAAAGCACGTCATTGTCTCATATTGGACCAATATCATCAACTCCTCCCTTACCTCAGGGTGTGTCCCTTTCTCCCTCCAACTCTGACAAATCTCTCCCATTCTTAAAAATCCCAATGCTGACCCTAACGACCCTAACAACCTCCGCCCTATCTCTAACCTCCCCCTTCTTTCCAAAGCCCTTGAAAAATGTGCCCTACTCCAATTGGATGAACACATTGACACTTTCAACCTACTTGACCCCTTACAATCCGGCTTCCGTAAAGGCTGCAGCACTGAAACTGCATTGCTAAATACAGTTGATGACATCCACCACGCCCTGGATAATGGCGAGACCTGCCTACTCATTCTCTTCGACCTCACTGATGCATTTGATACAGTTAACCATTCAACCTTACTTAACGCACTCAAATCTCGTTTAGGCCTAAATGGTCCTGTCCTTAATTGGTTCGCCTCCTACTTCCGACACAGAACTCAGCAAATCAAAATTCAAAACTGCCTCTCTAACCCCACACCTATCTCCCTTGGTGTCCCCCAAGGATCTATTCTCTCTCCCGCTCTCTTCAACCTCTTTATGGAACCCCTTACCCTCATACTTAAACAAGCCGGAATTAACTACCACCTTTATGCCGAGGACACCCAACTGTACTATAAAATTAAATCCCACTCTGATGTCCTGCACCTTAACACCGCCCTGACTAAGATCCAATCCTGGTTCTACTCCAATCATCTCAAACTCAACCCTAATAAAACTGAAATCATTCTTTTCTCTCCTAAAAACAACCCACTCCCCATCCAAGCATGGATCTCTGACCTTAATGCCCTCAACTGTTCGCTCTCCCTATCCAAATCAGTAAAATCTCTAGGTATCACCATTGACAATAAGCTAACTCTCAATTCCCATATAAAAAATGTGGCTAAGGGAGCACTCTTCACGCTCCGACATCTCAAAAAAATTAAACCTTTCATTCCAGCTGAAGATTTCAAATCGGTTGTCCAATCTCTAGTCCTCTCGAAAATGGACTATGGTAGCGCTATCCTCTCCGGAAGCCCCAAAGTTCCCCTTGCCACTCTCAAATCTGTTCTCAACCTAGCGGCCAGGCTAACAACTGACTGCAAACGTTTTGACCACATCTCCCCTGCCCTTAAGGCCCTTAAATGGCTTCCTGTCGAAGACAGATCCTCCTACAAAATTGCCTGCATTACGCACAAAGCCCTTCATCAAAAGACCCCGCTCTACCTCTCAAACAAACTCAATAAAGCGGGCTGCGCCCGACCGATGAGAAGCACCAACTCTCTCCTCCTCGTCCCCCCTCTGTTAAAAAAGAAAGCCTCACAATCTCGCGCCTTCTCTGGTAAGGCCCCTAACATTTGGAATGCCCTCCCTAAAATTCTGCGATGTAACCCCTCTTACGTCAGTTTCAAAAAAGACCTCAAACTGCACCTGCTCAACAAATATTGGGGTCCATAATCCTTCTCTTATCATACTTGCTATACTCTCTCCCTTCTCCCCCCCGTCTATCCCCCTCCCCCTTTTTCGACCTTTCTTACCCATCCTCTTCCTTACCCCCTCTCCACCTTTTCTTCTTCCCCTTCCCCATCCTAACATTTCCCCCGCCTTTCTCACACCTAACCTACCCGCTATACGCAGTCTACTGAGCTTACATCCTTTTACTGTATAAAATTTGTAACTACCTTATCCACTTTTTGTTTGTAAATAGCTCCTTCTTTGCATATTTATCAGTGCAACCTATATTATTCAATGTGTTCTCTAAGTTTACCCTGTCTGATTGCTGCATTTGGAACAATTTGTTTTTATTCCTGTACTATCTTCATACTTATGTAAAGCGCTCTGATACCCCTGGGTGGAGCCAGCGCTATATAAAACCTTTTTAAATAAAATAAATAAAAATTCTGAATTCTAAAGGAGTATTTCCAGGATGTAGGCTACTCTTTGAGCTCGAACCAGATGACCACCTCAGCAGCAAACCATACCAGCATACAACAGAAGCACAGAATGCCACTACTACCCATATACAGCACAGTGTTTATCAGTGTAGGATGGAGGCCTTATCCAGGGTGTACAGGCATGGGAGGTATTCAAGTGTTAAATAGAATAGTGTAACCAAATAGAGCGCTTAATGTAATGCAGAATAAAATGTCTGCACAGCATAACACAACACAAAACTAATTTATAATATACTCCCACAAACACACCTCACCTGATGGCATGGTGTAATATAATTAGCTATTGTAAGGAAATAGTCATCCCGAAGGTTTTAGACTGATGCTGCCATTTTTTCAACTCTGAGAGGGCATTGAGGCCTGCTAACCAGACCTCAGTGCCTGTGCCATTACCCTTAAACATGTATGTCGGATTAGGACATACCCAAATTGCTAAGCTAACTTACCTATAAGTCCCTGGCAGACCCTGGGTATGACGAGTAAAATGAGACTCCCAGCCTGCCATTTGCAGGCTGGAAGAGCAGCTTAAACCGCTAGCCCGACTTTGTCATTGAAAGTAATGGCAAAGCCAAACCTCCCCTCGGTATATGTGTAAGTCACCCCTATGGCAGGCTTATCGAAGCAGGGTGCAACATATCTCAAGGGCAGAACATGTAATTTTACGTATTCTGATAGTAAAAACGTGAAACTGTTGTTTTTACTGTGGAAAGGCTTGGTCGCCCAATTGGCGAGTACAGAGTTACATGCTGACCCCTCAATGTAACAAGTTGGAGTGTTCAACTTTACTCTCATGTGCCCATACCAGCTGCACACGAGGTCCTGTCACCAAAACCGCTTTCTGCACTCTTGGGAAGACATGCCAACGACTCCCAGGAAAGGACACAATAGGGGCCTGGAAGGAGGGGTTACTTCCCTCCCGCAGGAAGCAACACAGGTGTTGGCCCAAAAGATGAGCTTCAAAGGAGAAGGGCGAATGGGTAACACTCGGGAGAGGGGCTGCTCCATTGTTCAGGCAAACAGGATGACATTAGAGACAGGAGATGGGAAACCAGTCACAAAACAGGTTTTCCAGGGGGGTGTAGCTCGGGAGCTCCACTCGCTGGGAGAGGGGTCTTGCCATATTGGAAGTGGGCAGGATGGTGCATCCTGTGATGCCCAGATGCCACACTTTGCAGGAAGTGGTCATCAGGTGAGAGGGAACCTGGTAGCCCATTGGCTACCAACCGCATCCTGCCCTGAGGGCATTATTTGAGCATAAGTATGGCATCCCTGGCACCTCAAACTCAGATTTTGACTGGACTGGAAGAAGGACGGAGGAAAGTCTGTCCTGCTGCACCGTGGAATCGATAAAGAGTGGCTGTAAAGAAAGGCTGCACTGTCGTGGACTGCACCTGCTGCACCTAGTGGCAAATAAAGGAGAGGGACTGTTTCTTCCGTGTCCTTCTCAAGGAGAAGTCATCTCTAGAGCTCAGCCAAACCCAAGAGACTCCAAGGGCCGGCTGACTGGGCCCTTGTTCGCAACACAGGAACACATCAGATGAAGAAGCCTGCTGGGGCAAGTTGGTAGCCCAAAGTCTTCAACCCGCTGCCAACCACTGTCGTGCAGCAACAGGCACCAGGACCTGATGCACAAAGTTACACCCGAGTTCGCTGAGCCCGGGAGTGCCAATGGAGTTCAGTTGGGACCCGCAGAGGACGAGTTATCGACCCAGGAAGGAATGACCCATAACCGCAATATTGGACGACTGGTAGTCCAGTGGCGACTACACTTCTGCCAGCACCAAGAGGACTTCGAGGGACATCGACTCTGTGACCAGGATCACCTCACCCCCTTCATGGACCGAGGAGTAGTCGTACCAAGACCGCCATCTAATGCATCGCATCCATGGCATCCTTGAGCATCTTTAGCATCTTTCACCCCTTGCATCAGTACCACTTCTATAGGAAAACCCTGCAAAGGAAAAAAGTGCCTGGGACTGACTGGAGACCGCTTCAGCTGGTCAGGTAACTGTTTCTGAGGATTTTGCTAGCTGGCTCCCTACTGGAGTTGCTCACCTAAAGTGACTCAAAGTGACCACATTACAACTTGCCCAAACTTTTTAGTGAAAAAGTTTCTAAGTGTCAAATTTGTTAAATTTGCCAATGCCAGTTTGTGGTTGAGTGAAATGTTTTGATTCTATTTCTCCGGAACTCTCTGGTGTATCTTTTTTGTTGTGGTGTCTAAAGTAGTCTATTTTTATAAATTGGTGTTGGATTTTTTTGGTGTCTTGTCAAATTATTTTTCGATTGTTTTGGTGCTGTTTAATTACTTTAAACGTGTTCCTTTGTATAAGCTTTGTTGCTCAGAGCCACAGCTACCCAGAGTTGAGTTGAAGGTTTAACAAACAAAACCTAATGGTCCTAAAAGGGTTGGTGAGTGTATTACACAGTGAGGTCACACTACCACATCATATAATGTACCTCATTTCCTCACATATAATATACCTAATTTCCTCACAGCTAGCAGCTAAAAAATGGCATAAAATAGCAGCACATAGCTTTGTAGTTTAGTACAACAGTATGGTACAAACGTAAGTCAACAGACACATCATGCACCAGAGATCATAAAGCAACTATTACCATAGCAGAGGATAACCAAGTATAAATGAATATGACATTGCATAACATAGCATATCAAGGTAACACAACACAGCAGCCAGAATTAGCAGAACAGCCTGGCAGTGTAGCATAGCAGCCAAGCACAGTACTGTACATGCAGTACACCATTAGTCTTCCATAACAAAACATATCCAGGAATAAGACTCTGGTTTTCAATTACCACTTTTTTCTCTGGCCATAATACTGATGTGGATATGTATCTCAGAATCACAAAAAGACTTCTTAAGAAAGTGTTATCTCTCACCAGCAATCGATGTCCACACTTTGTGCCTCACAGCTCTGCCACATTAAGCGCTGCTGCTGCGCTCTGACAAACTTATATTCCCTCTCACATTTAGACAATACAACCATCTTACCATTCTTTCAGTTAAATACAAAGACTCCTTCTGCAACTCCCTCATTCTTGCTAAGTAACATCAACTTTCAAACCCACAATTTAAAAAACATCTTTACTAAAAGATGTGTTATTAAATTCAGAGAACCTAAACTCCATCTTTCTATCTTGTCCCAATTGGAAGTTATACTTGTAAGATGTTACAAAGTATCTCCTATGCTATCCTACGGGACAGATAGCCTTTCAATAGTGAAAAACAAAATAGGCCGTATTTCACTATTAGGACATGTAAAACACACCGGTACATGTCCCACCTTTTACATAAACTACACCCTGCCCATTGGGGTACCTTGGGTCTACCTTAGAGGTGACTAACTTGTAAGAAAAGGGAAGGTTAGGGCCTGGCAAGTGGGAGCACTTGCCAGGTCGACATGGCAGTAAAAACTGCATGCAGACACTGCAGTGGCAGGTCTGAGACACCTTTGAAAGGCTGCCTGTGTGGGCGGCACAATCAGTGCTGAAGCCGACTAGCAGCATTTGATTAACAGGCCCTGAGCACACAAATGCACTGTACTAGGGTCTGAGCAGTAAATCAAATAAGCCAATTATGGGAACACTAATCCATAAACACAATTTATATAGGGAGCACTTGCACTTTGGCACTGATCAGCAGTGGCAAAGTGCCCAAAGCATCTAGACCAGCAAAAACGAAATCCGGCACACAGCAAAAATACAGGAGGCAGAGGTCAAAAAGACAGGGGAAACCACGCCAAGGATGCTAGGTCTAACATCATGCCTGTGCGCCATGACATAGGCCTGTCTCACAAATTGCATTATTTTTGGACTGCGATGGGCACGTATACTGCTACTCTCATAGTGGTGGAAGGCTACTGCCTTTGCCAGGAGTTAAGCAGCACGGCGTGGTGTTGGCAACATACCATGCAATGATCAGTAGGAGTGAACAGACTTTTTTACCCGTGTCACTGGAGTGAGGCATACAGGCTCATTTAGTTCTAGTTTTGCTGATGTGTGCTTAACTCACTCATGGCTTACATCAGTTTGCTGTGTACTGCTTTGCAGAGTGTGTGTGTTATACATGTGCTGGGTGTAGGTTTGCCTGTGAATGGTACAATACATGGGAGATGTAGTGCTGTACATTGCGTGTGTGTTATATGCATGTGCTGGGTGCATGTGTGCCTGTGAATGGTACAATACATGGACATTTCTGGGTTCTATTTTGGGAGACCCATGAGGAGGAGGTAAAATCCCCACAGACAGTTTTTGTGGATTGCTGCATTCCTGTCAGCTTGGTGGGTCACACTGGAGGAAGGGAGAACCAGGCTTTCCAGTATACTTTGAAGGGTACAATATGATTCAGAGAGGTCACTAGGAAGGGGCCTTGGCACATCTTAGGAAGGAAATAGGGCTAGTAAGAGAATCATAAAGAGTTGGGGTGAGGCCCTGGGGTAACCTTTTGATACATGTATCACTGTGGCTGACATTCAGGTGTGATCCTCTAGTCACTCCCATGGCCTGTGCTTTGGGGCTACCACATTTGGATTCAATCCTGCTATGGCAGACTGCTTTCTGGAGGAAGGTCAGAGGAGAGGGAGGGCACTTGAAAAGGAAGCAGACCCTCAACATAAACTTCAAAGACCCAGTCTTTACATCACATTTGGTGTCTGGAAATTGCCTATAAAAGGAGCTTGAGGCTCCCTAAATTGTCAGCTGTTAAGCAGCCAGTCAGGCTGTGCAAGGAGAAGAAGATCAGCAAGATTTCTGCCTGAGACCAGGAATGGGGGCCAGGATCTGCCACTCTCCCAGCTGGGTGAGGGGACATCACTCAGGGAATTCAAAATCACCTGCCCCTGGAGCCTAGATCACTAGTGTTTGCCTGCTTACCAAGACCAGTGTGCCCTGTGAGGAAGAGGAGAGTGTTGGAGGGAGCGGGCTCCAGTGGGGGATCTTGATGACTGGTTCCCAGTAGCGATCAAGTTGTTGCCTATGTGCAGAGTGAAGACAGCTACCCTGTATGCCAGGTTGGGGCCGCCATGAAGATTGGTGTGTTGCCGATTGGCCGTAGCCCATGTACAGAGTGAGGATGGTGACCCAGGGTGGCAACTGGGAAAAGGCAAGGAGCATGGTCTGGTCGAGACAATCGTTGAGAGAAGGCCGGTGTGGTTACCCATGCAGGCCCAAGCCCCGACTGAGGACTAGCAACAGGAGCGTCGAATCAACCTGTGGGGAGGATCCCAGAAAATGAACCCGCATCTGAGGAGCATTGAGGCGCCCCCTGGTGCTGCCTCCACAGGTCTGCATGTGAAGAACTCAAGGACACCTGACCGCTTCTCCTCCAGGGCCACATGTGAAGAACTCATCAGAGACAGCCGCTGTAGCTTCAGCATCCACAAAGGGGGCACACTCAGAGATCGTGCAAGTCGTGTAAGACTGATTTATTGGCCAGAAGGCCCATGGGGGAATATGCCTGTCATATAGCTCTTCAACACTGGAACATATTTGACTTTGATAAGAGCCAGAGTAGAACTCCTGAGACGCGGACCAGTAGTGGGCTTAACCTGAATGTTGCCTATAGTGAATGGGGAATAACCACTACCGCTAGCGACAGGGGAGTGGGATGCAGGAATCTGTCTGTTAAAACACTAGAGCCCCGACCTTAGGGGACTGTGTGTATAGTATGTGAATGCCATATTTTACTTTATGGTGGTATATAAATGTTTATTTTTTCATAAAAGCAGATATTTGACTCATTCATAAATCTTTTATCGGTTATAAATATAAGCATAAAAGAGCATAAAATCACGATATATACACTTTATGAAACTATAAAAATACACATACATTAATATACATCTATAAAAGTGGTAAAATAAAATAAAACAGTGTTGATAATGGATTGCTTTAAAAAATTCCTCCTGAGCAACAAACAGGATTAATCAGGTCTAGAACGCCTGGATCTCAAAGCTGCACGTAAAAAGCATGAGACAGCAAATAAAACATGTTCACTCGGTAGGAGCTGTAGATACAAAGGCACCAGAAGCACTTGAGTGAAAATCAGGGATTTCAATAATGGTAGAATAAACAACTTTCTGGGCATGCTAAAATATTTACAAATCAGCACAAAATGTAGGGTATCCTGTGGAGACATTGTCGCAGCCACAGGACCCCAAAGTTCCAGGACAGCTCCATCCGCTAGTGGAGGCCAAAAGATGATGCAACAGATTAAACCTATATCTCACCACAGTAAATCTATCCCTCTTATTAAATAGAAGAGATAAGTAGGGCTCCATACCCTGAACAGTCTTTAACAATATGTGCCCCGACCCATGGGTTTTATCAACTCTGTATGTTCTCGTGGCAATACAAGACATTCTAAAAACAGATTCCTCACCCTTTTAAACTTCAGGGGGCGCAGGGAGTGATGGTTATAAAATATGTCTGTCCTGGACAATTATTTATTGCTGCTACTGAACCTATTTTGAGTTGTGAGCTTGTACTCCACCCCTTCCCCGTGTCTATTACCTCTCCCCCTACTCCAAGAAGTCTTGGCTGCTCGACCCAGATTACCACTGAGAGTCAAGTGCTGAAGGGGTACTTGGTCCAGTTTCCCAGGACCCATATAGTAGTTCGGGCCCAGGGACATCAGGAGTAAAAGGCAACAACTCCCACAGTTGGGCCCAGTAGCTCCTACTTGCTCCATGGCCCTCTATACGGGGTTCAGACATTTCTTTACTAAAAATGTAATTTCTGGAAAAAATTTCACCACTGCAGAGACCAGAACTGAGACAAAGGGACAGTAAGAGGGAGGGAACAAATACAGAGGGGCACAGGCAAAGGGAGAGGAAACAGAGATACAGAGAGAGCAACAGGGGACAGACAGAGGAGCAGGGATAGATAGAGGGATAGAAACAAACACATAGGGGCAGGGCAGAAAAACAAAGATAGAGGGAAGGGCCAGTGGAAAAAGGAAAATAATGATATATAGAGAGACAAGAGAACAATCTGAGGGACAAGGACAAAGGAACTTGGATACAGACAGGTTGGCAGGAACAGAGGGACAGGAGGGCTGAGAGAGAGTGACTGAGACTGAGGAGGACAGGGGAACCGAGATGGGACAGAGAATAGGTACATAGATAGAATGCTCATCAAAGAGGAAAAGATAGGGCAGAAGGTCACTCACACAGCCACCCACCATCATACAACCACACAACCAATATTTCTTGTCAATACACCCACGTACCCACAATCAAGCACCCACGCAGCACCATCATATGCCCATACATCCACTATTAAACAACTGCACACTCACCATCAAATGGCCACAAATCCACACTCCAATCATCAAGCAGCCAGACACTCACAACTGTATGCCAACACACCCATCATTGTATGTCCACACACCTACAATCATATGACCACACTTGCGGCATCATAAGCTCACTCACCCACTGTTATGTGACATGATACCCACAACAATATTTATGACCACACACTCTCTATTATTTGAGAACATCCACCAGACAACCACACACCAACAATCCTACACCCACAACTACTAGCTGACAGAGCCACTATCAAATGTCCACACAGCAGCCATCACAAGCCCACACAGCTACCATAATATTCCCCACACTCACCATCATACGTTTAAATAGTCGCCATTGTATGCCTTACACCCAAACAGCCATCTTCATTGCAATTCCTTAGGTCAGACTGTGAGTGGATTGCAATGTTTCGATAATCCACAGGTTAGTATTCTACTCTTGGAAGGGGTTAATTTCAAGGTTTAAACTGCATGTAGGCCTTCAGTAAAGCCAGATGTCCCATGGAAAAATAGCTTTTCCACCTTAATAGTAATATGGGTGTCATCAGCTTAGTTACAACAGATTAGCTTAAAGGAGTGAATTGGATCAGAAAGTATGGTCAAGGAAATATTGAAGGGAAGAGGTTAGACTTTTGAGTCTACATTTTTATGAGAATGGTGAAGATAGGCCTGTAGGTAGTGATATGACTTATGTTCACTCGGAGAGGTATGACTGTATCCATTTTAGTACAGTAGCCTGTATTCAGGTATTGTTTAGTCTTTGAAGCAGTAACTGGTGCTTAGAGGATTAAAGGCTGCCCTGCTATGCACAGTATTCTCAATAATTTCATTGCAGTTATTATCAATGATGTCATAGAAGATGTCATGAGTGATGTAATATGTGGGGTAATTAGCAGTGCATGACAAGGGCGCGAGCTAGAGTCGCCCTAGGGCATACATTACATTAGGGCTTGAGATAACTATAACTTGTGAATTTCTGTGGTTTTTTGCGTTTAAAATATGTTTTTACTGAACATTTCACCTAACTAAACTGTTATTTTAACATTCGTACTTTCCGCAAATTTCTAGGTTTTTTTTTAACGTAAAGTAATATTTTGTTACCATACGTAAAGCCAAACCCCCGCCATGCACAGCCAAAGGTCATGTGTGGCGGGAGGTTAGCCGCACATCCTGGTCTACGGTTTCCAACCTCTCCACATGCAGGCAACCCCAATCTACGAGTTGCCAACCCCCAAATGCAGCCAACCCTGCGCAGCCCCCATTCCCGAGCCTTCACAGGCCCAAGGAACCCCATCCCCTGTGTCCATATCTTATTTAAAAGGGGAGGGTGGTGCGCAGCCCCCCTACCTGAGCTTATTATGGCCCTGGGACCCCATACACTGGGGCCTGCTATCAATATGGTGGGTGATCTGGTGCACCCAGAAACAACATGTTGGGGGCCGCGGAGGGAGCCCCAGGGCCCCCGCGGCCCAAGCCGGCTCCATGCATTGTGTGGGAACCGGCATTGCTCCTGCCTGGAGAAATCACCTGTTTTCTGCTTGCTCCCTTTGGGCGGGAGCAATGTGCACTTTGTTTCTGAAAGAGAACACGCGTCTAGTCCCAGCTGGTGGGAGGAAACATGTTTGGAAATTACTGTGTCCTGTGGGTGGGCTCCCTGGGACAAAGTCATTGAGCTGGCCCAGGGGGATGAGGTCCCCGGGGCCTTTACATGCTAAGGAAAGGGGGCCCACAGCCTCCTCCCTTTTAATTTGAATCATGGCCCCAGGGGATGGGCTCCCTGGGGCCTTTTTATGGCTTGGGGAAGGGAACAGTGCAGCCTCCTCCCTTTTATGTAAATTTCAGCCCTGGGGAATGCAGTCCCCAAGCCTAATGAGGCTCATGGAGGGGGGGGCGCACACCCCTCTCCTTTAACTGATTACTCAGCCCCTGGTGAAGGGGGGCCCGGGGCCTTTTTAGTTTTGGGGAGAGGTACCACATGCGCCAATCCTAAAAATGGCGGCCCCAGGGGGTGAGGTCCCTAGGGTCTTATTAGGCTAGGGATGGGGAGGCAACATGCCCCCTTTTCCTTAAGTACCTGTGGCACCCCCTTCTGGGCCCAGGACCACCCCGGGGGCATTTTGAAAGGTGCAGATCCTGCGTGAATTTGCTGCACAATAAAAAAATTTTAAAAACCGTTTTTGGCCTCGGGCTTAAAGGGGTCAGGGTATCCCTACCCTGCCCCTTTATGTCCTTTTTTGGGGACTCAGGATTGAGTCTTGAGTCCTAAGATCGCTTCCACCAATCACTGGTTTATGTGATAGCAGCCAATCAGATACCCTGCTCCTTTATGTCCTTTCTTGTGCTTTTTAGGGGACTCAGGACTGAGTCTTGAGTCCTAAGAAGCTGCCACCAATCACTGGTTTATGTGATAGCAGACAATCAGATCTCAGCAGGAGATATGTTGGATCCGTGGATGCTCCGTGGCCCTAGATTTACAAAGTTTTTGAGCAGTAATTGCTTAAAAACTACTGAACGAATTTACAACAAATCACAAAAGCACTCTTTCTGGACCAAGATCTAGATTTCTGCCAAATTTGGTGTAAATCCATTCAGCTGTTTGGGCTGTAGCTGTGTCTAAAGTTCCTATTGCAAAATTAATGGAGAAAAAGCGTTTTTGGGACCCCCCATTTTCTCGGCCCTCACTTGATGGATCACTCAGAAACTTTCCATGCGCAAACTAGTCAAAAAGTAGCACTTTTTTATAAAGCTTTTTGGAGATTCGGCAAATGACGCTAAAGTGATTAGCAACACAAAAAAGTACTTTAAAATGGAAGCACGATCTTAACTACAACTACCCAGTGGCGACTGCCACTTAGCGATATAGATATATATATATTTGTGTGCACAGCCAATCAAGCTCTAGACACCGACTCGTACTGTTGTACGTGTGATGCCAAGTAAGTTAACAGACACCCTGTTGGACAGAATCCCCATCTGTAGTGAACATATATGCTCCTGTCGCTAAATTGTACTATACTCTGTAACTAATCACCTGTTTGTTTAAAGTTTCCAATTGTACTGTACAAAAGCTGTGCAGTGCTCAAGATGACTGAAGAAAACCATGGGAGTGACAAATTGCTTTCGCAAAAGACAAAATAGACTTCTTGCCATACTAATCAGCACACTGGCATGCTGCACATCTCCCTGGGTACTATTAGAACATTGCACAAGACTCTGGCATATTAAGCAGCACCATAGGTGAATCCTTTATAGTGAACAGTAGTCTGGGTGCTCTGGACATGAAGAAGAAACATAGGTTCCCCAGGATTAGCAACAATTTCCTTAAGTTCACAGCTGTACAGAGGCATTAAGCAATTTCTTGGTACATTGTGTATGATCCTGGTATTACTAGAAGCAACTTGATATACCGAACAACACACCAACAGTTATTGGCAGAGCCCTGGGATGTGGCAGCAGCAATTCTGATGGCATTTTATTTTCAGGCATAGAATATTTGATAGGATTTTCACTGGCCAGAAGAGTGCTAGGAGTAAATCTCCTGGGAGGCTATTTGAAACTTATTTCTTCTATCACCAAATTATAATGGACATTTTTACCACTGTGGCATACCTAATCAGGCATTTTTCTCCATTGCCACAAACACTTTTATACTGTGCATTCTTTTTTCTACCAGGCACACTGTGTTCTGAAGGGCGAAGAAATGTTTTTGAAGCTGCTGGAGAAAATAATGATCCTTACTAAACACCTTGCCAGACATTGTGCTACTGATTCATTTTATAAGTACTCTGTGACTGGGGATTACCCCCAATATGTACCCCCACTCAGGCATTTTTTTCAGATGGGGTGTGACCCACCCAGGCATCAGGCCTCACCCCATCCCTAAAGGACCGAATATTATTTATGCCCCCACAGGGACTACTACAGCATTCCTATCTCCATGGTAACCGGGAGGAAAATTGGATTCTATGTCAAGACCAGAGGTGAGGATTATGCTTTATTTCTTCATTTGTGTTCTCCACAGCAACCATAACACCACCCAAAAAAATAAATTTCCCATGAACCCTTGGGAAAAACAGTAGCCCAAAAACAACCAATCAAATGGCAACATAGTCCTTAAATGCCTTAATCCACATCCTGTTTCCTCCTCTTTCTTCGCTGCTCAGTAGCAGTCAAGTCCTCTTATTTCTTATTGACTTATTACAGAGACTGTATGGCTAATGTTGTTTTCTGGCAGCGAGCAATGCTTACACTTCAATTTTTTCCTCTTCCATATGGATCACGGGTGCTTTCAAGCCTGAACAACTGCTAGAGTGAGGAGGAGTGCGGTGCAAACATCCTACCAGCAGGTGGCTCACAACGCTTCAACCCTCGTTGCTCTTGCAGGCTCAGCGTAGAGGAGACTTTGCTTGCAGTATGGGAAGAGTTTAAAAATTGCACTCCTGGAAGTGCTCGATCCCATTCAGAGGGCAGTACAGTGTTTAACACACATTTGTCAGGGACTTACCCACCTCTCCCTGCACCCTGCCTGTATCAATATGCTTTATTTGGAGATCTATATGGTATAACCAGGGACTCAGCACAGGCAGTTCTGAGGCTGTTGTGTCCCTAGCAGCTTGTCTGTGCCCACTGCAAGGTATGTTTAGCCCAAAGACCAGGTGCTATGCAATGTGACATGGAGGAATTTCCCCCAGAGAAATAGGAGTAGCAAGTCATTGTGGCCAGGCTACACTTGAGGCAGAGGACAACTCTGTTATGAAGACAGTGAGCAGTGCCCTTGCGCTGATTGGGAAACAACTTTTGTTTTTTGCATGATGCCAATCAGAATTCCTCTGTTTTGGGGGCATTAGGATTCCCTCCAGGAACCAATTAATCAAAAGGGCCTATGGGTCGGACTGCCAATCTGTACACTAAAAGGAAAAGGAAGCACTTGTTTGAGGGTGATGCATTTGATAGATTTAAGCATGCTTTCTTGGGGAGGGTTGCAACCTCCAGTGGGTCCCCATACACCTGATGCACTTTGGGATATCAATGATTCCCATGGGGAATCCGACACGGAAATTGGATGATTCCAGACCATGGCGCCCGGTGCCAGAACCTAAAGGTCACAAAACCAAAGCCCCCGCACACCCCCAAGCAAAAGTAAATATCTGACATGTTGGACCTGGATGATATGTATCACCCGCATTTGGCAAAGTGGTCTGCAGAGGAGGAAGAGGCATAGTACTTGGCCAGTCACTTGCGGAGACCTTTAGACAAGGATGTCAATGGCAGAATGCACACAGAATGTTCTCGGCCCAAGCTGAACAGAAAGACTGCAGCAGACACTGGAGATTGATTGATGGCCGTATGGCTACTTTTTTACCTAAATTTGTTTGTGATGCCAAGAAGGGTATAGACATGTCACCGCTTTCGTGCCAGCACAAGCTCCTGGGTGTTGCAGGTCCCTTGACAAAAATCCTGGACATGGCGGAGGAGGCCAAGGAATCAGGTGCCCTCATATCTCACGAGATTTGCTTTGGCTGCCCCTAGAAGGCCGTGATATTTTTAGGCAATGCAAATTGTGTTATCTCCAGCAAGAGACGCAGGTCACTGCTTATCAAAGTGGGCCCCAAACTTGGGGACCTGCCCAACTACAAAGCAGGACCTGTGGCACAGGTTGACCTATTTGAAGAACCATTCCTAAAATAATTGGGCAAGTTTGTGTCCACCTACGCCTCTTTAGGCAAACCTCAGTCCTCCATCAAAAAGATATTTGGCCCCAAGATTTTGAATGTGCTGGGAAAGGTAGAGGTCTGGAATAAACTGAATTCTATACACAACTCCTATTTTTTTTTATTTAGAGAACCTGTTTGCAACAGAATTACTGCTGCGCTCAAGAGAGGGTCTACATTTTGTTAACAGGCGGCCCCAAAATACGTCTGTGCCCACAGCAGAATAAATATTTGAAATGGCTCTGCAATTCCAGACTAGAAAATGTCAAGCACAATTTAGTAGTTAATAAGGAACAAAGTTAATGTATGTAACTGCAGTGGTATTTTAGAGTGGCATCTAAATGTATTTTTTTTTAAGTACTCTGCTATAAGGACTGCCTTGTGCCCACCATCAGGCAACAAGTTTCAATATGGCCAAAGAAAATTATTTCAAAGACCAACTATACAAAAAAAATAAAGTTACTGGTACTCAGTGCCGCAGAGACATTGATTTTAGCAACTCCATTTACTTGTCGATTTAGACATATTTTAGGCTGTGTTCTACTCAAGGAAACAAAAGCAAGAAAAACCTGCCCATTGCTCATCATAAATGTCATATCCCCATTAACAATGAACTCATACATCATTATCTTAATAATGACAAGTCGTCTAGAATCAATTCAGAATGAAAGATGGATTAATCAAGCAGTATCATGATTTTACAGCAACCTTAATTAACGGTATTTTTCAAAATACTTTCCCAAATTCATTGAGTCAACTTCAATAAATAAAGATCTAACAGTGGATGCTTGCTAATTTTTAACTTTTTTAGAAAAAAATAGATTTAATGCAGACAGGAATGAGCGTGCTAGTGTTTATACATTTATAACCACTGCCCAAATGATAATTTCAGACACAAAAATATGACTCACATAATTGCAAATGCTACTTTCAAATATGGACAAAACCTATTTTCTCATTTAGCAAGAAGAAATCAGGAAGTCCTTCAAAGAAGGAAAAAAATCAGTTTGTCCTAGAGAAATAACAGTATTAATTAAAGGGTTATTATTATTTTTTTTTTTAGATTTGCTCCAAACTGCAAATGGCTAATACACCACAGCATATGCCTTGCAGGCCAGTATCACACTGTGTATCCCGCGCTAACCTTCTTGGAGCAGGATACAGTATGGAGGCGGAGACACAAACGCAAACTAAACACTAGTCAGTCACAAGTGAGCAAGTATCACCGGGGCCCACACTTGTGCACTGAGGCGCCCAGGAAGTGGTACTAATTTTAAGAGCCTTCTGGGAAAAAGAGACTTGTAGGGCTTGCACCTCAAAGTGGTGAACTGATAAAGGAGTCCACAAGCCCTAGACATTCTCCCAGACACCATGTGCCCTTAAAGGGAAAAATGGAGGCAGCGAGGATGAAGGGAGCCACCCATGCAATCAAGGAATAGCTTGCAAGACAATAGAAAATCCCAAATTGGTAAAAAAGGAAGCATTAAGTCTAAACACTTCAGTACTGCTTTGCTCCATACGTTTTTTGCATTGTGAGCAAAGGTTTACACAAATTAAAACAAGAACGTGTGAGAGAGAGAGAGAGAGAGAGAGAGAGAGAGAGAGAGAGAGAGAGAGAGAGAGAGAGAGAGAGAGAGAGAGAGAGAGAGAGAGAGAGAGAGAGAGAGAGAGAGAACGCAGCACAGGAGGTCACTGACGCAGACTGTGTAACAGTACACTGTCTGCACTGATTTCCTAAAACACAAACATATTTTAATTGATATAATGATGACTAATTCAGCCAGTCTGAATCATCATATGCATTGCCTTCTTGCTACTGAGAATAGGAAATATACATTTCCACTAGTGGCAGAACTGCAACACCATCAACTGGCAGGAATACTCATGGGCTTGCTTGATGATGGCCAACTGCATCTTCAATAGGTGGTACTGGGAACTTAGGGCCTTGTGCATCAGGGTTTTACCCATTCTCGGTCTAGGAGGCTATGTATGCATTGATACAGAGGGCCCCCACCGCCCAGAAACAGAATTTGGACCCCAAAAAGGGATATTTCTTCTGCACACAGGAGTTGTATTGCGAGTTTCACCAAAAGGTGGCCATTCGAGAAACCAAACTGGCTGCCAACCCGTCATACTTGGTCACAATATCCTTGTTTCTCATCACAGAATAAGTACGAGTCAGTGCCTGGGAAAAAAGGTAACCACTCGAAGTACGTTGGATCGAAATCTTATATGCAGAGTATTTTCAGATAATCATTTGAAAGATCAACATTATTATCAACAGAACCAGAAAACAACCAAAGAACATACACCAACTGCCTCCTTCCCCTGCCTTCCGATGGACTCCACTGCTATCCTCCACACACGAACACACAAAAGAAAGGCACTGTGGAAGAGAGAGTGAAGAGGGAAGAGAGAGTAAAGAGGGAAAAGAGAGTGAAGAGGGAAAAGAGAGTGAAGAGGGAAAAGAGAGTGAAGAGGGAAAAGAGAGTGAAGAGGGAAAAGAGAGTGAAGAGGGAAAAGAGAGTGAAGAGGGAAAAGAGCACAGAGGAGGAGAAGAGGGGAGATCAGGGCTTAAAGTGGGCCATGTCATCCGGGTCAGACATTAAAACGGGTCCCTTTAGGCCGGGCCCTAGAACCTGGTTAAAAACGCACTGTTCGATTTCTGGACAATGAATGTAAGAAATGTTAAGGTAATCCACATCAGCAATTTAGTTCCAGTTTATATTTCACGTTTCATTTAATGTTGCATTCCCTATGAGTGTTACTTATTTCCAAGGTGTTGCTTTTTTTATTTTTTCAGTGTTGCATATTACTCTTGTATAGATGCTTTACCATCAGCTGACAATCGTTGAAAAATCCAATACACCTGGTTGTTTTTAGGTGTTTCCAGTTGTGTTATATATCTGGACGCGTAACACTAAGCTCTAGTGGCACGCTATTGGAATCACAGAAATTTCATTTACATGTTAAAGCCACGCCCTTATTTGCATAGGTCACATCCGGTTTAATGACGCATCCTCCAACTTTTTCTAATCCACTTAAAGTCCTGGGGGGAGTTGAACATGGAATGAAAAACTGGAAAGAGAGAAGGAGAGCAAAACGAGGGGAAGCGAGAAAGAAACACATGAAAGAGAAGAATTGACAACGGAAGAGCAGAAAAGATAGAACAGAAAAGAGAAAGAATAATAAAGAAAATGAAAGGAAAGAAAAGATAAGAGATAACACGTGGACAGAGGAGAAGCTAGATACGGAAAAGGGTTAGATGAAGAGCGAAAAGGGATACAATTGCAAGGTGGTAGAAAGAAAAAAAAGACAGGCGAGTCAGAAGAGCAGGAGCAAAACAAAGTGGGATTAGAATGTAAAAGTGAGAGGGACAAAGAGGAATGACACAAATAGACAGTAAAGAACGTGTGAAAAGGCGTGAAGGCACAGATCTGTGAACGAGATACAGACTTAACAATAAGTAGCGGGGGCGTGGCTTGGCGCCGTACGAGATGGCGGCTGCCTAGCGGAGCTCCGTGCCGCGACCGGAGGAATTTTCATGCGACATGCGGCAGGTCTGCTCTATTCCTCTTCCAAATGCAGGGAATGGACGCGTGAAGACTTTTAGACTTTGGAGAATACTTGTGGCAGCCGCGGTAAGCCCGATATCTTCCGTATTTGAGGCAAATGTGCGGCGCGTCTCCTTGACAGGATTCGCGACCGCCATTTTGTTTCTCTTAATGCGCATATTTTATTATCGGCACCGCTGCCCTACCGACGCTTATAAAGCCATGCTGCATCTGTAAATGCTGCTCTTTGTGACATTTAAGTAGGGATTTCACACTCCTACTCCAGTATTATTTTCTATACTTCAAACAGCATGAGCTTTCATATAATTTCATTGAACTCTCCTTCTATCCTGCAAGTGGACATATGAAGACCTTCAAGTTACCATGAAAGGTCCTACAATTACACTAACTTAAGTAGCGCTGTTCTTCTATGAAGGTGTATGACATGTTATCAGTTTGGGTTTCATGCTCACCATCCTGAGCCACTGACGCACTTCGTGCATTATTTTCTACCGCTACACATTTTTTTTTTTTCTTGTCAGAAACTTACTACTTCTACTAAAAGCAAGTCTTGATAAACAACGTTAATTGATTTTTTCAAGGATTTATCGCTTCTTTCTTCTCAACATTCATGTCTATGGGGAGAATTAAATCTGGCAGAGGTGTGAATTCATCATCCATTCCTTCCACTCGCCCAAAATCCACTGCAATTCTTACCCCGAATCCTTTTTCAGTCCTACAATCTGATATGGAGGAGTCTGGTCATAACACATCTCCCCAACGCATAGACACTACTTCTGTATCTGCTCCTTCTACACCAAACGGGAAAAATATTTCTAAACTCCCATCTTCCTCTGCTTCAATAACTGTTAAAAGAATCAAAAAGATCCTCCTTCGCCAACCATATCTCCGCCACCAGTTTCCCTAGAACTACTTCTAGATGAGATTCGAGCTCTTAAGCCATATCTGGCAGAAACTAATACTCGCTTACAAGCCATCGAAGATAAATGGTCGACTCTGGATATTAAAGTTACTTCACTGGAACATCAACTAGATTCTCTACAACAATCCTCTCAACAAATTCCACCCATGAAAACAGATATTCTACAGCTACAAAAACAAATTGAAAATCTCGAAAATCGAAGTAGACGCAACAACCTACGCATATATGGTCTGCCTGAGGGATTGGAAGGCTCCAACCCCATTTCTTTCTTTCAAACTTTTTTGTTACAGATTCTTCAACTTCGAGAATCTCCATCTTTAAACATCCAGCGAGCCCATAGACTTGGTCGCCCTTCTCAAAATGCTTCTATCCAACGCAATCCTAGAGGCGTATTATTGTACTTCCTGGAATACACAGACTTGTTGAAAGTTCTACAGGCTGTTAAAGCAAAACGTCACATCACTTGGCAAGGATCTCAACTATTCTTTTCTCAGGACTATGCGAAAGCCACTGCAGATAAGCGGAAATGTTTCTTAAACATGCGTCCAGCTTTACGCAATTTGAATGCCAGGTTTGGCTTGCTCCACCCATGTCTTTTCAAAGTGACTTACAAAAATAAGACTACAACATACGAAGATCCAGCCCTACTTCAACGATTTCTTGATAATTGCAGAGAAGATTCCATGGAGTTTGCAGGAGCATCTTCCCCTTCTTGAACTTCTATTTCTTCTTGCTATAGATAATTGTAATTTTACAATGTTCTCATATGTTGTCTCACTAATTGTTTCTCCTTTCCTTATGTTTTTTCCCATTTAGGTATGGTCTTCACTTTCCCATCCACCAAATGTCATAATTTTCATCAAATTCACGTTTCCCCTCTGGTCTCGTTCCATGGAGTGTCGTGGCTGACTGTTCGTCTCCTCCCTTGTGGCTCCAACACCCTCCATTCATGTTTGAGTATTTGATATATTTATTGTTTTTTCTGTCCTCTCATTCTATCTTTCCCTCTTACCTTTCTTTTATTTCTCTTCTTCCCTTTTCTTCTTTCCTTTTCTCCCTTCTTCCCTTTATTTCACTATATCCCTTTCTCTTTATCTCATTGCTTTCTATTTCATATCCTATTTTCTTATTATTATGGTGCTTATTTTTCGCCCTTCTATTTATTATAATCTCTTCCTCGTTTTCCTGTTACGCTGTAATGATGTTCAATTGTTCTTCTTAGTTTTTTATGGATAATTAATGACGTTACGTATTGTTTCGTGTAATGTTAAAGGTTTGGGTACGCCTATTAAACGGCAAAGAGTTCTTGCTCATCTGTCTAATCTCAAATCAGATATTGTATTTTTACAAGAATCACATTTAGTTGTTTCAGAAGTTCTTAAACTTAAACGACAGTGGGTAGGAAATGTTTTATCTTCTCCTGGTACCAGTAAAAGAAATGGGAATGTAATTCTGTGTCATAAGAAACTTAAAGTTACTCTTCTATCTCAAGACTCAGATGACGAAGGTCGTTGGCAAATTGTTTATCTTAAAGTTAATGATATCCCTATTACCTTGTTTAATGTCTATGCTCCTACAAAACCTGATAACGATTTTTGGTCTCATATTTCTACTCTCTTGATGTCTATTTCAACCCCATATGTTGTTTTTGGAGGCGATTGCAATTTAATTGTTGACCCCTATATTGATCGTACGTCCAAATCACCTTTTGTTTCCTCTCCCATGCATAGTCACTTCATTAATTTGATATCCCATAGATCTCTTGTTGATGCTTGGCGATTCTGTAATCCACAACTCCGTGAATACACCTTTTTCTCCCCCACCCACCTCTCACAATCACGCATTGATCTTTTTGTTTCTAAAGCATTAACACAATCTATACTACAAGCAAACATTGGTTCTATATTAATCTCGGATCACCCCCCTGTGATATTGGACTTAGAATTGTTTCCCATTAATGTCACCAGTAAAAGATGGCGCTTTAACTCATCTTTGTTGACTGATCTCACTTTCACTTCTTCTTTTGAAAACTTCATTACAGATTTCTTCAATCGTAACATATCTTCCGTATCATCCTTTTCGACTGTTTGGGACACTTTTAAAGCTTCAGCCAGGGACTTTATTATTTCTCATGTTGCTACAAAAACGCCTTAATTCTCGCAAATCAGATGAAATTCTCAAGTCTATTAAGTTATTAGAATCTCTCTATACAGTTACCAACTCTCAAGCCGATTTAAACAATCTTATTAAAGAAAAGTTTAAATATAATAAGCTGTCTACAGAAAACGCTTCTGCTTATCTTCTCCGAGGTAGTGCGCGTTATTATGGCGGCCAAAACAAGGCAGGGAAACTACTCTCTTCATACCTTGAAATTAAACAAGATCGTAATAATATTGATTATGTCTTAAATTCCACTTCTTCTCCAGTAACTAAAAATTTGGAAATCTTGGAAGAATTCAAGAAATATTATACCTCTCTTTATACTCCTGAAGTCCACCCAGATCCTAAAGATATTCAAAACTACCTTGCATCTATACCAAAACAATTTCCCATCGATATTGATTTCTCCCCGTTGGAGCGAGATATTTCTATGAAAGATATTTCCCAGGCACAAACTTCTTAAACCCGGAAAAGCTCCTGGTCCAGATGGATTCCAGATGGAGTTCTATGTCCATTTTTCCAAATCTCTCCTTCCTCATCTCCTTTTCTTATTTTCACATTTCATTTCCTCTAAGGTTTCTAATGGTACTTTTCAAGATGCTCTCATCTGCCTAATTCCTAAAGAGGGAAAAGATCTCCACCTTTGTAAAAATTATAGACCTATATCATTAGTTAATTCCGACTACAAAATATTCGCAAAGATTCTGGCTCTCCGTCTTGAACCCTTCCTTCAGCCCATCGTGTGTAAGGAGCAATCTGGTTTCATTAAAGGACGAAATATCTCAGATAATACCAGAGTTTTCTTCAATATACTACACAAAGCTAATAAATACACTCATTCTTTGGCAGCTATTTCTCTAGACGCGGAAAAAGCTTTTGACAGCATGGATTGGTCATTTATCTTCCACACATTATCTTGGATTGGTTTTGGACCCAAATTTATTTCTTATATTTCCCTACTGTATACTTCTCCCAAAGCTTCTATTTTTGCCAATGGATCCCTTTCTGATTATTTTACTTTACAGAGAGGTGTTCGTCAAGGTTGCCCTCTTTCCCCACTTTTATTCATCCTTGCTCTGGAACCCTTTCTCGCTAGAATTAAACAAAATCCTACAATATACGGCTTCCAACATAATAATTTTCATGTTAAAATGAGTGTCTATGCTGATGATATTTTACTATACGTCTCTAAACCAGAACACTCTATACCTGCATTTATTACAGAGGTTAAGACCTTCTCTTCCATTTGTGGCTATAAATTAAACCATGACAAATGCGAAATCCTTCCTCTTAATGTTTTATGTTTTAAACAAGATTTTGCCTTTGCCAACTTATCATGGAACCCCCAAAAGATCAAATATTTAGGTGTTTGGTTTGCTCCCTCCATTAAACAAACACTGTCTCTAAATATGACTCATGTCTTATCTACATTATCCACATCCATCTCTAAATGGCATCCTTTGTATCTATCCTGGTGGGGCAGACTCGATACGATTAAAATGATGCTTGCTACTATCATTTTTTATATGATCTCTGCTACTCCTCTCAACTTTCCGTCTTATTTTTTCAAAAAATCAATTCTCTTTTAACTACTTTTCTATGGAATAAAAAGAAGGCACGCTTATCCCTAGCCATGCTTAAACGTCCCAAATCACAAGGTGGTGTTAACTTCCCTGACTTCCAATTTTACCATAATGCTTTTCTTCTTAAGCAACTCGCTAAATCTTTAAACCAATCCACTTCTGCTTCTTCTCCATTATGGATTGAGATGGAACTTTCTTTCTTATCTCCATTCTCTTTTACAGAATCTTTCACATTCACTCATAAAATGTGTTTTTTATCTTCACCAATATAAAAAACAGCCCATAAACTATATCATTCTTTTCTTATCTCTCAACTTTCCTCCAAAGATCAATTTCTCAATGCCTCCATATGGCATAATCGTTCTCTTCAGATAAATAATAAACCCATATTTTGGAAATCTTGGCGAGATAAGGGGTTACTTTGGATTCATCAACTATCTAATGATATTCTCCTTACTTTTTCTGAAGCTCAATCTCTTTATAAATTACCAAATTCTTTTTCCACCAAATTTAATATATTGACTCGAAACATTTCTTTATCTCTATCATCAATATCATCCAATCCATCTTCCACTTCTTCTTACCATAATATGCTTCCAATTTTGAGTACTCAACCTAGCGCTTCATCTATATATAAATCACTTACCACACTTCCCACACCTAGAACTAAAACTAACATGGAGCTCCAGTGGGAACATGAACGCCATACTTCATGGTCTACTGTTTTTTGGGATAAATTATGGTCAAAACTACGTAAGACTTCTAGATCGGCCAGCACGACACAAACTCTTTTCTTTATTTACAATAGACTTTTATTTACTCCAATGTCCTTACATAAATTTAATTCCACTATCTCCCCAAATTGTTGGTCATGTAATGCCCCCCATGCTGATTTATTTCACATTTTATTTTCCTGTCCCTCTACTCATCAATTTTGGTTGAAGATTTGGTCTCAGATTAATAACATTTTCCACACTCACTTTCCTTATTCACCTGTAGATATTTTCCTGGGTTCTCTGTCTAATCACTGGAATGATTCTACCTTTAACACAGCTATTATAGATTTATTGATTGCAATTGCCTTCCAACAAATAACAAAGAATTGGAAACACGCTATACAGCTTTCCTTTCAAGCTTGGTGGTATAGTGTTTGCTATAACCATCGACTTGATCGTGCATATGTTTCCCTTTATCTTTACTCTTGAAAAGACAACTCCTATGGTCCCCTGTAACTACTTTCATAGATATATCAGCACAAAATTCTGCCCGTCATCATCCCTTATTGGAAGAAGTTCCCAAACCACCATGAATTGTTCTTTATTAACCTCTTATTTATATATCAGTTCTTCTACCCATAAGCTATATTTTCCTCTTCCTTTAATGTTATATTACAGCTATTATTCTATACAATGTTGAATTTTTTTATATTGTATTAAGCACTCTTATGTTTATATTGTACATTTTATCATACTTATTGTTGTACCCCCTTTTTCCTCTCCCCCCTTCCCGCTGCCTCTTTCCCAGAGTTACATTATCTTCTTTCTTCATATGCAACTATTTTGTTTGAATTTCTGTTATTCTACTGAACTATTTATATTTAGTTGTATCTCTTCCAAAATAAAGTCTCTTTGTTAAACTTAAAAACAATAAGTAGCGAAAAAGAGGAAATATTTATCAACATTACTGACTGAAGCAGCTAGAAAATACACCATTTTGCACTTAATTCCAATAAATGACCCAGGCAAAGAAAGTCTACGGCACTCCAACTCGCAGGATGACTGCTGCATGCTCAATACATTTTAATATGCAATTCTTTGCACTAGTTTATTGAAACAATGCTCCTTGAGAGCACCAGGCTTTTAAAATCCTGCACAGTTTTCATCATTATTGCTAGTCAAATGTGCTTTAACCCCTTCGATGCTCGTGACGAACTCAGCTAGTCATGCTGCGCGGTCGCGCTGTGCGCATGACGAGCTGAACTCGTCATGACAACACCCGCGATCGGAATGTCCAGCACAGGAGCGGAATTCCGATCGCGGTCAAGGGGTTAATGTTCTATTTCTGACAATGTGCCCCAAAGTTGAAAGATCACTTCCTGACCACAAACCCTGGACAGTTCACTGCTAGGAACCAGGCAGCAGTGGGGCAAACTGAAGTAGCCCAGGAAGGGACAGTCAAGTTAGATTCTTCGCTGCTCCACCACAGCGCTGAGCACCCAGAGGAGGGTCCTGGCTCCAGTCCTCAGCTACTAACCAAGCCTCCTAAACACAATCTATGTTAACAGTTGGGAAGCAATCTCCAAGAATGGTATGAGCGGTAAAATAAGCTTCCATGGTCAAAAAGAGAGCAAAGTTTATCCACACTCAAGATGAGCGACATTCTGGGAGCATCCTCACTGCTCATCTGGTACAGAAGTGACGCTCCTTTCCCACACATCCAAGTTGAGGCACGCGCACACACAACACAATACACTTGGCACATGCTTCTAGCGAGCTGATGACTCAACACATTAAAACTGTAAACAAACCGTTAAAATAAATAGTGTTTGCTTGGGGGCTGGGCACGTGCACACTTCCTGACACGGTCCTTGGAGCCTCGTTGACAGCTGAATGGACATGAATCAACATTGCATAATGCAGCAGTCAACAGTGGAGCAGGAAGTAAAAGATATGTGAAGAGGTAGGAACACGAGCAAACCATTAATTTACTAACAAACGAGAGGAAATAAAAAAAACTGCCTGCGAAAGTCGTGACCAGCACGTTACAAGTAAGGAAAAATGTACGCAGTTTTACCCCATAAACGAAACATGTAATATGATTCTGCATTTCTAACAATGTATAAACAAATGGAATCAAAAAATGGTATAGCTGACTTTGCAAGAGGCAGCAAAGAAAATAGGCGCCTTTTCCAGAGTGCTCTGTTTCACCACCAAGGGGTCAACTTGATTAGAGAGGCACACTTGTGTGATGACTGATTCACAAAGTGTCATGTCCATAATCCGAGGGGGAAGTCAACTAGAGGGAACAGTGTCTGAGGCTCTCCCTGTGTCTTTTTGAGTAGTTGGTTTTGTCCAAGAGACATATGGAACATGTTAATATAAAAGAGGGAGACAGAAGAGCAGTTCCTCAGTTAACTACCGTCAGTCTTGGCATCACTTAAAATGCGTCAGTACATAACAACGAGGCCGCTTTAATATCATCATAGTCTATGTTGTGTGGGTCGGTATGTCCTGGTCCTGAATCTCAACTGTGTGCGTCCTTGAGAAGTTTGGCAGTGAGGAGAAGAACTGATAAAGAAAACGTATATGTTGGCTGCTCCAAACAAGCCACTGAAAATTGGAAGAAATTCTGACTGAAATCTCAGCAAAGACCGTCATGCAGAAAATTAAGCAATGCAAGCAGAAGAAGCGCCAACTAATCAGTCGCCCATGCCAGCAATTGCTACAAGGACTATCTGCCCTAGTACAGAAGAACGCTGTGGAAGCCCCTGCTCTAACCTGGGACATTTTCCTTAACGCAAATTTCTAAATCCCAAGAGATTTCGGACTGGTACAAGGCTCCAACAGGCACTGCCTATAAGACCGGCCATCTCTCGAAAGAGCTGTGCTATGTAATGGGATCTAATTGCAAACATAACTTTCTTCAGGGGGTTCATCACCTACAGTATGCAGACCACCACTTCGCCCCCTCGGCCTAGCTCAGCCAGTGGGCGATGTCCTGCTAAAAAAAATGCTTTTGCTTTTCTACTGCCATTGACGTTTTTGGCCCCTTACAATAACTAGTAATTGCAAGACAACTCTATGTTTGTATTGGATGAATGCTTCCAATTATTTTCAAAAGGGGCAATTGTTGCTAAATCTTGCTATTTAGTACCTTTCAGTTACTATATTCGAAATACTTTAGATATTCGTTTGTCAGTTCTTTATGGCTAAACAGATATTCATTGGTATACTGCTTCTTCAAGTTTCTCACTCACTTCTGGCACCAAGTCTCAATCTCTGCCAAACTACCAAAAGGTGAGCCAGGACTATGTACAGAAATTTCATGGTCTTTGGAGTGTACTGAATTTATTATTTGGAGAAGCTTGGCTATAGTGCATAGGATCTTTACGTATTCTTCCACGTCTATATGGTGAGTAACTGCGTCACACCATATGCGTCGTTCTACTTTGTTTACTGTCGAATGCCATCTGTTCTTCTTTTAAAACGGAAGAAGGAGTTTCAAAAGTAGATGTTTTAACTAAAAAAAAAATTTATCTTGTAAACTGTATTTAAGTCGATGATACCCAAAAAAATACGTCTGAGGAGAATAGTCAACATTCCGGAACAGTTCACCAAGCAAAATCTATGAAAAGTAGCACCGCCTTTCTTCGTTGCGGAACCAATGCAACTCAGACACTACTATATTCATACGAGGCAACGTGTTTACAAGCGACAATCAGCTCAACCGAATAATTAGGTTGTTTATATGCAAGTGTGTGGACCGTCTATTGTTAGGACTGATTCACTTCATGACTTCCACTCGCTTACTTTCTACACTTCCTGTGCATTGGATTTTGTATTGAGATAAAACATTCAGTTGGCCAACTACTTGGTGCAACGCCATGATTTGGAAAGAAACGTAGTGTCACCCTACTTTATCTAGGTGCCGAGGTTCTGTACGAAGTAATTAGCAATCAAGTATATAAGGTGGAGTGTAACCATGTTCTTTTCAGCTCCAATGCTAAATGTCACAGGTATTCAAATTGTGCACATTAGGAAAGGAGCAGAGACCTTCTGACACAATATACTTCACAATGATGACAATGTTGAATCACACAAACCTGAACTCCTAAGATCAGGTTCTCAGTTTCAACATGAGCTACCCATCCAGCCTCACTGTGAGCATGATACAATGAAACTCCACAGCCAACCACTACTATCAGCCTAAGCAGGGGGGGATAAGGGAGGGGGAAACAAACCTACTATTTAATACATCAAATCTCTATCGTTGAAAAAACAAGCATTGGCATAGCCAATAGGTCTCGCCTTTGAGACCTTATAAGTATTTAGTTATGCAGCACAATATCCTTGGTGCAAGTAATTTTTTTGGTAGCTTTAGTTTGATGCGCATTCGCCCCACGCTATGGCAGATGGGTACTCTCCATCTAAGCTAATTATCACTCAGACCTGTGTCGAATATCACCAGCAATACAAATGGGGGCATTTGGACTTGATTTCTCTCCACTAAAACCTGGCATGGTTCAATATTTATCCTTAAGTGCACCAAACGACCTTTCGTTACTTCTACTGCTCATGACAAAGGTGTCTGAATAACTAGACCGGAAAAGGCAGGCAAAAAAAATAACGTGGTTCATTATTCCACCGCTTTTTTCCAAACATAAAAACAATTGCTGTTCAAATCATATCCGAGAGTCCTTCCCTTTACTCACGCCAAAACGACCTGTAGCATTTGAATTTATGTAAATTAAACGGGCTGAAGTCCCCAGTGTAGTACACAAAGCATTTGTTTGAGAATATGCAAAGTATAGTTTGTAAACATACGCTTCTTAAACTTCAAATAACTTCAGTTTGGGGTTCAGTCTGCTTCTCGTGCTTGTTTTTAAAAGTTTGATGGGACCGAAGGATGGGTTCTTCTGCTAAGTGATTTCTTTTCAGATCTGGCCTAAAGGACCGCTTCCGTTTTAAGTTAACATGTTTCCAGTAAATTCATGATAAACAAGCCGCTGCAGCGTCATCAAGGAAAAACAAGTACTGCTTGCTAGTCACGATAATTGGTCCGCTGCACTGTCCGCTGTCCTTCCCTGGCATATGCCGGCCTTTTGCGCTCACTCTGGTCTCATTAGCAGCCAGACACGGGCGGCCTAAGGAAGATGTGTGGTCTCTACCAGCGGAGCTGCATTCTAAGCAGACCCGGGCTCCCAGCCCTCGGACGTGAGGCACAGGTGCGATGAAGGCAAATAATGAAAGTTTTTGAGGCCCCTCCCCCGCCTCGCTAATGCGGCGCTCACTGGCGGTTAATGTCAAGATCGCCTCCTGTTTTCCTGGGCTGTCAGGCAGCATCAGTGTCAGTGCGGCTGCCGGGGCTCGTAGGCCGGTGGCACGGTATTGTCAGCGGGGATCGTGTCAGTTTAGCCCGAGGCCCTGGACAGCCGTGTCAGCTGGGCACGGGAGGGAGCAGGGATGGGCTGCTGCAGCTGTGGGGGCGAGTGACGGCCCAACTCCAGCACGTGTGCGAGAAGTCTCTTCTGTGCATCAGCGTTAATTCACGAACCTGAGACCCCAGCAATGCTCAAAGTCCGCTTGACGTTGTTTGTGGGTTTTTCCCCCTCCGCACTGCTGCTTGTAATGAGAACCCGGAACAATGGTTCGCAGGACAAGTTTAATAGTTCTGAAGACGTCGGACGGACAAGAGTGTCTGAACGCTGTATGCGCTTTAGTGAACTTCAGTAAACTCACAGACAGTGAATTCCCCCCGCCATGCACACTATACCAGTGGGAGCTCGACGTGCTGGCTTCTGGAACAAGCGGAACAGGAGGTAAAAGCGGGTCTGAGTTTATTTTTTGCATCGCGCTTTCAGTTTGAGTGAAAGCGCGATGCAAAAAATAAACACGCGCCTCCATTAACAAAGCCCCTGTCCAGAATGGGCGCGTACGTCCAGACATCTGTTTTGCATTATCGGGCACGATAATGCAAAACGGATGCCGCTGCTGCGCGTAACAGACACCAATGGGACGTGGGCGGAGCAAAGGCAGGACATGCGCCCGCCTTTGCCCAATTGCGTGCTGTCTTTGTTAAAAAGACGCACACAAAGCCCAATAGCCGGGGGAAAAACGAAAAGCACATGCACGAGCGTGTGCGATTCCTAGGTCAGTTTTTAAACCCCCTACATGAGGTCTCTCGCTGCGCGAGCAGTGCTATGCACTGCAACGCTAGGCGCGAGACCTAAAAACTGTTGTAATACAAATTACTAGGTGGTGCAAGGAAGACATGGACATGTTAGGTAGCTTCAGTTTATTTACTTCAGGTAGAGGTTATGCGGCCGAACAGTCACTAGAGCAGGGTTCTTAAAACTGGGGGGGCCTCAAGTGGTCTCGGGGTGGGGGAGGGGGTGGTGGCAGGCTCTGGCCAAAAAAAGCATTATGCTGAAATTACTGCTTTGTTTTCAGCTGAAAAAGATGAGTGGCAGTAAGTTCAGTAATGCGCCATCACTGACATCTTTTGGCATTAACACCCTGGCTGGAAGAAGGTGTCAAAAGGGAAGGCACTGCAAATATTCTTCAAAATCCCCACCCCATTTCTGGATACTTTTACACGTTAGTAAGGCCTGCCTGACCGGAATAGTATGCATTTGATTGCGTTTTTAAAATGGTAAAAGAACTTAAATGCAATGTTTAAATAAGTTTAGACATATTTAAACATTGCCAGTTTAGTAGCACAGTTGTGAAAAATGTTGAGGGGGGCTGATTAATTATTTTCACTGGGGGAGCGTGGCATTAAAAAGTTTGAAGATCACTGCACTACAGGAACCAAGGGAGGGAGAGTGAAATATTCCAGGCACCCACATCACGCACCCCACACAGCAGCTCAGCATGCACAATAACCTTCTCTAAAACACTTCAAAATGTCTTAAAACTATTATTTCTCCATTTCCTCAAATGTGGAAAAAGGTCAGTTGTCTTTCATTCTGTTATTTATGTATTTGTTTTCTACAGAACGAAAACAAACATTAAACGGGTACAAGAAAATGATCAAAAACACATCTACAGTTCTTACAGAAAAAGACCATTTGTTCCTACTGTGCATAATAATAATTATACAACGCAATAACACCAAAGGGCTAGATGTACAAAGCACTGGGACGTTTGCGACCGCAAAAAAGCATTTTGGTCTGTATTAATCCCAAATTGCGATTAGGTAACATGTTACTGAATCGCAATTTGGAACTGTGAATACGTACAGATTAGGTATTTCGAAGGTGCGTCTTTAGGGCATCCCTTCTAAATACCAAATCAGAATACGATGTATGAATGTTTTGTGACCGAAATGCAGACTCCAAACGTTTGCACTCAAATTTGGTAGTCACCCATTCCCAAGGGGACCCCTTCCCCTTTAAGAATGTTTTTAAAAAATACGTTTTGAGAGCAGGCCGTGGTCCCACGGACCACTGACTACTCTTATAAAATAAGAATTAAACTTTCCATTTTTTATTTTTAAATGCATGCAGTTTTCCTTTAAGGAAAAGGGCTACATAAAAAAAATAAAAAATGATTGCTTTATTTAACAGCAATCACAGACATGGTAATCTGCTGACCCCAGCAGGCCCCATCTCTGTGATGGCCACGAATCCTAGTAGGTAATAAATTGCGACCTACCTCATTAATATTCATGTGGTAGGTCTATTTGATACCCACTGTGTATTTGTTTGTACATCTAACCCATAGTTCGGCGTCATGTGTATTTTAGGCATCCTTGCTTTCTTTGCATGACTATATGGTCAGTCAGCATTCGTGACTTAAACTCCACCATCCCCAAAAACAGTGGTGGTGTACTGAGATATTAGAGATACTGTCTTCATTCTGGCACAGCTGACTCAAAGTTCATTGATACATACATACTTGGGTCCGCAAGAAAAGACACTATATCACACAGAATTTGTGGGATAGCTTAGTCATCTCATACATCGTCAGGACCAAAGGCTGCTACCAGGAAATAGCAAGCAAGCCACTGACCATCGACTCCAAGGGTTTTTGTTCTTAATGGAACCTCCAAGGATGCTCAGCAAGCATAAGGTCAGTTATTTTTTACTCCTGCAGGTTTTCTGTTACTTTTAAACATTACGGAGATATCCAAGAAAACCTGCACATGACGTGCAGGAATATTCTTTGTTGATGGAGATTTTGAACAGTCACAATCTGTATGTCCACAATTAAGCTTTACTCACAACTTTCAAAACTCTCACTCTAAGATCTCTGATTCCACAATTTATTGAAGAGGAGACTGCATTGCTTGGTGTACTATGAAAACACTTTTAAGAGTCTTCATTGTTTATTGCAACTGCATCAGCTATACTTTTTTTAAGACGAACTGCCCACCCTTTCAGAGCGTTGTCGATATGCTGCACAATTGGTTGTATGCTATGACAGTGCCATGACATATTGTGTGCTGGGATGCACATAGTTTGAACCAGTCTTCCAAAAAATGACCTTTCACATTAGACACTGCTGTAGATTCAAATCTGGAAATACACATTAAACATCTCTAACGGAAAGTCCACGTTCCACAATTCACACATTTTTTGTAGACATGCAGCAATTCTTACTACTCTTAATTGTGCTGTACCAAACTTTCAATTTTGTTTCCAGTAGGCCATCACAGACCCTGAGCTGTATTGGTCTTTAATACACAAGGTTCATTAACTCATGCAGGTAATGGTCACATAGATCTATCTATCTGCTCTTGCAGGATTGGGTTTTCTCTTTTTTTCCAGCAAGGAACTGGCAGCAACAGAGAGTCACAATTGTATTTCTGAAATTTGGTACTGTACGGCCCACCTTAATCATATACAATGTCAAGGGTTCAAGCTTAACATATGGTGTTAATCTAACTAAACGAGGTAAGTGGTTTGGCTGTAGTCCTCAATCCTGTGTGTTTATTCCATAATATTCAAATCCGTTCAATATGCCACTTACTGATGACTAACTCAAAGAGAGATAGCGTAGTAATGGTTAGGTTACAATATATGTTAAATGTACGCTGAATACATTATACAAGCATCCCTTTTTAAGGTGTACATGGGATAGCCCCTCCAACAAGCTTAACAACACTAAAAGGCCCTTAGTTAGAATTCAGATTTTTCTATTTCTACTAGAATAATTGGAGTATCCCCAACAACCTCTTATTGTGAAGAAGCCTTTTATAAGGACCTATATATTTGTTCCTCAGAGATAGGTGAGATTTCCTAAGACTAATACTTTGGACGCCACTTAAGCATTTTCCAGTTTTTCCATTTTTGCTTCATCCACACCAAGAAGCGAATGGTACAGTCTGAAGATTTTGTGTCGTTCGAGTTATGCTTTGTGCATCTTAATTTGTGAATCACTTTTTCTCAACCCAGGTTCTTGTGCTCTACCCATGTGAGAATCTGTGCTACTGCTTCTTCTACCTGTGAGACCCTTATGGTGCTCCCAGGTATTGTAGAAGTTCAAACAGCACAGGCTCATCATGAGCTGGGTGAAGCAGATGATGGTCTCCCTGGTTCATTCCCTAAATTATGGCTCTCCTTGGAGGTTTGTGGTCTATGTCTGAAGTTTTTTATTGTTGTCCATGGCAATCTTTGAATTATTTTATTTAGGGGGCATACTGCTCACAATAATTTGAGGAGTCGCGTACACCTGAAAATAGTGTGCAGGCTATTGTGTGGGCCGCCAGCCAACCATCCTGCCAGCACCACCTACGTGCGCTCTCCATTCATCTCTCCTAGTTACCACAGCGACTTAGTCATTAGACCTGCACACCGGGCTTTGAGCCACCTCCTAAACTCTGATTTGTGTCAAGCTGCACAGGAATTTTGTCCTTTCTATTGTCAGTGGCATGAAAGTATATGCATCAAACTATGTGAATCAGTTTAGAATGCCACTTTCATTGGCTGTAATGTAATCTTGTAGGACATTTGTAGTAGGTGCCCCACTCCATTGCAGATTATGGGACCATTGCGCTGGCCAGAGCCATCCGCTACAGGTTGCTGGGTACGTCTTCGCTTCCGACAACCCCCCTAAACCGGCCCTTAGTCCCAATTCCATTTCAGGGAATAAAAATCACCTTGCAATAGGATCAACTCGGGAGCCCCACAAAGAAGCAGCTATCACAACAGTGTGTAGTTATCTCTGCTATACTCCAGAACACTATTCCATGAAAGTAAAACATCGACTCATGTACTGGGAAGTACTAGGAATAAAACATTAGAATATCTCACACGAGCCCTGCTATGAATCAGTAAAGTAAACAAAGTAAAATTCAAACACTGATTCTCGCTTGAGTGCCAGGCAACAACAGGATAATTACATGAGGTGACCATTTTACAAGTGATCAAAAGAAACAGGGCAAACAACTCTAACGATAAGAGGAACCTGAGATATCAACAATTATAACAACAATGGCTCAAACAATAAAAGGATATTTTTTGTAAAAGAGTTCTAACAATTCTGACGAAAGATTATCAAAAAAGGACACATAAATAGAATAATCACATTTAATTAAATCATTCCTACAAATGGTAGAAGAATATCAATGCAAAGTGCAAAAAAGCCACATAACTGTGCTCCCGGCTACATCTTAATTGCGAGGGTAGCTGCTGATTATACATCAGACACACGTAGGTTTCATTTCCGGAGAAGCTTGCTAATCAAGAAGGCCCGAGTTATATCCAGCCTTGGACCTACAAGTGGCCTTCAGCTATGGTCTACGGATTAAGAACTTTCTGTTTAAGTATTGTTTCGATTTCTTCAAGTATTGAGACAATTTTGACCCTTCCTTCTCTGCCCATTGTGGTTCGTTTTTCATAAAGCTTTGGGATCCATCCGGGCTTGGATGGTAACTCCTGGCGGATTCTTTTAAATAATCTTTTGTCCTGATGACCGTAAAAATTTGCAAAAGTGGGTTGAAATGTAGAGACTAGAGTATTAGAGGCCCTAAATATCTGTGGATTCATTAAAACATTCTGTTCTTGGCTCCACCAACCCATATTCTTCGGTAACTTGTACTTGCTTTAGGGCTCTTGCATTTTGCTTTGGAAATTATCAACTTCAGCATACTGTGTTTGCTTTGTGCACTTTGTCTGCACTGGGCGCCATCGTTTTTGCTCTGTGCATAGATAGTCTTGTACCACTTGTATTAATGATTTAATACAAAATGATTATTCCATTTAATTGTGTCCTTTATTTGATATTATTTGGTAAGAATGAGAAAAATCTTTTCATAAAAAAAGTCATTGTCTGAGGGAAACCGTTGTTGTTTTAGACAATTTGCATTAAAGCAACTGGGGAAAAAGAAACAATTAACTTGTCTGTGCATTGACAGCACAGATGGTGGAACCTACGCAATCAGCCTTACTTGGATGTAGAGTGGTCTGAAGAATGACAACCACATTAAAGGTACAATTACACACAGGGTAAATATTTATTATTGCATGCATTTCCTTTTTATTCTTATAGGCATTTCCTATTTAAATTGACCACGTGTTGTCTACGTACTGTTTTGTGCCATGGTCTGTATGTGACCTACATAATGAAGGGTAAAAATACTTTGTATTTTGTACAAAGCACTTTTGAATAGAATAGTATATTTTGGCTTGAATGGTTTTTGTTCAAGTAACAATGCATCATTTAGCAGCTTAGCATTTTAACAAATGCACATTAAAATTCGAAATGATGTGGATTCCATAATACAATTGTTGAAAATCAAGAAGAATAGCTACAAATAAATGAGTGAGGGCATACACAATGTTTAGATGCCTTCAACTAGTATTTTATGTTTGACAACAGTAGTGAAGCACACATCATGGTAAATGCGCCCTTCTTCTCTTGCCAAATTAATAATGTAATACTGTTATCTGTGTACGTAGAATGAGAATTATCTGCTTTACAAGATGAAGGGCACAGCATAACATTCCATAAATTGGTAAGTAAATTAAATGGTATAACATCTTCTTGTTACTAAGGCACTATTTGTGCCATGTATATTGCCCACTCAAAAAGAAACGGAATTTGTAAAAGGTAAAAACGCTGTCCGAGCTAATATATCTACGTGTCACAGTTTAAGCTTACCATTATCTCTAAATGACATCTTAAAATCCAAAACTTTAATCATAGCTATATACAAACATTACCAGGTCTTCACCTGCCCGATGCACTCTTCCCAGCACGAGCCATGTTTCTCAGGCTTCTGCTTCCCTGACTGTTCTTGTCGATCCTGCTGACACCCCTCTCCTACAACCCCCAAGAACTAGAGTTTTATATGACTCGAATTTATAATGTAGACCCTTCCAAAACACAGAGGGCCCGATTCACAAAGGGCCACCGCACTCATGGCGGAGGCCCTCAGTCATTGTGGGGGGGCCGTACTCGTGGTGGGAACTACGCAATGAGAACTCGCAAAGTGGTGGTCCCCCCTCGAGTGCGGGGCTCCTGCCACGATTGAGGTGCCCCTGCCAAGATTGCGGGGCCCCGCCACGATTGCGGGGCCTACGCCATAGGTGCGGACGCTAGTGTGAATCGGGCCCAGATTGTCCCACCGCTTCAAGCTACATTCCCTACCGCCTCGTCTTGCACTCAACGTCCAACTCACCTTATGCTAAGGCAGGGTCTTTGCCCAGGAGTCACTGCTGATCCTGATGTCTTCTCTTCTAATAATAAAAATGTTAAATGGACTCCCATCCTTAACGTATTATCAGCAAGTGCCATTAAAAAATGTACTCACAAAAATGACTAGTTATAAACTGTTGACTTACTTTTTTTTACTTGTATTTTCACTTAGGACAACATGTATGTGTGGATCGATTGCTAACATTGACTTGCTGTTAATTCAATTTGTTTTTACTCTACCAAATTACGACCGATTACCACTATAGATGACGAGGACTTTGTCAAAAACTGCTACAAAAGAAATTATAAACACCCACGCGCAATGTGTAGCCACGATTCTAAACATAACTTTTTTGTAAAAAAACATTCATGATCTAACAGAGGAATGAAGTCTAATTAGTAATACCAGATATGCTTTAGAACTGATTCAACTGATCGACTGCAGTGTATATATAGAAATGTAATCAAAAGCTATGATGCTGCCTGACGGAACTATTTAACATCCATGTAAAATATATAAAACGCTAAGAAATATTGGTGTCCCCTCAACTCACTCACTCAGTCTTTTATTTATAGGCTGACGTCAGATGGAACTTCTGACCTTCAGAGGCATTGACCCAGTGGGAAATTGTCTGTTTTCTACAAAGGCCAGTAACTTTTCCTTGGAATCTAGCAATAAAGTTGTTGAGCAATTGCTCC
This sequence comes from Calotriton arnoldi, assembly GCA_963921515.1. Lineage (NCBI taxonomy): Eukaryota > Metazoa > Chordata > Amphibia > Caudata > Salamandridae > Calotriton > Calotriton arnoldi. The sequence continues at coordinate 452,965 of CAWUFW010013196.1, forward strand.
TCACGTCTACCACAATGTACCACTGGAAAATGACTAATTCTCCTTGCCTGAGGTCCCTCATTTGGCAATTTCAGGAGCACTCAGAAATTAGTTAAATGCTTGTATTTAAATGATTGTATTAAGAGGAAGGAAAAGTCCCACTAATGGAGATAGACGTGTAGCTCAGGCCCGAGTGCCCCCAACTGCAATGATTTATGGCTCTCTGGTAACGATTTGAATTGTAATGGGCGAACACAGATCATGCATGTGTGCTTTGATATAGGCCTGTTTTACGGATTCAGATCTTTCTGGACCAGGAGGGGTGCCACAAAGCGCTACCCTCACACTGGTGAAAAGCTACTGCCTTTGCCAGGAGTCAAGCAGCACAAGCGCAGTGGTGGCAGCATACCATGTAGTGATCAGTTGGAGTGAAGGACAAGTTACTTACCCTTCAGTAACGCCTTATCTGGTACAGACATGATCTAGCCGCAGATTCCTTACCTTATAATATCCCAGGCATCAGGCTGGATCCGGAAACTTTTGCTCGAGCAATACCCTTGTGGAGTCGTTCGGCTTCGCATGACGTTGTTGCTGTTGTCCGCAATGGAAGTGGCATCCACGTGACCTATATAGGCGCCACCTCAGCACACTAACGTCAGTTATTTTTCACGATTTTCAACGCCAGGAGCATGGAGCAATGACATGCACTGACAGTGGTATGTTTAGAATAACTAGGGCCCTAAAAGGGATCTGCCCTGCCCCTAAAAAACTGTCCGCAGTGCAGGGAGGATGGATGGGTCGGTAAGGAATCTGTGGCTAGATCATGTCTCTACCAGATAAGGTGCTACCGAAGGTAAGTAACTTGTGCATCTGATAGAGACATCTAGCTCCAGATTCCTTACCTTAGAATAGATGCCCAAGTAATACTATCCCTGGAGGAGGGACTGCAGACAAGTTTAGACCAGGAAGTCCTGCAGGACAGAGCAGACAAAAAGGCCATCCCCGTGGACTTGACTGTCCAGGAAGTAGTGCTTAGTGAATGTGTGCAGTGACGCCCTACGCTGCTGCCTGACAGATGTCAAGGCCTGGAACACCAAGCTGCAATGCTGTGGTCGCAGCCTTAGCTCTGGTGGAATGAGCTCTTAAGCCTTCAGGAGGCTGCTTCTAGGCCAGAGCATATCAAATTTCAATGCAGAGGATGACCCATTGCGAGATAGTCCTCTTCTGCACCGCACAACCTTTCTTTGATCCAACGTACCCCCACAAAGAGTTGGCCATCCACCCGGAATTCTTTAGTGCGGTCAAGGTAGAACGACAACGCTCTTTTTGGGTCCAGATGGTGGAGTCGCTCCTCCTCTTTAGAGGGCTGCAGAGAAGCATAGAAAGTAGAAAAGCTGACCAATGGCCCCACATGGAATGGTGTTACCACTTTCAGAAAGAAAGAGGCCCTAGTGCGAAGCACCAACTTATCAGGGAAGATGCTCAGGTAAAGAGGCTAGGATGACAGAGCCTGCAATTCGTTCACCCTCCTGACAGAAGTTATTGCCACTAAAAAGACCGTTTTGATGGAAAGCAACCGGAAGGGGCGGTTGTGCAGAGGTTCGAACGAGCACACATCACGAAGAGTGAGAACCAAATTAAGGTCCCACTGAGGCATGATGAATGGGGCAGGTGGGAACATATGTACAAGCCCCTTAAGAAATGTGTTTACAATAGGGGATTTAAATAAAGAGGGCTGGTCGGGCAGCCTCAAGAAGGCAGCAAAGGCCTAAAGGTACCCTTTAATAATGCCCAGAGCAGAGCCCTGCTAGGCAAGGGTCAAAATAAAGAGAAGAACTTGAGAGAGGGAAGCAGAAAGAGGGTCAACAGACCTTTCTGTACAATATATTACAAATTTCTGCCACTGGCCGCATACACGGGCTTGGTAGAGGGACACCTGGCTTCCAAAATTACATCACAGACTTTGGGAGGAAGGTCGAATGCTGTCAACTGCCGCCGCAAGAAACCAGAGTTGACAGGTTTGGGTGGAGAACCCTCCCCTGCTGCTGCGACAGAAGATCATCCCGAATGGGCAGCTTGATCGGAGGATCAATGCTCAATTGGAGAAGATCAGGATACCAGACTCTCTGTGCCCAGTCCAAAGCCACAAGAATGACTTGGGCCCAGTCGCTCCTGATCTTCTTGAGCACTCCGGACAGGAGTGGTATGGGTGGAAAGGAATACAGGAGGCCTGAGCTCCACTCAAGACGAAAAGCGTCACCGAGTGAGTGCCGCTTTGGAAACTCCAATGCGCAAAACTGCTGACATTAGTGCGTTCTCGTCGGAGGCGAACAGATCTAACCAAGGCTCCTCCCACTTCTGAAAGAGACCTTGCGCCATCTCCGGATGGAGATGCCATGCGTGATCCACTAGGCATCGACGGCTGAGTTTGTCCGCCCTGGCGTTCAGAGAACCTGCCAGGTGTTCAACTACCAGGGAGATGCCCTGCTGCTCCAGTCATGTCAAGAGATGCAGGGCCTCTTGACAAATGGTCCAGGACCCCACCCCGCCCTGTTTGTTGCAGTACCACATGGTGGTGGTGTTGTCCGTGAACACCTGAACCAGCTGCCCTTTGATGGAAGGGAGAAAAGCTTTCAGCCCCAAGCGATTCGCTCGTAGCAGCGGCGCAGGGCGATGATCCTATTTACAGGAGCCTCTTCGCTGGTCTTGGACCAGATGCCCAGAAGGACATCAAAGGCGTCATTGAAAGGCAGGAGGGGTTCTGAGGAGGAGACACCAGAGGAGGATCTCTGTCAAGGTGTTTGTCTTAACGTCCACCAAAAGGAGATGAAGGTCCAGGACCTCGGCTGCCCGTCTTAGCACCATAGCATACGAAGCTCCCTCCTCCATAGCAACGCTAGCACGAGAAAGCAGGCCAGTATTCGGGGAGATATCCAGACCACTGGCCTCACCCAATTCCTTATACCAGTCCATTTTGTGCTCAGGCTGGTCTTGTAAAGGGTCCAGCGACCCCTCCCAATCCTCCTCTATTCCTAACCCCACCCAAATAAGGCTGAGGAACCGACCTAGGATCCAAGGGTGCAGCGGGCGCTGAAATCGGTGTAAAAAGTCGCCGACCTTGCTCCGGGGATAAGGATGGGACTGGCGCCGCCGGGATTCTCGGCACAGGGGCCGGTGTTGCGGAACGTCGCTGCGGTATGACCAGTGCCAGTCCAGATCCACCACCCGATCCATTGGAGGCCACTGGCACAGGGGTCAGAGCTGCCGGGCCGGAACCCAATTGAGCCCCTTCCTGAGGTTCTGGAGGCGCGCTGGAAGCACCACATTACCCAAATATGAGGCATATGGCTTCATAGAAATCTTTAAGTTGGGGAGGGGTAGCCCCGGCTCCTGAAAATGCAGGAAAGCGTGACGCTGACCCAGGTGCAGGTTCCGTAGAACGAGGCTTAGAGCGTCGAGGCTCTTCCAACGCGTCGGCCGATGGACAGGAAGAAGAGGAAGCACACTTCGACTTCTTGTGTTTCATATGCCTCTTACCTGACCGACTCGATGACTGCTAACAGGGGGACGAGGACTTAGGACTCCCGAAGTGGCGCCCAGACCTTCCTTTCGCCCAAGACCAGGAATGAGACCTACGGGGCGAGCTCCTTTGAGTCGAATGGCAGGCTGCAAGAAGCTTTAGGGACCGTTCTCTCAAAGCCTTTCGAGCTATGGCCCGGCAGTCGGAGCACAACATCGAGTTGTGGTCGCGCTCCAGGCACAAGCCACAGATTAAGTGTGGATCTGTCACCGACATGGCGCGGTGGCAGAGGCCACATTGTTTGAATCCAGAAGTTTCTTTGACATTGAGGGAAAAAGCTACACACCAAAAATCATCAACAAAACATCAAACAAAGCCTGTCAAAAATAAGGGAGGGTAGCTGTCTTCAGAGATCTGTGCTAGCTGGTGCAGAAAGAAAATAACTGATGTCAGCGCATTGAGGTGGCGCCTATATAGGTGACGCGGACATCACTTCTTGCACGGACGATACAGACGTCACGCAGGGCTGACTGACACCGTCTACCTGCGCGCAAGGATATTGCTTGAGCAAATGTTTCCGGATCCAGCCTGATGCCTGGGATATTCTAAGGTAAGGAATCTGCGGCTAGAGGTCTCTATCAGATCAGGCCTTTTTCACCTTTTGTCACTGGATTGAGGCTACAGGGTCACTCATGTAAAGTTCTAATGCTATGTGCTTAACTCATTCTTGGCCTATATCAGGTTAGCATGTAGTGCAGTGCATCTGTGTTATATTTATGTGCTGGGTGTATGTGTGCCTGTGAATGGTACAGTACACGGAAGATGTAGTGCGGTGCAGTGCATGTGTGTTATATGTGATTGCATGTGTGTCTCTGAATGGTACAATACATGGAAGATTCTGAGTTCCATTTTGGAAGACCCAGGGCTGAATGGAGAAGCATGAGGAGGTAGAGGCTTTGAGGACTATAAACAGGGTTCTCCAGCACCTCTTTCAAAAACAGACTCCAAATGAAAAATATAACTTGTGGTCTTTGCACAAAGCAGAAGAAAAACCTTGGCTTTAAAACCCTTTGAAAGGCATTCTGACATGGAAAGCAATAGATTCCTTTTATCTCTTTTCTTTGCTTACAAAGCAGTAATTTTAAGACTATTAAATAAATCATTCGAAGAAAATGTAGGATAAAATTAATAAATAATTTTGTTTTAATTTTTTACTAGCAAATACAAATAGATTTTTTTAATATATACTAGGACTACTAATGCAAAAAAGAACAATGGAGTTAGTTCTAGACACATTATTCTGAGTACTACAAAGGATTTGCAACAGGATGACATTAAAAACCTAGGCATTGGTTAGTAGAAAATGATGTTCAGAGTTAGAATCCCTTGCAATAAAACTGCAAGTATGTCTCAAGTACGTAGTAGCCCTGTCCCTTGCTTCTACAACATACCTTCTTAAATAAGCCAGCAATTTCATGGCTATTGCTCAACCAGTTTTTACCAACTGAATAGCTTCTGAATGGCAAGATTAACCTTCTGACAATCAGCAATACTCTTCCTGTGTCTAGTCTGAGTAGTAATGTACATTATGCAATTACAGGAGTGACCATTGTAGTTGCAGGTTGATGGTATGCTGCAAGTACACCGCCTGTTAAGTCTTGACAAGAACTTGCAGTATTCCTTAATTTAACCATTTTTATTTATCATTTCTATGATACTTTGCTTTCCAAAAAGCATGTTCTTTTAGATTACCTTCATGTCGGACAAACAGCCTGGAAGGGAAGAGCTTAAGAACCGATCAGACAATTCTTACATTGTTGATAATCTTCACCACAGTATGATATCAATTACGCATTTCTGATTATGTGACATAATACTCCTAATTACCATGCAAGTCCTGACTTTGTCATTGGTGACATCACTGTTTAGTTTCCATAAATCCCTCTCTAGGATTTACAATGTTTATTACCGGAGACCCTAAGAGGTGGATCTTACAATTTATGAACCATATCACCCCTATCATCTTTTCTTACAACCCTCATATGGGATTCCTTTCTTGGGCTCATTCTAACCTGTTCCTCTCCCAAGCCTCCGCAGTTGGACCTTGGGGGTGAAGCCAATGAATTGCTATTCGGAGTTTGCCAATAATTCCTCCACAAGTGCAAACTTGTATCACATCCTGTATTTCCTGTACCTAGTTTTGCTACCACTCTCTCCCAATATCTTGCTAGTATTCTACAGGACTAGGTCATGTGTATGAAAGAGCCCTCCATTTCTTCACATCTTGAGAAGGCAGAGGATCTATCCAAGTATATTTTCTTGAGCTTTTATGGGGTCTTGTATGTGCAATATAGGAAGGGAAAGTGTATCAGTTCTAGGAGCAGGTCATCTCCCATTCTTTGTAAGGTGTTCCTGAACATCCTCCTCTCATGAAGATCTTGCTAATAGTGTTGCCTTTTTTCCTTTTCATTTTTACGGCCCTATATAATTAAGAAACTAATCTGCGGCCCTGTGCTTGATGAAGTGGTGTCTCGAGCACAAATTAAATCTCCAGCGGCCATGAGAAATCTGTCAAACTCTCTCTGACCATCTTGGCCAGATTAGCATCTTTAAGGTACGAACGTGATCTAATACCGATGCTATATGCGCTTCCGTGAATGTAATACAAGTTTTTCCTGGGTATAGATCTCCCCTGGTACTACATCCTCCCTCCCTTCAGAGATCAAGTCATGTTGCAACTCGTATGTTTAAATGGTTGTAAAGACCAAACTTTTGGGACCATAGCAAATGGGGTAGACGAACAGTTCTTTTCAACTGCAGCTCAATATATAGCATGCCGGTATGGCTTCTCCTCTTCACCATTCTTTAATATTAAGTTGCAATTTGTACATGTAATACTTTCAACTACCTCTATTTTCCACTTATTTCAGATATCAGACAGTGCCACTCATAAAATGAAAGTGCATGTTCACCATTGTTCACTAGCGGGACTCTAACACAGGAAGTAAACCCCACCTTAGCGTTCCGAGGCTGTACGATATTCGAGGCCTCTTCAGCCATTCTGTACAGCTGTGTGCATCTGTTTCTCATTCGCACTCGGTCAATAACGTAATTTCATTATAGAAAACCTTGCAATTTATCCTTATTTTCATACCATGCTAGATATGCTGCTGCATCCAAGATTTCCAGAAGGTTTTCACTTCCTTTCCAACAGAAGTATTCCTCTCAAATTGTTGCTTACTACAAATAATGAGGATTTAGAGTTGTTTTCATGCAAGGTTTTGTAATGTACCATTCTTCCCACAGCTTAGACTTGAAGTCAATGCATCTTTGATTTTTATGAGGAGTCCTGTCTTACGTGGGAAACATAGCAATGCTCATTATTTCACCTAAGCCCAACTTATCACTTGATATTTCTGGAAGTGTTGAAATACAGAGTATACTTAGCAACAACTTTGGCTTCATACTTGAACCATACATTCGATTTTAGATTATTCTCCAATTTATAGAGTTGTGTTGGAGCAGCTCAAATTATAGGAATATTTCTGAATATGCATCATTGATTAGGGTTGCTATTATATACTGAAAAGATACAATATGTCCCAGATTTCAAAGAGGGTAATTGTGTACCTTTGCAAGGCTGGATGGCATAAGTCACAAGGAAGGAATTTAAGTGGCATTGGATACTCAATTTCAAAGTTGCTTTTCATTTCCTCAATGTGAGTACCATGTTTCTGACAGCTGTTAGTTACGTTGCAGTTTTCCTTGTCAAACTATAGTGTCAATGGCTAGCCGGGGTTTTTGTTTTTAAAAATCTGATTACCCTACCAATGGTGCAATGGTCTGTTTTAATTATGTTGACCTTGGCCCAGAGGCGAATCCTCAGGAACTCAGCAAGGACCAGCAGTTAATATCCAATTGTGAATCTGCTAGATCTAGATTATAATTCTGTCTTCGTATAGCAGGGGATTCTGGTTCTTAGATATTTAATATGGGTATCTGTACATCTAAAATTACTGTCTTCAAAATCTTTCTTGAGAAATGTCTTTAAATTATGGTCATTTGCCCTAATTTTATCACAGGTCAGTAATATTTGTTATGTTGTTGATTAGGAGTTATAGGCTGGTTATTAAAACTGACGCATCAGGAACAAGGCAAAGCTCCACATCTCATCATGGGGGAGATATAATTAATTCTGAACTTTTTTTATTGCTCTGATCTGCTTTTAGTGCGACAGCCAGGGTTAAATTCAGATATCGACCTGATTAGGTTCGAATTGAGTTAGAAGCCATTTGTTCCAGTACAAAAATAATCAGTTCTTTCTGCTTTTCTGCTGCGTTGTACTAAGTGTGGTTTCTCTAGCATGTCATGATTGGGCAGTGGCCCAGAGAATAGGGCAGCATCTGCCTCTATCGTGGCCTGCATCATCTCCATAGAGGAATAATTATCCGACCCACTGATGATGACAAGCTGTTGCCCACATGAATATCACTGACTACATACACACAAGCAACTCGAAGGTGAAAAATATGCCAAAACTACAGGAGGACCCAACCAACAAATAAATAAAATAACTGAAGATCATATGAAAGGACTCTGTCCAAATGGAAGACCACCCTATTGATTTGAGTATACAGCAGTGAAAACTGGCACCTCCACATGTTTTACAAAACATATAAAGGAAGTTACTTAGTAAGTCTCTAGCACTTACATCTCATGATAGAGGGACAGGTAAAAAACTAATTTAAAAAAAAAAATCAAAAAAAATCAGCTACATACAGGAAACCATCAATTTAATAAGGTGCATGACCTTGCCCCTTCCAGGGAGGTGTGAATGTAGTTTCACATAGTTTGGCAGATCTAAGAACAAATGTAGTCTGGGATTCTCAGTTCAACAACCCATCAATGTCGTCACCACCACCACTGATACAACCACCACCAATACCACCACTTCTAGCAGAACAAAACATTAATTATATAAACAAAATACCACCACTACCAATGTCACCAATACTACCAACATACCACCTCTACCAATGTCAATAGGACAACAGCCACCAACAACACTTCCATCACCAATATCCCCACCCCATACCACCACTAATACCATCTATTCCAAAACCACCATCAAGATCATCAAATCACCACCACCATCCCAACACCACAGCCACTACCAGTACCACAAATACATCACCACCAATATCACCACCACCAGCAATATCCACCTAAAACCACTCTACCAACATTTTCACCCCACCACTACCAAGCACTGGCAAAGCCAACAGGTCTGGCTTTAATCTGCTATCGCATGAGAACATCATTTCTGCAATTATGTGTTTGCATGTGTTATCACTTTAAAACCAGACCTTTTTCTTTACTAATGCTTGCCCGTTAAGTGGCTGTAGTGTCTGGATACTGACATCTACATGACCTCTGGGCATGCAGCCACAGTTTAAACCTAATATTTTACACAGCATTTGTGAGCAAATTGAGACTGTTGGACAGTATGATGAAATGGAGCAAAAGCACAAGAGCCAAAATAAAGGTGCAAACATTTGCCCGAAGAATGTAGGAGCTGTATTCCAAAGTTCAGAAAGGTGGCAACTTCAAGGAAGAATTAGATAACATCAGTAGATGAGAACTCAAAGGCAATCGCATGAAGGGCCAATGCACACTCTAGCCATATCCTGCACTATCTGAATATGGAACATATACTAGCCTCTAAGTGAAGGTCAGAGTCATGGTTTAATTCACCCAACAAATGTCCCTAGGTCAAATGTACACTGATACTGTTACCCCAACACATTTGGGACCTAGCCCCTGATCTCCTTTAAACTCATCATACATGGCGGATAAAAGCCCCACCTGTGCAATGGCACTCTGCCTTGGAATGTGAAGTCCACTCATTGTACCTGCTCTATCGTGCTAGGCTTAGACGGAATCTCATGTTGATTATTTCATTGCTAATCTAGGACAGACGCTCTGGGTCCTGCTGTGCCTCCACTGAGCTGCCTATCTTTCAGAGACCTGTTGGGATTCCTGGTTAGCAAATACCTAGTACTGTATTGTTTAGGTAAAGTTTAAATCCGATATTTTGGTGGCTGTCGGCTCTATCCAAACAAAGATGCATGCTTGTGTGCAAGTGCAGCTACTCCTTTTACACTGTACATTGAGAGACTGAGAGGGCACGTGCACTGAAATCTGTAAATGAAGAGCATATATAGACACAAGCTATTTAGCTTCTATGTAAACAATATTTTAAGGAGAAACAAATTCCTTTGAGAACAAGCTCTCTTTTTCTACCCCTTCAAATAAAATATACTTGGTCACCTGACTCTTTTCCAAAGACTGTGAAATTTCGTTTGCAAAGGATGTGAGGTATATAGATCTCACTGCTCAGAAACATTTGCCTACCCACACTCCTCTGTTCTACGCGGCTAGCGCTGGAATATCTGACCAGGTCTGAAAGAGTGCCCTCACAGTCTTGCAAGGCTCTAAGTGGTGTATGTGTGCCTGTTTCAACAGCTGTAAAACACTCCAGCGCCCTTCGAGCCTTGTATGTTCTGTACAAAACCTAAAATAAAACAGAGTAGCATCAACACCCACACAAAACGAATAAACTGGACAAAGCTGCTCTTTTTTTCCCTCTAGGAGAGATTAGTATATCTTGATCTTCTATTTGCTGTCACCATTCTCCACTGTAAAAACAACAATTGATGGACAGAATGCAGGACAATGTCATACATTCAATCAATCAATCAAGGTTTTATAAAACGCACTACTCACCTGTGAGGGTCTCAAGGCGCTGGGGGGGGGGGGGGGAGGTGGCAGCTCCGGATCAGTTGAAGAGCCAGGTCTTGAGGTCCTTCCTGAACGTGTGCGGGATCGGGGAGCGTCTGATGTTCACAGGGAGCTCGTTCAAGGTCTTGGCTGCGATGTGGGAGAAGGCTCTCCCACCTGTTCTGTTTCTGCGGATGCGGGGGACCTCTGCCAGGGCGAGGTCGGCGGATCGGAGGTTCCTCTTGGGTGCGTGGAAGGATAATCTCTCGTTGAGGTATTTGGGTCCGATGTTGTTGAGTGATTTGAAGGCGTGGGTGAGGAGCTTGAAGGTGACCCTCTTCTCGACGGGGAGCCAGTGGAGGTCTCGTAGGGGTTGGGTCATGTGTTCGTGACGTGGTGTCCTGAGGATGCGTCTGGCTGTGGCGTTCTGGATGGTTTGGAGTTTGTGTAGAAGGGTTCTGTGGATACCGGCGTATAGGGCGTTGCCGTAGTCCAGTCTGCTGGTTATGAGTGCGTGGGTGACGGTTCTTCTGCAGTCGGGGGGGGGGGGGATCCATTTGAAAATCTTGCGGAGGATGCGTAGGCAGTTGAAACTGGTGGAGGCGACAGCGTTGATCTGGCGGTTCATGGAGAGGGAGGAGTCTAGGATGATGCCGAGGTTTCGTGCGTGGTCTGTGGGAGTGGGCGGGCTCCCGAGGGCAGCGGGCCACCAGGTGTTGTCCCAGGCGGAGGTGCAGGGTCTGAGGATGAGGACCTCGGTCTTCTCAGAGTTGAGCTTCAAACAGCTGTCTTTCATCCAGGCTGCCACATTCGTCATTCCTTCCTGGAAACAGACTCTGGTGTCTTCGGGCTTCTTCGTGAGTGAGAGGATGAGCTGGGTGTCATCGGCGTAGGATACAATGCTGAGCCCATGCTGTCTGATGATCGCGGCGAGGGGGGCCATGTAGATGTTGAAGAGCGTGGGGCTGAGCGATGATCCTTGGGGTACTCCGCAGTTGATATCGGTGGGTTCGGAGAGGAAGGGAGAGAGTCTGATCCTCTGGGTTCGGCCGGAGAGGAAGGATTGTATCCAGTCGAGGGCGGTTCCTTGTATCCCCGCGTCGTGAAGTCTGGCTGCGAGTGTGCGATGTGAAACGGTGTCGAAGGCTGCGGAGAGGTCCAGAAGGATGAGGGCTGCGGTGTGTCCCTGGTCGAGTAGCATGCGGATGTCGTCGGTGGCGGCGAGGAGGGCGGTCTCGGTGCTGTGGTTGCTGCGGAATCCAGACTGGGAGGCGTCCAGGATGGAGTTCTCTTCGATGAAGGCGGTCAGTTGGGCGTTTACGAGTCTCTCTGTGACTTTGGCCGCGAAGGGGAGGAGAGAGATGGGCCGGTAGTTTTTCAGGTCCATTGGGTCGGCCGTTGGTATCTTGAGGAGGGGTTTAATCTCCGCCTGCTTCCAGTCGTCTGGGAAGATGCCGGACCTGAAGGAGGCGTGGATGGTCCGTCCTAGTTCGGGTGCGATGGCAGCGGCGGCCCTGTGGAATATGTGCAGTGGGCAGGGGTCCGTTGGGGCTCCTGAGTGGGTTTTCTTCATGGTCGCGGTGATGTGTTCTATGGTGGCGGGATTCCATGCCATGATGGATGGCTTATCGGCGGGGAGGGGGGAGGGGGGTGGTGGTGTCCGGTGTCTGTTCGTTGAAGTTGTCGTAGAGGACCTTGATCTTCAGATGGAAGTAGGAGCTGAGCTTGTTGCAGAGTTCTTGGGAAGGTGTGGCGTCCGTGGCTTCGCTGGGGGGTTTTGCGAACTGCTGTATGACAATGAACAGTTCCTTGGCGTTGGTCTGGACTTTGTCTCTTATGAAGGTCCGTTTGGCGTCTCTTATGCGCTGGTGGTATTCCTTCTGGGTGCTCCATAGATCAGGGCCTAAATCCATCGTTTTTTTGCTCCCCGTGCCATTCCAGTTTGGACCCAACCATATGCAAATCAGTCTTGACCCTATGCCCAATGGGAACAGTCCAGCCCGAACTGCCAGGCCAGGTCCTCCCTGGACTGGAACCAAGCATCCTAGGACCAGTTTCGGGGTTTCACCCCTCTTCAGCCAGGATAGCTCGACTCCAGTGGCATGGAGAGCACGGGACCCACGTCTGGGCATACCCGTCCCACTCGGGGTGACAAATGCAAAAACAACAATTGATGGACAGAATGCATAACAATGTCATACATTCACCCCAGTACAGAGATCTGGGCCTAAATCCATCGTTTTTCACCATGCCATTCCAGTTTGAACCCAGCCATATGCAAATTAGTCTTGACCCTGTGCCGAATGGGAACAGTCCAGCCCGAACTGCCAGGCCAGGTCCTCCCTGGACTGGAACCAAGCACCCTAGGACCGGTTTCGGGGTTTCACCCCTCTTCAGCCAGGATAGCTCGACTCCAGTGGCATGGAGAGCACGGGACCCACGTCTGGGCATACCCGTCCCACTCGGGGTGACAAATGCAAAAACAACAATTGATGGACAGAATGCAGAACAATGTCATACATTCACCCCAGTACAGAGATCTGGGCCTAAATCCATCGTTTTTCACCATGCCATTCCAGTTTGAACCCAGCCATATGCAAATTAGTCTTGACCCTGTGCCGAATGGGAACAGTCCAGCCCGAACTGCCAGGCCAGGTCCTCCCTGGACTGGAACCAAGCACCCTAGGACCGGTTTCGGGGTTTCACCCCTCTTCAGCCAGGATAGCTTGACTCCAGTGGCATGGAGAGCACGGGACACACGTCTGGGCATACCCGTCCCACTCGGGGTGACAAATGCAAAAACAACAATTGATGGACAGAATGCAGAACAATGTCATACATTCACCCCAGTACAGAGATCTGGGCCTAAATCCATCGTTTTTTTGCTCACCATGCCATTCCAGTTTGTTCAGCATTCCGTCCATCACTTGTTCCTTTTGCTTTTGTTGCCCTAAGTGTGAAGGGTATGCCCAGACGTGGGTCCCGTGCTCACTGCGCCACTGGATTCAAGCTAGCCTGGCTGATGAAGCGTGATGCCCTGAAACCGGTCCCAGGATGCTTGTTACCGGTCCAGGGAGGACCTGGCTTGGCAGTTCGGTCTGGACTGTTCCCATGAGGCACAGGGTCAAGACTGATTTGCATATAGCTATGTCCAAACTGGGGTGGCGTGGTGAGCAAAAGAACGATGGATTAAACCCAGATCTTTGTGACTGGGGGTGAATGTTTGCATTGTTCAGCATTCCGTCCATCACTTGTTCCTTTTACCATTCTCCACTGTATCAGAAATAACTGAACAAAATGTTTGAAATGTAAAATAAATTATGAAAACAGATCTTCTCGGCTGTGATTTGAGTCAGAACCCAGCACGGACACTGACGGGTGTTCATGTTGATGCCCAGTAAGGGTTCAGGGTGCAGCACAGCTCTTACAAATCAACAGGAACTAATTCAGCCTCTCTCCAATTCACAATTCTCTGCCCCTTGAATAGTTTATTGGACTAAAAGACCAACAAAAAAAGACTATGGGCCAGATTACAAGCTTTGCGCAGCGGCGCCGGCTAAACGCCGGCGCTGCTGCCCCAAACCCACGCATGTACCGCCGGCCGTATTACGAGTTGTAAAAGTACAACTCGCAATACGGTCGGTGGTCCTTTGGCCTTTTCCATGGCGGTGCCTTGAAAACAGGCACCGCAATGGGAACGGCCACAAAGTTCCACAACGGCATGGATAGTGACATCCATGCCGTGCTGAAACTGGGGGGGAACACAGAAAGGGGTGCACAAGGTGTGCTCCCCTGAATGTATCCCTATGGCGGGGGTTTCATGGGGGCCCTGTAGGGCACTCTTTGTTTTTACACCGCCAGCCTTTTCATGGAGGGGCTCGGCCATGAAAAGGCTGGCGGTCCAGGAACTCAAAATATGCTGAGAGGGACTGCGCACGTCCCTGCTCAGCCTAATGCGTTGTGGCGCTCCTGCGCCACCTCCCTGGCGCAGCCGGCAGTCCACCGCCGATACAACTTACTAAGTCGTAATTGGCAGACCGCAACTCCTTCACCACTGCGAGTCTGGCGGTCGCAAGACAGCCAGACTCTTAATCAGGCCCAAAATCTGGCCCACCTACGGGGTTTTATACAAAAAAAACAGCTTCTTGCTTGTGCTAATGGAAGAGACCTCTAGTAACACAAACGGATAAAGCACCTTTTCGTTCACTGGTCTCTGCTGCTGAAAGCTTTTCAACACAGTAAAACACCTTTCACACAAAACGAAGTGCTACTGTATTACATTTTCTTCCAATCCAGGACAGAGGATCATTTACAAGAACACGAATGTGTGTTTCAAAAGCACTTGATTCGGAAACTCACCACTGCCCCATCTTTACGCTTCATCAAAAGCATGTTGCTGGGTTTACAATTTTTCGGGGGCAACAGCCAAAAGAAACTGGACACAGATGTTTATGTACTTGCCAACTATCGTCCTGAATGTAACCAACCATTCAGTTCAAGTTATTAAGGAAAGTTGCTCTCCCTCTGCTGGGGGTTATTTAGGCGAGGCTGGTTATTTTGATAGCAGGTAACTGCATATAAACTACACATTTTCTAGTTGCAGATAGTACCACGTATGCCTCCAACAAATATGCCACAGGCATTTTGTCAACAAGTAGTCAAAAGTTACTTTTGTCACATTTTCACTAAAAATAAGGTTACAGTCAAACAATAAATGTTTAAAATAAGGAAAACAATTTGTTTTTCTAAAAGATTACTGTACGTAAACACTATAAATTTCTGCATCCATCATTTTGTAGTCAGTCACCGCCAACCTCTTATGCGACAAAACAACACTGGGAGCGCACAGTGATTAAAAGATTGAAGTGCTATCTAGGAGCCAAAGGAGGTAAGCAAAACCTTAAATATACTAACTTAAATAGATACATACAATTAATTTAGAAGAAATTTTTTTTTAGGAATTCTATTTGTTTAAAACTTTTTTCAACAGAAATACACAATCTACTAACAACAATTAAAGAACGTAAAAAAAAATCTTCACAAGAAATCATGAACAGCCACTTTACGTGAAGGAACACACAATCAACAAAAAAATCAGGAGTATAACAAAAATATACCAAAGTAAATAAAAACAAAACTGACAACCTAAACAGGACCTACTAATTATCTCCTTTTTAAAACCGCAACCATTACAAAAATATTTGTAAGCATATTCACTGTCACTATTCTCTAACTATTTCTGGAAACATCTCAGAATTCTGACTACTAGTACAAGAGGAAAAACACAAAACAGTCTAATCAAAACAGGTCAACAGAAAATTGCTAATAACAAAATGTCTAACACAACAGGATACACATTATTTTTACAATTTATACAGGTAGAAATGGAAAACAAGTCCAAAGCAAGCTTCACACTATGTAATAGAGGCAATCAATTATTTACACAAGACAGGTACTTTTGTTGTAATTAGAAACACTAAACCAAGTGCTGACTGGACATGGGTGGACTGCTTCTCAACTCGTTGCAAAGGTAGAGCAGTTACTCCAGGAGATTTTATTTAAAGAACTGTCGACCACAGCCACTCTGTATCTGCACCAGACTTTGACATACAAGAGAATGTACGACAAATCAAGGCCTTGGGTGCAAACTCTAATGAGTCCTGTGTTTCAGTGCCGAGAGATAGCTAGAAAGTTTCCATGCATGTTGCCTGAGAGACGGCCACCAGCCTAAATTTGAAGAATGATAGGTTGGAAAGACAGGTGAGTAATGTACAATAACCAGGGCCGGACTGGAAACCCAAACCAGCCCTGGCAATACAGCTGGACCGGGCCCGGGAACGGATGCGGGGGAGCTAGTGAGAAGCACTGCTGGCCGCTTTAGCACTGCTTTGTTACAGGGGGGCCAATGTTGCAGCACTGCTGCAAAACAGGCCCCCACCGCTGCAAAACCAGTCCCCACCCTTCCGGCCCACCGGGGAAATGCCTGGTTCCCACTACGGCCAGTTCGGCCCTGACAATAACCACAACTTAAAATTTTTAGTGACATAAAAATTCCACCGAACTAATAGAAACCTACAACCATGAACCTTTACTTCTCTACAATAACCACAACCCTAAAAAAAGAATGCTAATATTTGTCACGTTGCAAAACACTGTAAGCCTATTAAACGGTGACATCTGGATGATTGATGGGACACTTAAAACAATACCCCATCCTTTCATTCAGATTTATGCTATACATAGTTAAATAAATAACACCAAAATGCCTCTTATTTGAGCTCTGCTGCCAGGCAAGCCTACCTCGACCTCCACTGAGTTTTTATTAGTCATAAAAACACGAGTAAAAGCCCTAGAAAAACAATGATGGATTATGAAATTGCAATCATCTCAACTATAAGGAAACTTTATTGAGGGACACAAACTCAAGGATGTATTTTCACCATTACCACGTCTTTTGGAGAATTGTTTTTTTTTAAAAACCATCCTTAGCAAACTATAATTTGAGATAAAAAAAATAACTGCCTTGTATTTTGTACATTTTGATCAGGTTTATGAACTCTACACAGCTATTATTCAATCTATTTTTCGTAAACTGAAGAAAACATTGGCACCCTTGCTAAACTACTTTGAAGGTACCTAGATAGGTACCTAAACAGGTCAGGTAACAGAAGAAAACTATGTTATCACATTGATTGGTAGAACCATTACACAGCATGTTGAGAGGGAGGTGCGAAAACAAACAAAGCAATAGAGGGCTGGCATAACTCCTTCTCTAGTGCAATAGGAAAACACCACCCACATTTTTATCTTATTCTGGAATTTTTGAAAAAAAGAGCAACATTTCTAGGAAACTAGACAAGCACAATCTCTTACTGGTAGCCCCCAGCTCCGAGTCACCACAATAAAAACAAATAAACAACTCCTTTGGTCACAATTTGGAATGTATGGTGTGGGGCACACTACTGGGAAATCATTGTATACATACTACATTACCAACAAGTCTAACAAAGAATAATCACTAACAACCTGTTTTACATTACTCTCCAACCCAAAAATGGACTAACCTCTTATTATATTTTTTCTCTAAAAAAATAATTTTTCACACAACTTCCTTAAAAATATTAATTGGAGATGGTTCCTACTTACAGCAGTCTTCTTTCTTCGGATGTTGGTAAAATGTTCAATCCTTTCATCACTAGCCGGTGGTAATTCAGAGGTAAATCCACAAATCCAAAGTTGAAATCCCAAAAACCTGACCTAGCTGTTACAAAAACTAAACTGGTTTACAAATAAACTTTTGTATTTCCAAAATGGTAAATAGCGCAACCAAGATAATCCAAATACAAAAGAGAAATCATTTTTTTTATTAAATGAAATATTGATAATTGTTTTCAAAAATACATATGCATTTGAAAAAAAGTCTAATTCACAATGTGTGAAATGATACGGGAGGAAAATTAAGCTGGGGAAATAACCCAACAACCCCTATATCTGTACAGGCCTAAACAATTGAAACAAATCCAAATATGATACACAAAAAAAACAATACTTTTTTTATTTAAAAAGCAAAATCAAAAAATACAAAAAAACTAGAGATATTTTACCTTTAAAATAGACAAAGAACATATCTTCCAGTATTAGGTTTAAAACAAATACAATAAAAAAAACAAAAACATAAAAATGTAAGAATACAGAATACTCAAGACCTAGCTAGATAAAGTTCTTTTGCAATGTCAAAACTCATGGGATCTCCATATTAACTCATCTCTTGCCTAGACATGGGGGAACAGCCCTAACCTAATTTCTTAAATTTATGCTGCACTGATCAGTATAACCACAGAATCGTGCAAATGGGACACGGATAGACAATACCGTATGATCAATGAGTAAGCTTTGGAGAGTTATTTACGCTGTGCTTTAAGTTATGGACATACTAGCTGTTGGGAAAGTGTTAATCACAGTCTCATCTCCCTTCCACTTAGCTCACTATCAGGAACATTCTCCCATTTAACCAGCATATAACAATCTTGCCTAACACAAGGGAATACATAAGACTCAAAATGTCACTAGGTAGAATAAAATAACTGATGAGAAACGTACACACAACATAGAGGTACCACTGGGCACATCAAATCAATGTCTACTTAGACCTTGCTATGTAATCACATGCACACACACACACACACACACACACACACACACACGCACGCACACGCACACACACATACACACACACACACCTGATGTGGCAGGCTGAAATTCCGACAATAAACCAACTTTGATTGAGTACATGCTTGCTATATACAACTACACTATGTACCTTCCACTGTTTCTAGTCATTCAACTCCATCTAACAGCACCCACATGTCAAAGAAGGCTCTTTTACAGGGGCTCGCTAACCTTGATTTACATGCCCTACTAAAAATAAGCTCACCAGCAACAGTATAAACTAACTGCATAAGAATGCTGCAAGGTAACTGGAAACAGAAGAATAAACGGTCCCCTGCATATGTAAGGGCCCAGCTTACTGTGTGTCAAAAGAAGAGCTTAAGACTATTTATATCTCACAGTCCATTCCAAAAAGGCTTCATAATGCGGTGTTTATCACCATTTTAGGAGTATGTTCTCAATAGGTGTTACCTGGTTCCGACACCGCGATGAAGACAACCCGATCTGCAAGAAATCAGTATGGTCTGCTTCCGTGAACATGCTGCTACTATTGAATACAACAGGAGACCTCCATCCATATTATATGTTAAAATGGGGCTCTACGAATGTCAGCACCCACTCAGCATACCTTTCTCTAAACAAATGTTACCGTAAGTATTCATATTTCTTTACATGAGGGGCTAGTTTGAGAGAATCGCAGGCAAAATAGAATAGGCTTCCCTTGCATTGGTCTTTTCCTTAAAAAAAAAAAATACCCAGAGTTCCTCCCGCCATGCTTAAGCGAGAGGTACCAGCAACTCAAGACCAATTTAAGAGAAGGATCCGGGGGAGAATGAGGGATTCTAGGTCATTTTTAAAACGCAGAAGTCACATCAATTTGCATTAAAACGCGAGAATTCATTTTGTGAATAGGACAAGCCGGGCCCTGGCTCCATTTAGCACACAATAAAGTACCATTTTAATAAACAGTAACACCAAAACACATTTGCGTCAATCTAGGTGCATGCCTATAACAACAAAACCACTTACATTGAGGAAAAGAGTCTTCACAGAGGGACTTTTTTTAATGGAAGGGTCAGTTTATAGCAAGGATAAAGGCAGTGCCCAGTCCTGCTAAGAGCGTCTGCAGAGACCGTTTGAAGCACAAGTCCAAGCCCATCGAAGCATCTAGATTAAAGGACAAACTGTTAATGAAGGTGCCACGATTCAAACCAAGGGCTACACCCCATTAGTCACATCTTGGACTTTTAATCATGCATCTTAAATGCGCACTCAATAACGAGTCTTTGCCTTAAAAATACATGGAATGGCAGGATAAACATGTTTTATTCACGAGTCGTACTTAAAATTCCTTTTTTGAATTGCACGAGGAAAATGAAACGGCAGCCCCGTGTCAAAATGTATTTAAATGTAGAGTAGCAAAATATGCTTTTTTGAGGCGGTAATACATTTTTTAAAATTTTCCTCTCCTTGCGACGAAATACATTGTATTGGCATAGTAAGGCGAATAATCCACAAAAGTTCTTTAATAAAAATGACCCAAATTCTCTTATTAACGTTCCAGTATTCAAAGAGGGAGGCTGTCCTTTGTGTTCACCCCTCTGCATTTTAAGCTTTTCCTCTTTCTTATGTGTTTGCCAGTTGCAGTGTGCCTCGTGTAGTGTTTCTTTCAGACAAGGTAGTGATGCATGTCTTACTATTCTCTCAGACTTGGGGGTCGATTCCGATTCGGGCCGGAAAAAGCACCGACCGACTCGGATCCGGAAAAAATACCGACCGACACGTACCAGTGGCGCCCGACACGCCAAGTACGATGCAAGCCGCGATAAATCCGACCGACACGTCAGGAAACCAAGCCGACCGACCGACCCGCTCGGAAAATAGCAATCCGGCCGGAAAAACACGCGAATCCAACCGACCGACACGCACCCGGAACAAATCCGACCGAATCGTACCCGCCAACTCCAACCTGCAAAGTACGATGCAAGGCGCGAAAACACGACCGAGTCGGACGGAGGACAAGCCGTACGACCGACACGCATACAAAACCGAGCCGAAGCAACACAATACACCGCGACCGACGCGTACGCAGCATACAAAACTGCACAAACACAGCGTGAACGAAACGGAAAACACCGTACGAGACCAATGCAGGGTCCGACTCGGTCACAAGAACGTTTCCAACATACACAAACAGCACAAAGGAAAAATCAACCAAAAAAGGCCAAACAAGCAATTACCAAGCCAATAAATACTGGGGGGTGGGGACAGAGAACAAAGACACACCAACAACTCCACCTATATAAAGGACACAAATCACTACCATGAGCCTTTGCAAATGCCATTCCACTGCCAGCACCCAAGAGAAAGCAACCACACACCCACAGCTCATCCCTCACACAAGCCACACACCAGCAGCACACCAACAAATACCTACCTCACATACACCCAGCACAACACACACCCACACACCCTCACCTGCACACCAACACACACAGCACCCACTATCACCACCCATCACCATGCCCCCCAAGAAGAATCCCAAGTTCCTAGATAGTGAATTGGAAGTCATGGTAGACGAGATCCTCAGGGTGGAGCCACAGCTGTTTGGCACTCTGGTCCAACAGACCCCCATGTCGCAGAAAACCAAGATGTGGGAGAGGATCATCAACAGGGTGAACGCCCAATCACCATGTCGGCGCACAAAGACCGACATCCAGAACAGGTGGTATGACGTGCGCAGGAGGGTCCGGGAGCTGCTCAAGAAAGACTACCACCTGAGCCAATACACCGGCAGTGGCCCTCCTGCCAAGCCAGTATACCTCAGGCCCTGGGAGGAGAAGGTGCGGGCCATCCTTCCGCCAGTGAGCGTATATGGACTAGAGGACATCCCAGAGCCTGGTGAGTACACAACAAATGTACACAATAAACTGCCACAAAACACACACATCACTGTCAAGGGGAGAGTCAAACCATGCACTCATAGCAATTACACAGCAACTAGAACAGAATCATCCCAAAATGTGTATGTCAGTCAGATAAACACAACACATGCCATCAAAAAAGTCACATCCAACTGTGCCAACACATGTACAAACACAACCACAACTACAGCTAGGCAGTGGCACAAATAGAACTAACACACACATCCACACATGTAGCCACCACAACAACACCAACACACAGTGAAGACCACTCAAAGGAAGGAATTCTGTGTATGCTGGCCAAGTCAGTGTAGCCAATAGCATCATGGGAGTCGCACTCACACATATTGCCCCCCCCCCACAACTGTCCCATCAACACCACCCTGAACCATGCTCACATCACAGGGAGTGGAGAAGGACTCACAAGATGGCTGACACTGGCTACTGCTGTGGGGAGCACAAGGCTCTGCTGCCAACTGTGCACCAACAAACAGCAGGACACCACTGACTGACATCCTGAGAGACAACTTCCACTCCCTGCAATGCAAGCACGTTCCATGGTGGGATATCCGGCTGGCTGGGTGGGAAGGGGGACTTGCAGCACTGACCATAGTCACCAGCACCTCCCCTCACACCCCCCCCCAACACAAACTCCACAGTACCCACCTGGTAGAATGCAATGCCCTCCATCCTAACACAAGATCCCACAAAGCACCACCACCCTGGGTTATGTTGTGTGAAGCACAGGGACACTCTTGGGACTCTTAGCCAAACAACTGCCAGGACAACACTCCCAGCCATCCTGTCAGCACAGCCAGCCCACCCCACAGGGAAGCAGAGTCAAAAGGAAGGAAGCATGGGCATGCTGGGAAGGGGGTGGAGGCAATAGCATGATGGGAGTCGTAGTCACAGACATTGCTCAGCCTCACAACTGGCCCATCAACACCACCCTGAACCATGCTCACATCACAGGGAGTGGAGAAGGACTCACAAGATGGCTGACACTGGCTACTGCTGCGGGGAGCACAAGGCCCTGCTGCCAACTGTGCACCAACAAACAGCAGGACACCTCTGACTGACATCCTGAGAGACAACTTACACTCCCTGCAATGCAAGCACGTTCCATGGTGGGATAACTGACTGGGTGGGTGGGTGGGTGGGAAGGAGGTCTGGCTGTCAACCAAACACAATCAATGCAGACCATGTTCACACCCCAGAGAATACATAGAAATGCCCAAATAATGCAGGACAATGTGCCACACCAATATCAACCCCTGACTGTGACGACTTAGGACAATACAATGTACAGGCCCGCACCCCGAGGCACAGTCACAACTGTCAGGTGTGTCAACCACTGATGCCTGCAGAAACATGACATACATTGTTTGTGTCTCCCAAAAACAGGTGATGATAGGGACACAGCAGCAGACGCTGAGGAGTCCCAGTCCCAGGCTCAAGAGGATGCCGAGCTCACTGGCGTCGTACAGCCTCTGTCCTCCTCGGACGATGAAGAACAACCTGGCACATCCGGTGCAAGTCAACATGCTGCACCAGCAGGACCACCAGCTGCAGCACCAGCAGGTCCACCAGCTGCACCCCCTGCACCCACCCCTCCAACGACTGTCACCACGAATACCATCCCTGCCGACATGGACAGAATAAGGAACAACACCAGCGCAGTGACCCTGGACCAACCTGGGGCCATGGACACCACCACCACCACCAACCCCCAAGGTGGACCAGGGTTATCTGTGCGTGCAACTGCACACACTGCACATGTCAGCAGGGGTGGTGGGAGGGGTGGGAGACAGAGGTCGCTGCTTGCAGACGTTGCTGGTGTGCATGAAGACCCACAACTGGTACGCATAGCTGATGCGTACCAGTCCAGCACCGGAGAGCTCAGCCAGGTAGTGGGGCTCCTCAGAGACATCAAACAGCAGCAGGCTGCCCATCATGCCCGCTTGGACTCCCACATGTCCCATGTGGAGTCACACATGTCACGTGTGGACTCCCACATGTCACGTGTGGACTCCCACATGACCCGCGTGGAGTCCAAGTGGGATGTACTACATGAGATGACGGCGGTGCACAGGGACATTTTACAATGCCTCCGCCAGATGAACAGCAACCAGTCCACACCTCCCTGTGTGCCAACAACATCTGGTACCGAACAAACTGCAACTGCCACAGGGAGGGAGGAGGACTCTGGCGGAGAGTCCCCTGCACCGCAGCAGCCTGCACTTGAGGGCCCCCCCCCAAGAAGAGGGGTCGTCCGAGGAGGGGAAAGTGAGAGGCTGATGGCCAAGCGCAACTCCCAGGAAGCCTGAACCTGTTCTGGATTTTCGCCTTTGTGCACAGACTGTTCACCCTGTTGATGGCAACACTACTCCCACACATTGCATGGGGAGTACAAGTTGGAACAATGTGTCAGACAACTGTGGCCCCGATACTGGGGATCCTGTCTACCTGGACTTTCTATTCATCTAGGAACTTGGGATTGCAAGATTCATGTACAGCACAATCCATCCTATGCACTATTATCACAGATGTATCACAATAAACACAATAATACACCATACTTGCCTCTGTCGTGATTCCAACGTGGGTACTGTTATGGGGATGATGAACAACAAAATTACACTGTGTATGCGAACTGCAACAGCAAGGACAACACAGGCATGTGAGTACAGGCAACGTGACACATATGAGGGAGACACACCACCAGGGCTACACAACACATACACACCTAGGCCATCTGACTCATTGCCTACACTGATGTTGCCAGGGAAGACGGTGCAATGCACAGACACCACACCCATTCCCAGTTGTAGTCAAGTAGCCCACAGGTGCAGTAAGCAAATGGCAGTCAAATGTGTGACCACAGACAACGCACATCACTAAGTGAAGCACAGGTTTATTACACAGTAGCAACATGCCGTAACCACTACAGATGCAAGGTAACCCCACCTGGTAGCGGGCACACAGTCAACAACTGTAGACAGAAGGAAGTCCATGGGTGTGGCGCACATCACCTGTAGGGACACAACAGCTACCAGCCTGGATGTGCAATCACGTTGTCGGTGGACACAGTTGACCAAACGAATCTGAAAGTACCCTGTGAAGGACAGAAATGACACACAGTCAAAAGCAATGGAGTACAGGACAGAACAGCAAAACTCATGCACAATACATGTTACAAGATACCCACCCAGAACCAAGTTAGCATGTCAACACTGTTGGGGAGTACAGCCCACCTGTCACCACACATCGCAACACACATCCAGTCAAGTAGCCCATGGACACACTCCAACAGCACCAGAGCACCACCCACACATCATGCCAACTCACATCATTCACATGACACCTCAGGATACTCACATTCAGCTAAAGAAGTTGGTGATGAGCTGTGTGCGGACATCACCATCACCATCATCATCATCATCGTCACTGGCATCGTGGTCCAGGCCAGGATCCTCCACAGGTGGCGGATGTTGGTCATCGTCATCCTGGATGAGAGGCAACTCCTTCCGCACTGCCAGGTTGTGGAGCATGCAGCAGACGATGATAATCTTGCACACTTTCGCAGGGGCATATGGGAGGGACCCTCCGGTCTTGTCCAGGCAGCGGAAGCGGCTCTTCAGGAGACCAAAGGTCCGCTCAATCACTCTCCTGGTCCGACCATGTGCCTCATTGTAGCGCATCTGGGCAGGTGTCACAGGGTTCCTGAGGGGTGTCAGCAACCACGGCATGTTGGGGTATCCCGAGTCACCTACGGACAGACAAGTGCACATCAGCTGACTTGGAAAAGTGGGCGGAATACTACAGATCAGATCACACACAATGGCACAAAGTCAGTACACACCGACAAGCCAGGCACGCTGGTTCTGCATCTGTGCCATCAACCTGGGGATGCGACTACTCCTCATCACAAAGGCATCGTGTGCTGAACCAGGGAAACGGGCACACACGTGTGTGATGGTCATGTCTGCAAGACACACCACCAGTGCATTGACCGAGTGGTAGTGCTTGCGGTTCCTGTAGGCCTGCTCCTGGGCCTGTGGTGGTACCAAAGCCACATGTGTCCCATCAATGGAGCCAATGACATGCGGCATCCTCCCCAGGGCATAAAAGTCACTCTTCACGTCAGTGAGTCGTCGCAGTCTAGGGAAATAGATGTACCGGTTCAGGAAGAGCAACATTGCCGCCAAGAACATCGCGGAGCACACGGCTGAACATGGTCTGTGACATCCCACCAGCAGACGCCACAGTATGTTGGAAGGTACCGGTGGCAAAGAAGTGTAGGGCTGCCATCACCTTCACCTTGGGGGTCAGCGCTGTAGGATACGGCCGGCCAGGCTGCAAATGTGGGGACAACTGCACTGCCAAATCCTCAATCAGCTGCCTGGTGAAGCGGTACCGTCGGATGCTGTCCCGTTCCACCATCGTTGCCAGGTCTGGGAATGGCCGATGGACAGCAGGAGCCCTGCAGTGCAGAGGAGAAGTAAGCAAGATCGTCAGTCACCCCACATATGCGGCATTGAACACACTCAAGATCCCAACATACATCATCATGAGGCACAACTACATGAAGTGTGCAGTACCGGAACGACATGTATGGTACATACATGGCCAACATCTGTCAACACGGTCCTACAGGTGGCATCAATTTGTCCCAGGTTGGCCCATTGGATATCATGATGCTGTGTCACAGTCACCCCCCAGTGACATGTGAGGACAGATGTGCCCCAGGCACCACAGCTCAACGACAGGCACATTCCCAGGGACCCTGTAATGCCACATGGACACTGGCATCACCTGGAGTATCATGTGTACACCACAACAAAACAAACATGACCCCCACAGGTAGTGGCCACACTTGCCATGGCAGGAGAGCCATGGACGTCTGTGACACACACGCACAACATCAGAGTCCATGCACACACAACGTGGATGTGGAGACTGTCTCCCATTGTGCACATGAAATCAGAGACATTGTAAACACTACATGCACAAAGACTGTGGAGGGCCATCACTATTGTGCCACTGGGACACCCTGGCTCAAACATACCGTCCCACATGGGACTCACGGGGTATGTGACATGACATACACAAACACCACTGTGAAATGTGACCATGGCACATGCACAGATATGAACAGTTGCACATCACAGTGGTCACGTACACGTAACACCCAGGATCCTGTCCCCATTAACACGTGCACAGCCTGGGGGTGGCTGCCCACAGGTGACACCCACAGGACAACATGTACACCAACATACACACAATAGGAAATGCAGCCTTACATGCCTTATGATAAGGTTTGGACAGGCTGTCGTGATGTAGGTGTGCCCCTCACTCCCTGGGAGCTATCTGTGGCTGGCATATGTCCATCTGAGACAGGCATGCTGACATATGCCAGTCACATGTACAGTGATGCGTTGAACAGCAATGGACCGATCGGTGCCTCCGGCCGGCCCATTGCTTTCAATGTGTGCGGGTACGCGTTGTACCCCTGTGCGCGTTGTACTGCAATGGACCGATCGGTGCCTCCGGCCGGCCCATTGCTTTCAATGTGTGCGGGTACGCGTTGTACCCCTGTGCGCGTTGTACTGCAATGGACCGATCGGTGCCTCCGGCCGGCCCATTGCATTCAATGTGTGCGGGTACGCGTTGTACCCCTGTGCGCGTTGTACTGCAATGGACCGATCGGTGCCTCCGGCCGGCCCATTGCATTCAATGTGTGCGGGTACGCGTTGTACCCCTGTGCGCGTTGTACTGCAATGGACCGATCGGTGCCTCCGGCCGGCCCATTGCATTCAATGTGTGCGGGTACGCGTTGTACCCCTGTGCGCGTTGTACTGCAATGGACCGATCGGTGCCTCCGGCCGGCCCATTGCATTCAATGTGTGCGGGTACGCGTTGTACCCCTGTGCGCGTTGTACTGCAATGGACCGATCGGTGCCTCCGGCCGGCCCATTGCATTCAATGTGTGCGGGTACGCGTTGTACCCCTGTGCGCGTTGTACTGCAATGGACCGATCGGTGCCTCCGGCCGGCCCATTGCTTTCAATGTGTGCGGGTACGCGTTGTACCCCTGTGCGCGTTGTACTGCAATGGACCGATCGGTGCCTCCGGCCGGCCCATTGCATTCAATGTGTGCGGGTACGCGTTGTACCCCTGTGCGCGTTGTACCTCAATGGACCGATCGGTGCGCACCCATTGACAATGGGCTTGCCTGGCAACGGACGCGTTTTCGAATATTCGAACGAGTCGGTTGCTGGAAAATCAGTTGGTCACCCACAACAATGTTGCAAAATCATGTATGTCATGAAGTTGAAATTTTGAAGGATGCTGTGGGCGTGTTTTGGTGCTGCTATTCCATGGATTGGCCAGATTCAGAAGATGCAAACGACTTGGACCTATCACTTTGGACACAAGGGACAGTATCTGCCTCTCCAGCACATATATATTGCTGCATGTTCCCCTGAGAGCCCACTTGCCTGCACTACATGCTCCAGGACGACATCTGCCACTGCACTGCTGCTGTCTCTGCCCCTCTGGACCCTGCAATGGCACGTACTGTGGAGAGAGCCCCAGCCTTCAGCCTTGAAGAGAACCAGGCCCTGCTGGACAGCCTACTTCCACAGTACAGCAAGCTGTATGGGACACCAGGGGAGCAGGTGAGTGTTCTGTGCACTGCCTTTCTGAATGTGCATTTTGTCTGACTAGCAAGGCTGAGAGTCAGCACACCACTGGCTAGCAGGCTCACTGAGTAGTTGTCACCCCCCATAGTGTGTAGTGACTTGCACTGGACAGGTATGGTGCAGTGACAGTGCTTCTGAACAGGGTTTTACTCCCCATGCTATGATACCATGTAGTGACTTCTGGAAAACTGTCCATGGGCAGCCGTGCACTGCCTGGGTACACCATGTGCCCCTGTGATTGCGACATGTATATGCAACTGTGTCATGCACGGATATGTTGCATGTGTAATAATGGCCTTATCACTTTGTCATCCTGACAGGCTTCTGCCCATCGGAAGCATGAGATATGGAAGGACATCGTCCGGGCTGTCCGGTCCGTGGGGGTCTACAAGCGCCGGATCCGCAACTGCCAAAAGAGGTGGCAGGACCTTCGGGGCTGGACCCGGAGGATTGCACGGGTCCAGCTGAAGCTGTCGCCTCCTCGCAGGAGGGGCGGAACACGGACCCTGACCCCCCACATGCTCAGGATCCTGGCGGTGGTCTTTCCAGACCTGGATGGGCAGCTGAAGGCCAGAGAGCAGCAAGGAGGGGGTGAGTCAAAGACTGCACTGTGTACTCTGTCTAACATGTTATGTGCCCTCCTCGGGCCAGGTTGAACTGCCACAGTACAGCAGTCATGTTGTCCAGGAGCCATGTCCCTCTATTGTGCACTGCCCACTCCTCATCTGATACCCAGGTGTGGCCCTTACATGCAGGGAATTCTGTCACTTAGGACTGTGTCCTTGCAGTTTGCTTGACTCAAGGTGGGAGACAGCATCTGTTTCCCTGACTCTGTGGTGGGCATCATGGGTGGGTCCATTGCTTACACAATGCCTGTATTCTGACATGTATTCAGCGTGTTACTTTGATCTGTGGTCCAATTGCTGAGCTGATCCACCACATGTGGCTGGGGTACCTGGCACACACCCATGCTGCGGGTGGGAACAATGTTTGGGCCCCAGGAGTATGTATATGACGTGTGTCACACATACTTAGCCAGCTGCCTACAGTCCAGGGCTCATCCCTCATTCATGTGGGGCTGGACAGTCATGCCTACTCCAGGCCATACAATACACTCTGTACTCCCACTCCCGTGTATCAGAGGACACATTGTGCACAGTGTTTTGACCCCTCAGGTGTCTGCCTCTGTGTCAGTGTGCTGTGGATTAGTCGCCAGGACTGCTGTGGAGTTTCTTGGTAGGGGCTCAGCATGCCACTGGAGATGTGACCATAGGAGACGATACTTGTGTGACACATAGGTGTCTGATCAGCTGCCCATGCAGACTGGGGCATGTAAATGTGAAGTTCAGGCAGCTGTTCCCCATGCACAGCAGAGTGTGAGGGGCTCAGGTTCAGAGGGTAGTGTCACAGGTCTCCCATATGTCCAATAGGTATGACCTGGACAGATGAGGGTTAAGAGGATGTGTTGTGGGGGGATGTACATGTGCACTTGTGCAGCTCCAGGACTTGCATTCCCCATGACCTACTATTGTGACACAGTGCAGAGTGTTGTTGTCTGGCTGCAAAGTCATACATCACTGAGACAGTGATGTATGACTTTGCAGTCATGCCTCCGCCATGGCATGTGTCTACTGATTGGTGATCCTGCAGGGGAGTGACATGTGCTACATGCACACCATAGTGGCGCTGGCTATCAGGACATGGGTGCATCATGGTGTCTGTCGCTGGAATGCATCACATGCATTTCCTATTTGACTCTGGGCATCCCTTACATCCGTAAACCTGTACTGACTCAGTGGCAAGAGCTGTGATGTGTCCACACCGTGTCCTCTGCACTGTCCAACTACTGTGTACTTGGTGCATGTGTCAA
The DNA here is from genome assembly GCA_963921515.1 of Calotriton arnoldi. NCBI lineage: Eukaryota > Metazoa > Chordata > Amphibia > Caudata > Salamandridae > Calotriton > Calotriton arnoldi. Next base: position 482,910 of record CAWUFW010013196.1, read on the forward strand.
CACTGGGGTGTTGCAATCCAACAGACACCAGACAGATGGGTGCAAGGCCATGTGGGATGTGAGTGCCATGCTTGGCATCAGACTGACAATTGACTTCTCCTGTTCAATTAGGGCACTTTTAGCAATGTACAACTAATGATGCCAGGGCTTGCTCTGTAATGTGCTGTGCTCACAGTGGTGTGTGCGTTTGGTGCAGGTGACTGATGTCTGTCTGTTTCCCCATTGTTTGCAGATACATCCACGGCCACGGAAGGGGACAGCTCCACGGACCAGGAGGAGCCGGAGAGCCAGACTGGGTCAGCAGCCGAGGAGTGGTCGGAGGGACCCAGTGGCACGGAGGGCGAGGGGAGCCACACCGAGGAGTCCTCAGCAGCATCCACCTCAGCTGAGGACCAGAGCAACTCGGAGGATGACTCCCTTGTGGAGGCGGGTGTCAGCAGCCACCACACCCCAGCTAGTGTTGCTGTCCCCGCCACCACCAGCACCACCACCGCCCTCCCATCGGCTCCCATTCCCCAGGTCCGTGGAGGCTCCCATGTCCGGGAGCGTGTCTCCTTTGGGCCAGGCACCGCACCCCCTGCCCCTGTGTCCCCTGCTGCCCTGAGTGAGGAGTCTGTGTACCTCCTTCGCCAGCTCCATGTAGGGCAGACAGCCATGCTGAGTGTCCTCCATGCGCACACCGCGCTGTTGACTCAGCTGGTGTCGTTCATGGAGGGCATCTCATCGGGCATGTCTGACCTACAGAGGGGCAATAGGTCCATGGACTCCTCCCTGACGGCAGCAGTGTCCCTCCTCAAACGGTCCCTCACCCCTCCTGCCTCTGCTCCATCCACACTCCCCAGCACCTTACCCATCCCAGGCACACACACACTGGCACAGGCACACACCAGCACACACACATCCAGCACACTGACACACACGCCAATGACAAAACGCACACGCACGCACATTCAGGGGACTGAAGCCAGACTCACAGGGGATGGGGCCCTGGAACACACACACGCATCCACATGCACTGCGCAGTCCTCAGTTCCCTCTCCCTCCAAAGCACCCTCCCTTGCCTCACCTGCAACCCCAAAGTCACAGCAGCTCTTCCTCTGTGACCTCGGCCTCTTCCCCACCGATGAAGCTGCTCCAGCATCCCGGGGAAGAGGAAGCCCACCCACACGGAGCAGAGTGCCCCTCGCCCCCGGACACCCTCCCCCAGGCGCAGACGGACTGAGGCCCCCACCCGCAAGTCCCCCCGGAGTGCTAAGAGCAAGACCCCGCCACCACCCTGCAGCTCAGGCACAAGGTCTCCGTCCTCCATCCCTCAGGCCCCCACTGCACAGGTGCCCCCACCACACCCTGCCCCAGGTTCCCCCACCCACAGATATACCATCCCCAAGATGCTCCGGCCTTCTCCCCTGCCACTTGCTCTCCCAGCACCACACCCCCGCTGCGCTTGTCTGTGCCACTGATGTGGTGAGGGTGTCCCCCCCTCTGTCCAACCCACCTTGCCTGTTCCCCATTCTCCTCCCCTGGAGGTAGGCACTGCAGTGGAGTCCACTACCGCCCTGTCTGACTTGGGCACTGCAGTGGCGGACCTGTCCACCCCATCTGCAGGGTCCACTGCAGTTGTGCCGGCACCCACGACATCTGTGTCATGCCCCCAGTTGTGCCGGCACACACCATGTCAGACACCTCCACTGCAGTTGTCAGTGGCTCTCCTGCACCCACCACCCCTTCCCTGACTCCCCCTGGTGAGCCCTGATCCTGTCCCTGCGGTGCCTGGCCTGCCCCCGGTTGCCCCTCCTAGTGGATTGTCCCTGGTATTGTGCAGGCATGCGTAGGGTGACATCTGCCAGTGTCACCCTGTTTGAACTTTGACAATGGACTGGCCATTGGCCTTTGCTCTTTTTTCAGGACTTCGTTTGGCCTCAACACATATGCTGAATAAAGCAACTTTCTTTTCTCTAGTGCTCATGCTTCAGATGTACATGTTGTTGGTGCAGCTAACCATGCCCTTGCTGCAGTGATGGTGATATCTGGTCTCATGATTATGAAGTGTTACTGTGCAGGAACCCATGTGGTCCAGGGGGAATGTGTCCTATCATGTGGTGTATCCATGTCATCAATAGCAGCATCTGAGGGTGTCATGTGTTCAGTATTTGGCAATGGGTTTCCTACTTACATTGGCAATTTCATATCTGTGGCTTCCACCCCTGCACATCTGTTGTGCCTGCCATCGTTGCATTTGTCTACTTCCCTGACCGTGTTGCCATCTCCAGTGGACATGCAGGTTTGGGCATCAATGGGGAGGGACTCATCCGTGTAGTCAGTGCAACATTGCTATACAAGTGTGTTGGATCTGTGCTGATGATTCCGTTGGCACATCCATGACCAGGCTGATGTGATGGGAGCCCTCATTTGGTGCTAATTGTTGATTGTGTGACCAAGTGCTCAGCTGACATGATGGGGCCCTACTGAGGCAACATATGGCACAGCTTTCCTCACACAGGAGTGGAGTCCCCTCATGGCAGTGTGTACTCCTGTGACATTGCCTGCGCCCAAGGTGTGTGTTGTATGTGCATGTCTGTGTGTTCACTTCCGTTTAGCTGTGCATGCTGTGATCCCTAGTGTTGTACCTGTTTGTGATGCTTGCTGAGTTGACCTATGTTCCCCCAAAGTCTTCTCCCTGGGTTCTCTGTGATGTGGGTGCATGGCACATTACTGGTCATCAGGGTGTCACCCATAGGTGTGTTTGCTGTCAGGGCTGAGTTTGTGTGCAGACGCAGATGGGTCACAGTCAGGTTTCCCCTTGGCACTTGTTGTTTGCCCCTGTCATGTGATTTCCAGTTTGTGTTATCTTTCAGTGATTGTGACATGTTGTGTGTGTGACTGCTGCCACTCCTCAGGGTCAGAGCTGCAATGTTGGAAGTTGTCTATGTGTGTTCTTTGTGGGTGACCTTGGCTTCTTCATTGGTGTGTGACTGTGGCTGGGATCCCATTGGTCGGTGTGGTATTGCCGTCATGTCCATGTACAGCGTAGTGTGCAGTGTGTCAGACATTCAGGAGTCTTGTTGAGTGTCCATGTGTGATGTGTTTCTACACCTTGGTTCCCACCCACCACCCTGGAATAGTCATGGGTGCATGTGCAATGTCACCAGTGCATGTGTACTTCACTGCTGCACATTGTTGGAGGTCGAGGGGTGTGGTGTTGAGTGTGTGCAGATGAGAGTTGTTGCCCGGCTAGGCCCCTGCCTCCATGTTGGCCTTGGCTTACTGGCCATGCTGATTGATTTGTGCTTGTGTAGGTGTGATGGTAGTTTGTTGCTCAGGACACCTGACTGTGGTTCATAGTGTGAACGACATTTAGCTTTGTCATCACAGTGGTATTTTTATTCAGCCCAGGGTCACCACATTGTGGGGGCCCTGGGGGTGGTGCTGTGGTGTGTCTGTGACTTGCTGTGTCAGTTGTTGTTCCTACGTGCCTGTGTGACATGTGTGTTTTGTGCTCCCTCTCACCTGACAATGCCTGCTTGCCCACATAGGGGATTTGGATCCATGAGTTACCTTAGTGTGGCAGTGTATGCACATCTGTATGATTGGTATTCAGCTCTCCTCATGTGTTGTGTGGTTGCCTGGGGACACTGGCACCCCCACCCCTCACCTGCTGTGTATGATGACAGTGTTGGTCTGCCTGTTTGTGTTTGTGCATCTGCACCACTGCATTGGCATATCTTGGGTGTGCCATTGGCTGTATGTTGTTTGGTGTGTTTCCCCTGCTGTCCCTGGGACTCCTAGGTCATCGGTCAGCACAGTGATCATGGTTTGTGTGTCCCATTGCTGCCATGGTATGGTATCTGTTCACCTCACATCTGCTGTCTCCACAGGGTATCTGCATTTGTGTGCCCATTGGTGCAAATATGTGGTTCTGCATTCTGATGGTCACTTCTGTCATTGTGTCATTGATGACTGTTGACGGTCTCAGCCCCCATGGGTGTTGTTTGTCTGCACATGGCCAAAGGAATGTTTCATTTGCACTGCAGTATTTGGCTCCCCCAATTTATGTTGCAATGGGACACATACACTACTTTGCCACAGATGAGTTTTTGGTTCTGTGAGCAGGAATGATCCATGCAGTTTGGCAGTTGCAGCTCTTTCTTTGTCAACAATTACCTTTTGGTCACTGTGATGATGAGGGTGTAGACCCCATTGCCACAATGGTCAAAATGTGCTTCAGCTATGGACCCCACACTTGCCTTTTGGTCACTGTGATGATGGGGGTTTAGACCCCATTGCCACAATGGTCAAAATGTGCTTCAGCTATGGACCCCACACTTACCTTTTGGTCACTGTGATGATGGGGGTTTAGGCCCCATTGCCACAATGGTCATGGGCTGCTTGCATTGTGGGTGCCACACACATATATGTGTGGCACATGTGCTAGGGGGTCACATTGTATGTTGAAAGTCATGTTCGGTGTTGTAGGCATTTGACACAGCCTACACACGCTTGTCATGGTGGTGGGGGGATGTCTTAATCTTGCATTCCCTAGGTTGTGGTGTGCTTGTTGTGTCATGCATTGTCCATCCTATGAGTGGGGGTGGTAGTAGTGGTAGGCATCCAGCCCCCCTGGCTAAGGGTGGTAGTAGTGGTAGGCATCCAGCCCCCTGGCTAAGGGTGGTAGTAGTGGTGGGCATCCTGCCCCCTGGCTAAGGGTGGTAGTAGTGGTAGGCATCCTGCCCCCTGGCTAAGGGTGGTAGTAGTGGTAGGCATCCTGCCACCCTGGCTAAGGGTGGTAGTAGTGGTAGGCATCCTGCCACCCCTGGGTGAGGGTGGTAGTAGTGGTAGGCATCCAGCCCCCCTGGGTGAGGGTGGTAGTAGTGGTGGGCATCCTGCCCCCTGGCTAAGGGTGGTAGTAGTGGTAGGCATCCAGCCCCCTGGCTAAGGGTGGTAGTAGTGGTGGGCATCCTGCCCCCTGGCTAAGGGTGGTAGTAGTGGTAGGCATCCTGCCCCCTGGCTAAGGGTGGTAGTAGTGGTAGGCATCCTGCCACCCTGGCTAAGGGTGGTAGTAGTGGTAGGCATCCTGCCACCCCTGGGTGAGGGTGGTAGTAGTGGTAGGCATCCTGCCCCCTGGCTAAGGGTGGTAGTAGTGGTAGGCATCCAGCCCCCTGGGTGAGGGTGGTAGTAGTGGTGGGCATCCTGCCCCCTGGCTAAGGGTGGTAGTAGTGGTAGGCATCCAGCCCCCCTGGCTAAGGGTGGTAGTAGTGGTAGGCATCCAGCCGCCCCTGGGTTGGGGTGGTAGTAGTGGTAGGCATCCTGCCCCCTGGCTAAGGGTGGTAGTAGTGGTAGGCATCCTGCCACCCTGGCTAAGGGTGGTAGTAGTGGTAGGCATCCTGCCCCCCGTGGGTGAGGGTGGTAGTAGTGGTGGGCATCCTGCCCCCTGGCTAAGGGTGGTAGTAGTGGTAGGCATCCAGCCCCCCTGGGTTGGGGTGGTAGTAGTGGTAGGCATCCTGCCCCCCTGGGTGAGGGTGGTAGTAGTGGTAGGCATCCAGCCCCCCTGGGTGAGGGTGGTAGTAGTGGTGGGCATCCTGCCCCCTGGCTAAGGGTGGTAGTAGTGGTAGGCATCCAGCCCCCTGGCTAAGGGTGGTAGTAGTGGTAGGCATCCAGCCGCCCCTGGGTTGGGGTGGTAGTAGTGGTAGGCATCCTGCCCCCTGGCTAAGGGTGGTAGTAGTGGTAGGCATCCTGCCACCCTGGCTAAGGGTGGTAGTAGTGGTAGGCATCCTGCCCCCGTGGGTGAGGGTGGTAGTAGTGGTGGGCATCCTGCCCCCCTGGCTAAGGGTGGTAGTAGTGGTAGGCATCCAGCCCCCCTGGGTTGGGGTGGTAGTAGTGGTAGGCATCCTGCCCCCTGGCTAAGGGTGGTAGTAGTGGTAGGCATCCTGCCCCCTGGCTAAGGGTGGTAGTAGTGGTAGGCATCCTGCCACCCTGGCTAAGGGTGGTAGTAGTGGTGGGCATCCTGCCCCCCTGGGTGAGGGTGGTAGTAGTGGTAGGCATCCTGCCCCCCTGGGTGAGGGTGGTAGTAGTGGTAGGCATCCTGCCACCCCTGGGTGAGGGTGGTAGTAGTGGTAGGCATCCTGCCACCCTGGCTAAGGGTGGTAGTAGTGGTAGGCATCCAGCCCCCCTGGGTGAGGGTGGTAGTAGTGGTGGGCATCCTGCCCCCTGGCTAAGGGTGGTAGTAGTGGTAGGCATCCAGCCCCCCTGGCTAAGGGTGGTAGTAGTGGTAGGCATCCTGCCCCCTGGCTAAGGGTGGTAGTAGTGGTAGGCATCCTGCCACCCTGGCTAAGGGTGGTAGTAGTGGTAGGCATCCTGCCACCCCTGGGTGAGGGTGGTAGTGGTGGTAGGCATCCAGCCCCCCTGGGTGAGGGTGGTAGTAGTGGTGGGCATCCTGCCCCCTGGCTAAGGGTGGTAGTAGTGGTAGGCATCCAGCCCCCCTGGCTAAGGGTGGTAGTAGTGGTGGGCATCCTGCCCCCTGGCTAAGGGTGGTAGTAGTGGTAGGCATCCTGCCACCCTGGCTAAGGGTGGTAGTAGTGGTAGGCATCCTGCCACCCCTGGGTGAGGGTGGTAGTAGTGGTAGGCATCCAGCCCCCCTGGGTGAGGGTGGTAGTAGTGGTGGGCATCCTGCCCCCTGGCTAAGGGTGGTAGTAGTGGTAGGCATCCAGCCCCCCTGGCTAAGGGTGGTAGTAGTGGTGGGCATCCTGCCCCCTGGCTAAGGGTGGTAGTAGTGGTAGGCATCCTGCCCCCTGGCTAAGGGTGGTAGTAGTGGTAGGCATCCTGCCACCCTGGCTAAGGGTGGTAGTAGTGGTGGGCATCCTGCCCCCCTGGGTGAGGGTGGTAGTAGTGGTAGGCATCCTGCCCCCCTGGGTGAGGGTGGTAGTAGTGGTAGGCATCCTGCCACCCCTGGGTGAGGGTGGTAGTAGTGGTAGGCATCCTGCCACCCTGGCTAAGGGTGGTAGTAGTGGTAGGCATCCAGCCCCCCTGGGTGAGGGTGGTAGTAGTGGTGGGCATCCTGCCCCCTGGCTAAGGGTGGTAGTAGTGGTAGGCATCCAGCCCCCTGGCTAAGGGTGGTAGTAGTGGTAGGCATCCTGCCCCCTGGCTAAGGGTGGTAGTAGTGGTAGGCATCCTGCCACCCTGGCTAAGGGTGGTAGTAGTGGTAGGCATCCTGCCACCCCTGGGTGAGGGTGGTAGTGGTGGTAGGCATCCAGCCCCCCTGGGTGAGGGTGGTAGTAGTGGTGGGCATCCTGCCCCCTGGCTAAGGGTGGTAGTAGTGGTAGGCATCCAGCCCCCTGGCTAAGGGTGGTAGTAGTGGTGGGCATCCTGCCCCCTGGCTAAGGGTGGTAGTAGTGGTAGGCATCCTGCCACCCTGGCTAAGGGTGGTAGTAGTGGTAGGCATCCTGCCACCCCTGGGTGAGGGTGGTAGTAGTGGTAGGCATCCAGCCCCCTGGGTGAGGGTGGTAGTAGTGGTGGGCATCCTGCCCCCTGGCTAAGGGTGGTAGTAGTGGTAGGCATCCAGCCCCCTGGCTAAGGGTGGTAGTAGTGGTGGGCATCCTGCCCCCTGGCTAAGGGTGGTAGTAGTGGTAGGCATCCTGCCCCCTGGCTAAGGGTGGTAGTAGTGGTAGGCATCCTGCCACCCTGGCTAAGGGTGGTAGTAGTGGTAGGCATCCTGCCCCCCTGGGTGAGGGTGGTAGTAGTGGTAGGCATCCTGCCCCCTGGTTGAGGGTGGTTGGCATCCAGCCCCCCTGGGTTGGGGTGGTGGCGCGCATTCAGGCCCCTGTGTGCATATGTGGCATTGGTGATGGGCATCCCGCCCCTATGGTGCTGCTGTTGCAAGTATATTCAGATTCCCAGTGTATGTGTGTGATGTGTCGTGTACGTGTTGTATGTGTTTTGTGGTTGGTGTCTGACTTACCTTCTGCGCCGTACGCGTCCGTGCCTGTTCCGGTAGTAGATGTAGAATATTGGTATGATCGGGACGAAGGGATTCATGGTTGGTTCGTGTCGTTCGTCCTTCTCGTTGCTTCGCGTCGTC